>JACRUU010000015.1:25698172-25788172 GCA_030449085.1 Kryptopterus vitreolus | reverse complement strand
TTCTTTCTTTTTGAATGAATGTTCTGTGTAGCTATTAGCTTGTCATGTGTTTCATGTTAGAAGTAGGAAAAGAATATCAGTGTTTTTGAACCTTGTAAAAACTCTCGATTATTACAGTCATTATTTTGAAACCATAATGTATTGGATAATCAATCAATCAATCAATAAATAAATAAAATCAGCTGCGAAGAAAGGCATTGTTGCATATTTATTTACATTTCCCAGACACCCAGACTCTTTCCTCTAGATATTGTCCCTAGTGTATGAATGTATGAATGTGTGTGAATGTGTGTGTGTGTGCCCTGTGATGGGATGGCATTCCATCCAGAGTGTATCCTGCCTTAATGCTCATAGACACCTAAGATAGGCACAGGTCCCCCCGTGGGAAGATCGGATAAAGCGATATAGGATGAATGAATGAATATTTTGTTGTTTTGCTATAAGCAAACGTTTGTTTCAGGTAATCTACACTGATAAATGACTGTGTGCTGACACTTGTTAGATGGCCATTCTAATGTCAACACTTTATAATCTGTGCACACAGAGCAAACAATAATCTCCAGGAATTTCCTGTTTTTGACTTCTTTAACCTCTTAAAGAAGATGTTTATTCTATCCAGGTCATGACGGCAGTGCATGGTGAACATGATCAAGGCCTAATGTTACAAACCTGAGCATTTTTGCTCGTCTGATATCTGCTAAATGAATTTAATGCTGACTGTGATGTGATACATGTGCCTAGCAGGCTATGAGAAGGCTGCTGATTACTACATTCCTGTAACCATGCACTGTCACAGTAAGATGATCTCTAGAGAGCAGATACACACGCTGAGCCCATGTTGCAGAATTAACATTAATAGACAAAAGGCTCATCTGTTCATCCCCATACTATGAAAAGAAACAAACTTCTCTGCTGATGGTCACAGAATGCAAGTTTGCGAGGTGCTGGAGGCCGGTCCAAACACACTGTACCACATGTTGATAGGTCTTTGGCAGGCCGGCCCAGAAAGCACTTAATAACTGGCTCGTACTGTCGCAAAACACAAATTCGATCTCCATTTGTTTGGGGAGCATGTTATTGCTTATCTCCCATTACGAATTTGAGCGCATAATACAGTGTTGGTCATGCTGGTGCTGTTCTGCCAGTCTAAGATGATTACATTTGATTGTGATATGTCCGAGTGTCAAGGAATATGCAGTGTACTAAAGCATAAGCAACTGATAAGATCAGGTCACTGAGTACGTTCCTTTTTTACTTTCACTGTCAACCACCACAACAAAACTGCCGCACAATAGTCCATGTCCCACACCAAACAGTTCGCTTTTTATTTTTTGATTTCACAGACTGCGTTTTTTTGTATCTTTGGTTTAAATAAGACTTCTATTTTGTTGCTCAATTAAAGTGTCCTGCATTCCATTTCATTTTCTTGCTCAATGAAGCGTCTGAGATTTTACACGGAGAGTTTGATTATGGCTGGATTGATGTGTCTAGTAGCTGGTGCAATGGTGAGTGCTAATAAACAGACACTTTCAGAATTCGACACCAAAGTATCAAACAATGAATAATTTTTTTTTATTATTATTATTATTTTTTTCTTTGACACCCAAGAGGGACAGATATTTATGGAAACCATCACACAATGTGGAACTTTATCCAATTTATATCTTTATAGATTCCTACTCGATAGCATCATTCAACCATAGCTTTGCTCACTACACTCAAATACAAGTTTTCTTTCACCATGAAGATCACTATAATCTCACACAAATTCATGAGTATTCCAATGACTGAAGCCCCGTTTGTGCCTGATTTCATATGAAGACAGTCACCAACTACAAGCAAGAACACTGTCCATCACCCTATGATTATCAAGGACTGTCGGTGTCCAGTAATTCCTGCCAATAAGCCCAGATGTACCAGTATAATGCTTCTCTTTGGCAACAGATATATGATGATAAACTCTTACAGTCCAGCAACAATTTAATACAGTTTAGATTTTAAAACTGTTTCATAGAATACAAAAATAGTACAGATTGCTGTCTAGTTCAATCTAGGCTAATCTATTTAGAACAGTGATGCCTTTAGAGGCAAACAAACATTGAATGTGAGAGGATTGTTAGGATGGCATTATTCTTTTTTTTTTCAACTTCACTTCTAGATTGGGGTCCAGAGTACAGAAATCTTCAGAGTGCATTGAATTTCTCTTGTCAAACATTTTTTTTTATATTACTAGAGAAAACGATTTTAACCCCACTCCCCAACAGTGTTCACAAGAAAATGAAACCTATATAGGACAGTAATAATTCTGCAACGGAACAATAAGTACAGTACATTTTGTTCAGTAGTTTTTGTCTATTCTAACAAATAACCATAATAATAATACTTGTCCATAGGCTGTGCACTAAATCCCATCAGTATATGTTGTTCCTTCTTCTATTTCTTTTATAAATGTTCAAAAGTGACAAGACAGGCGTATCAAAAGAAAAATAAATAAATAAAACCAAAAACATTACACATCCCAGCTCTGGTCCTCATAAGGTAGCAGTCATGTACAGCATCAGGTATACATGCTCATCATAAAATGCATGTTTTATAGACTAAAGGATTTAAAGGTCCAATAGCTAGTAGTTTGATATGATTTCAAGAATTTAAAATGATAGAGTTGTGTTTTTTTGGGTTTCCAACGGGCCAAAATAATTTAAATTAGAGTTTATGTTACACAGTTGACTACAATTGTAGAATTGAGGTTATTAAAACTTAACCAACACAGGGTAGACAGTAAGATGTGAGAAACTGCTGATTTTTGATATTTAAAAAAAAAAAGTATTTTTTGGCATGATATTGACAGTAATTGAAATTAAAATAATAAGTAAATACTGAAACAGTAGTTTTGCAGAACTGTATTCATCAACCAAGCAAACACTGATTTTCCAAAAAATCTAAGCTAATGAATAAGACATGAATTTCATTTAGAGATTTTATAGTAACATGAAGAGGCTGGTCTAAGTCTCAAGACGTTTCATGACCCTGTATAATCTGCTACTTACAAGTAGATGGCTGACTCAAGGCAGCTATGTGTTTCCTCCCTCCCAAATATTTTTAAGCAGCTGGAAAAAGTCTGCCACTTTTTTTTTCTTTTTTCTTTTTGTTAGGTGAGATAGGCACAAGGCTTTTGCTCTGATGCCTAATCAAATAAATACACTGTTAAAAAGAAAGTGAGTTTCCTTTTCTCAAAATGAAACGTAACAAGGTCATCGATTTACAAACAGCAGGCTAACTTAATTTCTCTTCCTTTAGCGGCATAAATCATTGTTAGCAACATTGTTCATTAATTTGGCATTACATCACAGTCAAAGTCTTTAAAAAGTCTCTTGATTTTCTTTTCAATTTGTTATGTGGAACAAAGAAATGTTGATTGTATCATTGATTTCAAGAACATTGCCATCATTCATGAAAATATGCAATGTCTTTCATAAAGAGCCCACGTCTTTACAGTACTTATGCTGTAGTTCCCTCAGTTTTAAATAGGTAGAGTTCTAACAAATACGGCATTATAAGGAGTGTTTTTCACTATTTCTAATATTCTTCTGGAGGAGCATATGGCTACAGGCATGTTCATTTGGAATCGGGTTCGGTAAGGGTCATTGTGTAACCAGTTGCAAACAGTAATAGGCACTGTCCTTTATGGTATTCCAAACCTTTTCTGAAACAGTATCATTTTCAATGAAAAGACCAATCGGTGTAAGGAAAACAGGTCCATGCAGAGCACTCCATACAGATGGCAGTGGTGTGCAGTGCTCATTCTCTATCTCCGTCCTCACTGCTTCCTGTATTTCAGAGGGAGAACAGGGCATTTTAAATTTATGAAGAAATTATATTTTATGTTCAACAAAACTATGTTTAAAGGAAGACAAGGGAATATAATCAAATATGTGTATTTAAAAGCATTTTACCTCCTGCAGAATCCATATCTGAGTCTGAAACATGGGTGATGGAGAAACGTGAAACTGGGGATGGAGAAACTGTGAAACGTGAGAATTGCACCACAGGCTTGTTATTAGTGGCACTGGGTGGAAGGCTTGGTTTAGCCTTGATGTCTGGGGGTGAATCCTTTGAGGAAGTTGGTAGTGGCAACAAGGAGAAATCATCATCCCATTCATAACCTGTACCTGCACAAATAAGAGATCGTGAAAATATGTCTACATTAAATAATATATAATATAATATCTCTTCACTTAAATTAGTTGTAATAGAAGTGTGCTCTTACTTTCTTCTGAAATGTTTCCATCTGAAGAGTCGTCAGTGGAATTGGCTTTTTCCTGCTGGTTCGATGCTGTGCACCTTGAACCCTTTGTCTTTGTTTCACCACTCAGGGGAAAGGCATGTTCTGATAATTCTCCAGTTGGACTTTCCTAGAAAAGTTGTGTTTCATTATTTTTCTTGCTATTTTGTGGGAGGACAAAATCCGAAAAACGAAATTTTCCAATCCAGCAACGAACCACCAAAACAAGACTACTTCAAGTTAAGCAATAGATCAGGGGTGGGCAAACTACGGCCCCTTGGCCCTTTTAATCCGGCCCACCAAATATTGGTACAGAATTGCCCAAATCAAATCATATAATAATTATGACTGCATTCATTTGACCTTTTCTTGTAATGCCTGATGTTCCACCAGGTGGCGCATTAGGCGGGGTGATACATAGAGCATTAGAATTCATTCATCTTCTACCACTTTATCCGATCTTCCCTCGGGTCACGGGGAGCCTACACGGGCACGGGCAGGATACACCCTGGATGGAATGCCAACCCATCGCAGGCACACACACACATTCACACACACATTCATACACTAGGGACAATTTTCCAAGGTGCCAATCAACCTACCGTGCATGTTTTTGGACTGGAGGGAAACCGGTGAACCCGGAGAAAAACCCCCTGAGGCACGGGGAGAACATGCAAACTCCACACACACATGACCGAGACGGGAATCGAACCCGGATCCTGGCAGTGTGAGGCGAACGTGCTAACCATTACGCTACCATGCCCCACTAGCATTAGAATTAATGCCTTTTAAATGTTTATGTATATATGTATGCATCCGGTGCTGGCCCGGCCCCTTCTGTCAAATTTTATAAATCAGTGTAGCCCCGATCCGAAACGTTTGCCCACCCCTGCAATAGATGGTTGAAACATTACATTTTGATCAGTTTATCAGTGAAATATGTTCCACCATACACTAATTGTGTTGCAGAAAAGGCACTAAAACCTGTGTGTAATATTTAAAAGTTCTTTTCTAAATGAAAATAAAATCACAAATGCTTACTTGGTCAAACATGTAGACAGTGACATTATCAAAGAAGGACACCACTTTACTCTTGGACTCCAACTCATCACTAAGGTTATCGACACACAGGCTGGGCATCTTGAGAATGCTTCTGAGTTTGTGTGCATCACTGCAGTCGCTCACAATGATGGGCACTGGTAAGATTTCCTCATCGCTTTCTTCACTCTGCTCGTGGATACTGTAGGTGCGCAGCTCCTCGTCCGATTCATCACTGTCCTCTGAATCCCTGTCCTCATCATCAGCTTCTCCTCTATCTACTGGAGACACTCGTCCCTCGGGCGATGGGAGAGGAGGAGGCGAAGTAGGGCGAGTAGAGCGTTTTGCGTTACCATCTTCTGGCGTAACCATTTTATCTATTGTAATGGTGTCAGTTGAATCAGATAGAAGCATTTCCACTTTGTCATTGTTGTCATTATTTGATAGATCTTCAGAACTTATGCTGGATGTTGCTTCTTCAGTGTCTTGCTTCTCCTGGTTCATGTCATTTGCACTGAATAAGGTATCAAAACTAGCCTCAACATTAGTGTCCTCAAGTAAACTTAGTGGTTCCAAGGTAAGGGTGGTGTCGGTCTCTTCTGTTTTCTGGTTTTCTTGTGTGGTACCAGAAAATGACAAGGCAGTTAAATCAGGTAAATGACTCTCACATGGCACTTCTGGAGGGTCATCAGATTTGTGGTTAAAGCCTTCGACCTGGACAGTGTCATTTATAGGGCATTCACTTACCTCAGGAGAAATAGATGAAATTATACTTTGTTCAGGGGATTGATGGGAAACCATTTCATCTTTTTCTGAGGCAAGAGCTGTTGGTGTCTCTTCTTGAATATCATTGAAGATATTTTCACTGTTGTCTTCTGTCTCCAGAAAATTCGACTTTTCTTTCTCATGTTCTACCGCTGGCATTGATAATATTTTTTGATCTATTGCTTGCATGGCTTTCTCCTGCTGACTCTGGAGCTCATCAATACCATTCTCTCTGTCTTCATCACTTTCTTTCTCTTTCACTGCATCAGAATCAGAAAAGTAAGCAGAATCCCTGTATGGGGTGTCCTCACTTAGTACAGTCAGCCTTTCAGTGCTCAGAGATGATATGGTGATTCCATCCTCCAAATACTCTTGTTGTGTGTCATCCATTGCCACATCTACTTCTTTGGATTCCATTACTGGACACGAGTCTGGAACTGACATCCCAATCGGCTGGACAAATGTGTTGGTTTCTTGTGGTTCATGAGGCTCTTTGAGAATAAATTCAGGAGACTCGTTATTCTCTGTGTCATAGCCACTATCCATAGCTCTGGGTGAATTAGAAGGATGAAGAGAGGTTGGACTAAGTGTCTCACTGGAGCCTGCAATAGATGGTAGATCAATGGAATCCATGGAGTCTGGTGTACCTACTTGCTTTTGCAACGACTTGAATGAAGGGGAGGGGTAATCGGCTGTCTCAGCATAATCCCCTGGGAAATCACCAAAAATCCCAGAGGTGACATCTGTGATGTCATCATCACTACAATTGTCAATTTCCACCAGGCTGGTGCTGGAATTTCCATGTTCCACACCACTGTCCACCATCCTGCTTCTATCTGATTCAGGCTCTTTAAAAGCGATCTCAGGAAGGGGTTTCTCCACCTGTTCGGTCAGGGATACAACCTCTGTTTTTGTGTTAATTTGACTAGCATCAGGTTGTTGTTGTCCAAGACTGTCTTGTCTAAAGATTCCCTCTATGACTCCAGTGTCAATATATTCTAAATGCTCTGTCTGTTTTAAAGTGGGTTTTGCGGTCTCCGATTTGGAAATTTTATGTCCAGCAGGTAGAGCAGCTTGGCCTGCCTGTGGGTTCCTGTTTGGCATGCCTGTGTTTTTGTCTGAAACAGGGTCATTCATGAAACAATTTCTTACTAATGACCCTGTAAGAGGATCAACAAAATGGGAATTGCTCAAAGCCTGACAACAAGGTACAGGGTATACCTCAGCTTCTCTGGGTTCATGACATAGATGAATATAGGAACTGCAGTCTGATGATGATACTGATGCTTGTCTGCCATGCACAGGACATGTGTTGCTTTTAGCTCTGCCTTCCAGGTAATTATGTGATTTTGTAGAGCGGTATGGGAGACTGTGGTTCTCTGGCCAAGCATCCTCAACATCTGTCATTGGCATAGTGTAATGAAAGTCTGCATATGCATCTTGCTTTGATGACTGTCCACGAGACAAGCTTAAATGCTTTGTTGACTGGTTGGTAGACCAGCCCATCTTTTGCCTTTCAATGAATAGATCCTCCTCCTCTTCTGAATCACTGTCATCTTGTCCCACAAACACAGCTCCCCCTGATTCCATGTCAATACACACCGAGTGGGTCCCTGGCATGATCTTTCTCAAAGAACCCATCATGTCATAATATCCTCCTGTTACATTCTTCCCAATTACTGACCCTTGGTTGCTCTCTAGATAAGGGTCACCATAGCCCTGTGGGGGACTTCCAAGAGAGGGCGAGATCCTCAAGGGTTCCTCTAGCTCACCTAGTGCCTGTCTCAGGCTTCGTGATCCCCAGCTCTCTCTCATGGGTTCTGATCGGCCTCCAATCAGGTAGTGATCCATTCCCAGTGGTGGTGAGTGCTCATAGTAATAGCCTCCATCCCTGTCTTTGTATGATACATAATGGCCCGACTCCCAAGGTCTAAGTGGGCTGGAATCAGTTACCTGACCTAGAAGTGGCTCCATTGTTAGAGACATAGTCGGACTGCTGTCTGAATCATAGGCACTACTTTTATGGATGTCAGCTGACCAGTATGTTTCAATTGGTTTACTTTTAGAAGGACAGTTTATACAATCCCCTGAGTCTCCACTACCAGTGAGAAAGCTGCCATTGCTGCCCCCAAATTCAGGGCTATATGAACACAGTGTGTATTCCATCTCGATATTGCGTTCTATTGGCTCTTCAATGCGGATGTAATATTCACTATTGACTGATGGACTATGTGCACTGAGAACTGGAACAACCCCTGGAGTGTGTAATTGCTTGGGGTCATAGTATTGAGGAGAAACCCCTAAGGTGAGTCCATCAATCCCACATCCACCTACCATACCTCCTGGAGGATAATAGACCTCCTGGCAATGGGGATTTCCTTGACCCAATGTTCCAGTGGTGGATGAGGAGGGATAGGGCTGTTTAGCTCTTGCTTGTTCCCATTTGTATTCAAAGTTCAGACCGTGGCTGGTCTCAGTAACTGTAAGAATGTCATCCCCTGACTCTGACTGGTAGCCATCACCAGCTGAAAATTGCTCCAGTAACGGGAATAAGGATGAGGCTGTCAAAGATTGTGGCATCTCCAGGTTTAGGGGACCAGCCCCATGTAGACTACCATGAGTCATGTTAGGTCTCATTGAGTTCCAGCGTCTCTCAAAATCTTCTTCTGCCTCGCTCGCACCTTTGGCACAGAGGTAACTGAGCAGTAGGTGAACCTCCTCAGCATTAGGCCTCTGGTCAGCCTGCAGCCAACAAAACTGCATCACTTCATACCTGGAAAATGTTATATAAATTAAGATAAGACAAGCAAACAATGCAGTGTGTCACTATCTGTGTCCTTATTATATCCTAATAAAGAATGATGTTTTCTGAATTATTACATTTGTAAGGCATCTTTGAAAGACTCACCAGCGATCAGAAAGAGGAAACTGAAGCAGTGGCTTTGGCAGTTTAAGTTGTTGGTCTTTCACAGCAAAACTGAGGACCTGCCTGTCAGAGTAGTGTCGATAAGGCTGGTTTCCTAACTCAAACAACTCCCAGATAGTTACCCCAAGAGACCTGAGAAACACACATCAAAATCACTTTCGGGAAAAGATGAAGCCACCCATCCATAGAGGCCTCAGAAAACATTGTTCACTTTGATATTTGAATGACACTTATGACAAAGTTTAACATGGTGACATTTCGGCACCCGTAGGCTTGTCTGTAGGTTAATTAGCACTCTTCTCACAACGTGCTACACTGTCCTGTGATAGGCAGCTGAAATTAAACTGGTGGCTTTATCAATTTTAAAAACAGCACAAATTAGCTCTATAAACTCTCTTGCAATGGAGTAAGGCTATTTAGTAAACAGGAACTACTACTATATGAGAGAAAATTGAGCAAATCCTTAAAATTCTTTATTTAGATTTCTAATCTTATCTAGTCCATTAACACTTGGCACGAAGTATTGAACACACCTTTGTGAGATGCCAAACACATTCTCACACTGATTCATACCTAATTTAGAAAAGGAGAAAACTGACCCTGACCCTAACCCTAACCCCCACCACACTTCTGTCCCAATACCCAAATTTAATGTTAGTCTGTAGTCTAAGATTCTGTGATCCATAAAAAAAAATAATATTAGTAAAACACAAAAGACATTGCAAAATCATCATGTTACCAAATGTTGCTTTGTTTTGTTTGGTCTGCCACCAGTAGGTTGCCATGCACGTCGTCCACAAGTTCTGGGGCAATCCAGCGTAATGGTACCCAGGTCTGATCTGATGTTACAAAGTAATCATCCTATGTAGCAGGAATATAACCAGATAAATTAATCTGAATGAACAAGAAGATATTTTTTTTTTGTTTTTTGTTAATAGCTAGAATGATTCAAGAGATATCTGACTGAACCTGGATATTATATGTGTACTGGGGACACAATCTTATCTTGCAAGACACATAAAAAAAAAGGCCAGTGATACCTCAATGCGGTGAGTGTGACGCTGGGGACAAATAAAAATAACAGCGCTGTCTGTGACGCGTACTCAGAGTTCCAATAGTTTAAAATGGACAGTGAATATATTTGAAAAACAGCACAATCCCAATTCATTAGAACGGAATTGTTTGAAAGTTTTAGGCTAAAGTCACGTTAGCATGAAAAGTAAATTGGAAAATAATATATTTATGACATGCAGCAATTCAAAAACTTGATCTAATCATCTAATAATCACTGATAATTACTGTTTGGGAAAATAATGAACTGCCTAACAAACCTTCCTAGCAAGATTTATTTATATACAATATATATATATAAATATCATGCACATAATTAAGAACAGTTATGGGCTCAACTGGAGTGCCAAAAATTGAGGAACGATCAGAGCCATGCCATGCTGACATTGCTGGCACTGTACTGTTTTTTTCCAGGGGTGAACAGCTATGCTTCATCATTCAGTGAAAATTAAATTCAATTAAATTCCGGTGTAAACATGATAATGGTGCAGATAATTGGAACACTAAACAGATGCAAATAATGGTATTTTGTTGCAACCCTAGGGGGCAGGTACAGATTAGAAGTGCAGTCATCAGCTAACAAAGAATCAGTCCATTAGCACTAACATCTATAATTCACATTAAGTGCTTTTTGTTACTTTTAAGAGCACCACTTCTGTTGAACATTGTAAGATTCCCCCTACAAACAGTGGTACACATACCTTATACTTGCTGTGTGACAAGCCATAGTCTCCGATCTTGACAGTAACATCTGATGTCAGAATGCAGTTTCTCAAAGCAAGATCACTGTTCGAAATAAAGGCCAGAAATAAAATCTCAAATTTGAAATGATCATATTTCAGGTTTTCATATGAATGAGAGATGTTTTTAATAGAAGAAAATAAAACATCATGTCTTCATGAAGTCATGGTAACCTCCTGCAACAAAATCACTGATGCTGGAGTAGCAGAGGCACACTCAGGCAGCATCAGGATATTGTTACAGGAAGCTACCAAGTAAGAGTCATACTGGAATCAGCCAGAGGTGGGAAGTAACGGAATACAAATATCACAACATTGCTTAACTATTTATTATTCAGACAGTGTTTTTTACTCACTTTTTCCACAAATACATGTAGTTTTTACTTCTTACATTTTGTGATGTCTTACTACTTGTGTATCATTTCCTGGCTATGACCCTAGACTAGTGTACAAAGCTTACAATGAGCAAGGCAACAAGAAGTCTGCCTAATGTGGATGAGACAGAAGGAGTCTGTGATATAAACATGACTGAGAATAGAGAGATCCCTGAGCTATATGGTGGATGTTTAGCCTGGACACATTCATTAGGTAAGAAATGTGAAATTCATTTTCTATTAATTCAAGCTGTCAAAATGAACACATTCATTTGTTTTATTAATGCGGAATTAATACAGAATGCAGAACCAATGTTTATTTACTTTACCTTGAGTAAAAAGTGCAGTCAGTACTTTAACTTTATCTGTACTTCTGCTTATGTGAAGGATGTGTGTCATTTTGCTACCTCTGGAATCAGGAGATAGAAGTACCAACTACCTTACATAGATTAAATGCACAAAAGAACTAATTTTCAATTCTATATCTAGTTTGCAGGATACCTGAATATAATTGTGCCCTAATCCTCATCTGGTTAGATAAAAAAAAATTCATCTGACATTTATCTCACAAAAGTCATCTGACATCTTTTTTATTACAATGCTTTGAGCATTGACTTGTTGAACTTTTACCCAAACCACAATGCCTGGGATTAAGTTGTAAACATTTGTGCGTTTTTCCCAAATCTGAGTGGATGAAAGCTGGCAGGCTTACCTGTGGCTATAGTCATGTTTGTGGAGATGGAGAAGACCAGAAGCGATCTGACAAGCCATGCGTTGAAGCAGCAAAGGATCAGGAGTCACAGAGTCCGCTGTTCTGCAGCTGCGCAGATAACCTTTCACATCACCCTGTTACCATGGAGAATACACACACACACACACACACACAATATATATATATATATATATATATATATATATATATATATATATATATATATATATATATATATATATTTATTTATATATATAACAATCTGCTATCGTTAGAAAATATTTAGACGTTTGTGTCTGTTCGGTTTTAGTGAGCCACTAGGGGGCAGTGGCTTTACTTATTAATGTTACGTGTAAAAATAAATAATAAATAATAATAAATAAATAAGTAAATGTAACATGTAAATATATAATAAGTATTATTTAAACAATGTAGTAATTGGTTTGAACAAAAAATAATTGTATTCATGTATTAATTTGTTTATAGTTACCACTTTATACTTGTACGTCTGTCTGCCTGTCTGTCTATCTAGCTGTCTGTCTGTCTTTCATTATACTTATTCGTATGGAGAGTTTTTTGTACACGCTTTTTTTTGCAAACACGTGCAGGCGTGTAACCGAATGCAATCCACTTTATGTGTGTTAGAATCCGAGTTCCCTTGAGGATGTATTAAGTGGTGCATCGCAAGCTTCTGTTTAGCACTTTGTGCGTGTATTATTGTAGTGGTTATTGTTGTTGTTGTTGTTGTTAAACATGAAAACACACAATACGAGGCAGGGGACATTGTGGCTACTAACCCGGAAGCGGCTTACACTATCGCTATGGTTTCTTTTGCGTGCAGCTTCACATATCGAGGGAGTGAATGAATGAAGGATGGGGGGAGGGAATGTATTTATTACAATATGCTGAAATAAAACACATAAGTAAATTATATCTTTATGAAATTACATATTAAATGTAAAACCCACACTTACATCCATCTGTATTAACCACATGGGGTCTAACATATGTAAAGTATTTAAAGTATTCATTCCCTATTGATTTATTTGTATTTAATAATGTAATAGCATTGATGTAATACCATTTTAATACCTTTCATTACTCAATTTAATTAATTTAATAAAAAGTGTATTGCATTAATTTATTATTTTTTAAAAATATTCTCTATATTATTTAAGACATTTTATTATATTATAATAAAATCTTCTATCTATCTATCTATCTATCTATCTATCTATCTATCTATCTATCTATCTGTATAGATATATATATATAGATCTATATATAATATAGAAATCTATCGGATATCGATATCTATATAGATATAGATATATATCTATCTATCTCTCTCTCTCTCTCTATCTATCTCTCTCTCTCTAGCTCTCTCTCTCTCGAGCTCTCTCTATATAGAGATATATATATATATCTATATACTCTCTCCTCTCTCTCTCTCTCTCTCTCTCTCTCTCTCTCTCTCATTAATATATATATATATATATATATATATATATATATATATATATATATATATATATATATATATATATATATATTAGTAAACACTTTATCCTCAGCCTTCTGATGTATTTGTTTCTTTATTTACTTAAGGCCTGATCAAATTTGCTTGATTTTTTTCAGTGATAGCGTCAGCTGGATTTCAAATACACACCAAAGGACAGAACTCCATGATCAGCAGGTAGGGTGTGACTTCAGTACATTGAGCCAAGCACTGCACTAGGGCAGGATGCTGTAGAGATCTAAAACATGAGAGAACATGAGTCACATAGTGAGTACACTACAGACACACAGACAGTAACAGCATCAACATATGAGGAAAAGTCATTTTGTCAAATTTTTGTCAAAAGTCAAATTGCATGCGAGTATTGCAGTGCACTATAATAAATAAGTAATGCAATGCAGTATATTTGTTTGTTGTTCACCTGTAAGGCTGTGCTTCCTCCAAGAAATGCATTTGTTCCTGAATACTGGCGCTTGTCTTGAGCTCCTTCACTACCACCTGAGTGCTGCTGAGGCCAGAGGTGACCTCCCCCAACAACACCTGTGAGCCCATGGCACACACACACATACACGCAACATACACACACACACACACACACACACACACACACAAAGATGCCCACACACGAGAAATAGACAAGACATATAACAACAGATACAAACAGAGGACAAATTCATGCACACATACATAAAGCACACACACACACACACACATTTAAATGAATTTATGAACAATACTTTTACAAATTACCTTAAGGATAGAAAAGCGGGATGTGTGAAAGCACAAACATACACATGTACGCAATACGTAGGACATGATCGTTCATGCAGACAAGACAAAGACAAACACACACACACACACACACCCACACACATACATGGACATACCCAGTCAATGGAACAAATTGAGGGAGTGTATATGTAAATGCATTTGTGTGTATAGAAAGACAGAAACAGAAAGAGAAAGAGAGAGTATGAGAATGAAATCATTAGGTACACTATATATGTATATACATGTGACAAAAATAGATTTTGTAACACTTTATACAAAGGGAAATGATATCAGTATTTTGTAACATACATATAAAACTCAGGAGAATTTATCAGAGGTCTTTTTTGCATTATTTTGAGCCTGCATTTTATTATTATGCTTTCATTTATAGCACATTCAAAACTAATTTTAGAAGGCAAAATGAATCAAGATCACCAGGTCTCTGCAAACTTTCCAATGCAAACTATATGCCAAAAAACACATGAAGGAACTTTAACCAAGCCCAGAAACTTCTGCCATTTCCCCTGCTTTTACATGCGAACAATTTCAATGTGATACATTTCTACATTTCATTTGAAATATGGCATTCTTTATCACCGGGTAACCCCCTTCCCCCATTAATTCCTCCTATTTTTCTAGAGTATATCTTACAACATATACCTTAGATTTTATACCTGCAATTTTATTTTCCTTTTCTTTGCCCTTGCCTTTATTTATGTACATTGATTAGATTTTGTTCCGATTATTGGCTTTAAAATGAAAAATTGGCAACCACGCGCCAGACAACCAGGCCAAATTAATGGCATCCTGCCGACTTGTTTCTCTACTTACAACCTTGCTCCAAAATGAGCCCATGTAGGGTCGCCCTTGGCAACCCTGTACGTAATGTTATAAATGCAAATTTGATTACTAATTTCATTTCATGTAAATGGTCCAAACCTCTACATGGGCTTGGCAAACATTCCTTTTTATATTGAATTGTTTGAATTGCATTTCAAATTTGTAGTGCAAAAGGTGAATGCAAGATTTCATTATCCTCTGACAAGCAGATAAAGTAAACACCACCAACAACAAATGGTTAGTACAGACAAATCTCAAACAATGACCCATTGTGATAACCAAGGCTCCTTCCTGATTCGTTCTTTTTTAAGGCAGTATATTTAATTGCAATGCTTACAAATATGTGGCTTTTCTTCATAGAAACTGCTACCAAATGTTTCCTGTGAGAAATTCATTTAAAGCCACAAACAGCATCAAAAGGAGTAAAATTTGCGTTTGTCCCTCGACGATCGTTTCAGACAGAAAGCATGACTTGTATCGGCGTGCAGCTATAAAGCAGAAGGGCACTAAATGTTTGATTTGTGCTAACGTCTGCCTCCAGCACAGCAGGTGGACAATTAGACTAATAAACAATAAATAAGGCTTACCTTGCCAAACCATCCATGCCCAATCTCTTTAATGTAGAGCAAACTGTGGCGAGACGCATCTGTGGACTTCAGGAGTTGGACTGCAGGTCCCATAGCAAACAGAAAAACAGTCATGAATAAAATACACCAAGGGAATATTAGCAAAGGTTTAAGGGAGTAAAACGTGAGGAAGAACATCATTTTCTAGGTTGTAAATTACCGAATTTATCTCTCTAGCGAAGTGCACAATCCGGGTAAAGAAAGGCTTTCCTTACAGCATCATCCTCCAACAATCTGCCCTAAACAAGCAATTCTTAGCATTTCTAAGACTTTCGAGCTATTCAACACAACACTGAAGAGGGTGCAGGTGTGAGGAATTCCCTCTTTTATTTCCAGATGATTAAATGCCATGGCTCCAAAATGCTCTCTTTTCAAACAAAACGTTCAGAACACAAAAATCACACTGCTATTTTGAAACGATTGCGGTCATTCACCTTCGTTCAACTACTCTACTTTTTTTTTGTTTCGTTTTTAAACTGACGACGTGAATAGGCAATGCATCGCGTTGTGGAAAATGCTCTCGGCTTCCAGGAACTGCTACTGAAGGTTTACTGCCGTGTCTCTCATCTTTATCCCGCCCAATCACCCAGCACCATCTAATTCAGCAGCTCTAGCGCTACTAACATAACAACATCTCTGTCTTCCCCTCGCTTTCATTAGACAGATGGATCTTTGTGAAAGTGTGACGTGTCGTCTTTGTGACATCCATATTTTACGCCCATGTCATGTTCCAGTGGGCAGTCATCAGTCATTCTCTTGCTCTGTGGAGAATCAGGGTCTTTGTCCTGCCTCTGCCACCGCTTGGTACCCTCAAGAGCAGTGGAGACACTCAGGGTATTGTTTCCCAACCTATTAGGCTGAGATGGTTTCAGCATTCTTGATAAGGGCGGAGTAACTGTTGCCCTTGTGCTTTCTGGCATGTCTGACAGCATAGAAGACGTGTCTCTAGTGTAGAATGGTGACTTGTATGACAATATAAAAAATATAAGAAATAGATCATTTATTCATCATAGATGTAGCTTTTACTAAACCCCAATTATTAAACAATGATATTTTCAGTGACCTCTCTGTTGTAAATATTGCCATTGTTGCCACGTTCTGTGTTTTGCTATAAAATTAATCTATTTTTGAGCTATTAATGTTTGTTCTATACAGTATATGTATTTTTTCATATTGTATTATGTTTTGTTTATGGTCTCCTTTCTATATTTATAAACCGCACAAATGTGGAAGCTTTCCTATGCGAAAAGGTTTGTTCTATGGATAGCTACGAAAACTCAAGCTGTTCCTGAACCTGGAAATATCTCAAACCTGGGTTAGTTTAAAACAAGGGTTACAAATACATGAAAGTTCAAAGCTTAGCAAGATTTTAGACAGCTTTATGACTGACTGTTTCTCTACCCACTACATTTGCTAAACTGTATGCATAAAAGGAAAGTGGAGGAAACATGTTCATGCCAGTTTAGTACAACATTTATGATTATTGAAATTACAACCAACATTTCATGTTCAGGCACACAAACAGGTTTCTTCAGCCATGAATATGTAATCATACAAAACAATTTAGGGCCTTAGTACAAGTACAAGAACCATTTAATGCTAAGTGCATAGCTGTCAATGACTACAGCGCTACAGACCTGGCAATCCTGAAGAACAGTAATGAATAATGTATAGGATTTGTTTACAACATTAGTTATATTTGTATCTAAAATGTTATAAAGACAATGTGGGGTAAACATAAGTCTAATAAATAGTCGAAATATTAAAAATATTTGCTAGAATGTCAGCTCATAAATTATCATCAATGGTTTGGACATTGAAGACTCTTCAGCTTGCCATCGGATAACATTATACTGTCTAACTATTTATCTTTTATCTCTTGACAGAACAAGAAAAAAATCCAGGAGATCACACCCATGTGTTGTGTAATAGCACATGGATCTTAAAAAAAATAGATATGCATTACACAACAGCATGTGTTATTAATATTAATGCATTTCTGAAAGGGAGTGTGAATGTGTGTAACCAGAAATGAGGTAGTGTGACTGTGTGTATATGGATGGCCACATCAAATGTATTATATTACTGAATCGAGTAAATAAACTAGACAAGTCTAACCACACTAGTCAAAGAAAATGCGAAGGCCTAAACTGACAGATCGTCCGATATATCTTTTGGGAGACATTTACTCCTACTCAGATTAAAAAAAACAAAACAAATACATACAAACACAAATGCACACTTATGCTGCAGTGACTGTGTTTCACATTATATGGGAGTGTCATTTTGGTGCCGTACATTCTACACACGAAGCCAATGTGTATGCCTGTGTGAGGATCGTAGTCCCCAAAGTATGCAGCTGTGCAAGGGTGTGTTTGTAATCGAATCATTTTCCAGACACTAGGGTGTGAAACGCTCCCACACACACACACACACACACACACACACACACACACACACACACTTTTTTTCCAATCACTAAACTCACCTATTAAAAACAAAAACAATAAAAAAAACCCAATCAGGATAGCAATCAGGATAGAAGAATATTCCTTGCCTGCAATAGGTTGAATTAATGAAACGAATCGTGCTTTATCTGCACAAAAGTGTTTATGAGATTTCAGGTCATAAATCGGCCCGGTCCTGACATCCCTAGAAGAGTGACATCATTGCTACCACTCCTCACATAGCATCAGCAGTCCAGCAATGCTCATAAAACAACTACAAATTCCATATGTTCTAGATATTATTTTTGCCCTGGGAGCTTACAGGAAACAATCTTCCTAAGTAGATATTTTAACCAAATACACTTTGTATTGCATTCATTTATCAAGGCTGTTTCTATCAACCTCTTATGTTCATCAGTATATCAGACCCTTTTTATATACTTAATTATTTATTTCTGCTGTTGAGTGCACATGTATGTATAAATATTCACTTTTTTCTGGTCATCCATGTGTTTAAAATTATCCTCTTCAAACTACACAATACTTACGTTGCTTGCTGTCATATAAAACTATGAAACTGAACATTTGATACGGGTGCCGATCTGCTACATCCATCATACAGCAAGAACTGACACGGATGAAATGTCACTTTTGCACACTTAACCTTTAAATACACTTTAGCTCTGTGGTCTATGGCTTTTTTTTGTCTAAATGATGTCTCTAGGACTTTACGTTGGTCGCTCGGATACAGATCACACCACTGAGACGGAGGAAAACAACTAGAAAGATATTTTCTATGGAACTGGTTTTACAAATGCTCTTTAGGATGCCAAAGATTCCGAGGAGAATTTATGTAGGCCTGCAGGGGCGGCATTATGCAATAGGCAGATGTTTTATTGGAAGGAATGTGTGTGTGTGTGTGTGAGAGAGAGAGAGTGAGGTTAAGAGTAGAGAAGGTTTCGAGACATGCATGACAGTGGGATCCATAAACACAAGGTCCATTCAAGATTTAACTCTCTCATACTTTTCTTCTGCTATCTGACTCTAACTTAGAGAGCTGCACTGAATAAAATATACATATGAATGCCATAAAAATGTCAAAAACTGACATTAGTAAACAACCCTCACTTGCTCTGTCAATGAAGAAGTAGTTTTTTTATTGATAAGTGTATAGGGGCCAGTAACCTTGTCAGCTGAATAAAATCAGCCTTGAGTTTTGTGTACCTCATACAGTATAATGATTATGTATATATGCTTAATAGCACTTTCACTGGAACTCTTTTTGCACAGACTGGATCAAACAACCCTAATTACTGTGCAAGAGACATAATCCACTTAATGGAGAAATTATTTGTACACAGATCATCCACTTTGCTCAAAATGTATCAATGTTTTTACATTTGGACATATACAATATATGTTCCTATAATGAAAAATGTAATTACATTAAAATGAATATAGGCTTACCCAAAAATATTTAGCACCTGTTAAATATATTTGCTTATTCCTGTATAAATCCATTCTTCAAAGATATATATATATATATATATATATATATATATATATATATATATATATATATATATATATAAAACTGAAAATGATTTTCCTTTTCAAGTGTCCTACTAGCTTATATTTGTGTCTTTCTTCCCAAATTCCCAAAATGTTCTTTGGATCAACTTCACGTCTCTAGAGATTTTCTCATGTTTCATCGTATACTCACTGCTGACAGGTTATAACACCAAATAGCTTCAGTTCATGGAATGTTAACAGTCTGTATTTCATTGTGTTAAAGTATGCATTTTACAGAAAGAAGCCTGTAACTGTAAGCCGAGCTAAAGCACTCTACAGATAGACTTTTAGTCATACTAGCTTATAACAGACAAGAAGTAAAAAAAAATAGTTCAATTACAAAAATATCAAGTATTTATTTATAATACACTGGTCATGACATTAGCAAGAATTGCACAAACAGAGTAATTAAATGATTAGTAGAATTAGGTTAGCTTTTTTCATTATTTGCCTTAGTCTGTGTCTTGTGGGTAAACCTGCAAGCAGCTTTTTACAGAAAGAAGCGTCCTTGTTGATAATAGGAAGTGACAGATCAGTGTTTAAGTCATTGGAATTCTTATCTGAAGGTCATTAGTTCAAATCCCAATCACAGCAAACGGACAGTGTTAGGGCCTCGAACCTCAACTGCACAGTGGTATAAATGAAAAAGTTATAAGTAGATGTGGATAAGGCCATTATAAGTTGTCTGACAAATGCTGTAAATGTAAATGAAAACCTCAGACAGTTGATTAGTATTATTGTGAATGCAGACATGTTTAGAGTTTCCCTATTTCTAGCTTAATTGCTAAAACACTTCACTGCAGCAAAGGTAAATGAGCAAATGGAGTCTCTGATGTGTTTCCTTCTTGCTCATTTTATGGCAATTTTCTTGTGTGTGTGTGTGTAGGGGTGGGTGATTGGGGGGGTGAGAGTTGTATGTCTGTTCAATTTCTAAATAGAAGAATGAGAATTACAATGTGTAATATTGTAGTTTAATTTATTTTCATTCTAATAACCAGGATATGCTTTTTTTAGGGATGTACTGTGTTGGTGTACAAAGAGAAAAACGCATTTTGTGTGTGCGTGTGTGTATGTGTGTGTTAGTGTGTATGTGTGTGTCTGCGTGTGTGTGTGTGTGTGTGTGTGTGTGTGTGTGCGTGTGCGTGTGTTGTGCATACATGTGTTTATCAATACAATCACAGCTGCCAGGTATTAAATAGGTTTATAAATTGCATGATCACGTACTATAAAAGGAACAGATTGACTTTTTCATTTTGTTGTAACTCGTTTTAGAATATTATCTTGAAATTGACATGCAAGAAGCAAAACTTTAAAATGTCGTTTCTGCTCAGAACAAAGCAATTGATCTTTCTCCCCCTGTTTCTGGACCATGAATAAATGTAATTTAGTGAGAGTGTGGTTGTTATGCTTTATAGAACATTTCACCCAACTGTGCTAAATCTCACATCTTTGATAAAAAAAAATCAATGCTAGTTTCAGGATATTTGTTCATACATTTCTTTTTTCACCATATTCTTTCTTTATTCTACAGTACTTTGTGAGCACAGACGCTGCTATTAAAAGCAGAATGCATGTGACTCACCTGAGCGGCTGGGTTGTTTGGCGACAGGCAGTGAGACTTCACTCAGAGGCAGCACGTAGACATCAGGGCTGCTAGCAGAGGCTGGCGATGCCAGCGTGGACATGTCAGCCTGGCATTCATCTCCCTCTGCATTCTCAAACTCCTACACCAGGAGCATAAACAGAGGGCAAACAGCCGAGGTCAAGCACAGGGAAACAGTGGGGGTGTTCACTGCACCAGTATATATTTATAAGGCTATAGTGTATTTAATAAAAGTAAAAAAAAAAAGATGAAATAATTTATGCACTATTGGAATATTTTCCAAAGTGACCTGCTTTTAGTTCTGGATAGTTTTGACCCAGATGAAACAGGATATTTTAGATTTGCCCTTTTTAAATGAACCAGATTAGCACACAGTACTGTCTGTCATTAACAATTATTGGACAACCTGTGACTTGGCCAGTATTACTCAGTCTGTAATGTGTGACAGTAACACTCATTGGACAGTATGTAATTAGGAAAATATAACAGTAATCATCATTGGACAGGAACACCAGCTGGACACAGTGAACAGTGAACTACTTTTAGGTAGAATGTTACAAAAAGGAAAAAATATTTACAAAATGCTAATTTTAATTGTGTGCTCATAACTTTATTATCTGAAAAAACTTACAAATACATTCTTTGAATCAAAACATCCAGGGTATCTGGGAATAAAGCAACACGATATTCACCCTATATTCTAAACAGCTGTGCCACCCAACAAGGCTAAAATAATAACAAAAATAAAATAACGATAAATTTGAATTTGAAGTTAAATTAAATATTGTCCCCAGTGCCTCTTTCAGGTAATAATGCGATGGTAATACTTATTAAAATGTAATCATCCATAACTGATTTACAAACATAAACAAATATCTTCTTTTTATATATTTTTACATGTTTTAACATTCAGAATTGTGTTTAATTTACAGCTTTAACACATGATGCTTCAACAAATAGCTGCCAGGAAGGCAACAGTACAGTCTATTGTCCAATTACATCTGTTTTACATGCGTAAAAAATGTGTTAAAAACCTATTACACATAACATAAACGTGTTAAAAACATATTTATATGTTTTTTTAAAGCATATAAAACAGATTTTTTTAAGGTGTAAGCGCTATCAGTAATTATCCAGTGATTTTAACCACACTCACTCTTCATTAATACATCTTTAAAATATAGCTATACATTATTACATTTTAACAATAACAATTGTGAATATTTTGATTGCTGTGAGGAAAAACCCCAGAACAATTGATGACCCCAGAACAAATGAAAGATATTTAATTTATTCATTAGTTTAGATAATCACCATTGTATATCAAATATTATATTTCAAGTACAGTAAAAGGGGAAAATCACAGTTTAAAAAAAAATTACAAAGCCCTCTCCAGCTGTCCTTAATGAGTCAACAACAGGACTTAAAAGACTTCTGGGTTTTGTGGTTAAAGAAATGGAAAAGACTGACCTACAGAGGTTTATATACTCTACCACACACACACACACACACACACACACACACACACACACACACACACACACACACACACACACAAACACACATACACACCATGGGACACCATGGTCTTCATCTTCACATGACCCTCAGTGTTCTGCATAATTCCCTGCTTTTCCTGTTTCCCCTAAAGGGAATTAACTAAATGACATTTTTTTGCTTGCTTTATATTTTTCATTTCTGTTTTCTTGCAATTTAAGATACTTAAATGAAATGAATGCTTATCATCAAACAATGCAATTTATATCAACTATTCATTTTAATCCCATTCACATTGAATTCCTGACAAAATCAACACTTTATGGAAAAGCTCTCACTAGCCCCATGCAGCTAAGCGACACAGGAAATCTCACACGCAGGAGATCTTTCTGCTACTGAGAGTCAGACACTGAGAGACAGAATCAAATCGCTTGAGGGATTCGTAGGCTAATTATGTGCATATGGGTCAAAACAGAGATGTGTCTTTTTTATGCCCGGAAGCTGTTCTTTTTTCTTAATCCTTTTATTATTCACAAATATGATATAATTCTTCAGTGACTTTACTGTTACAGGGTTTAGAAGAAAATACATTTTGAATTAAGGGTCGAAAAATCGGAGCTGTGTATAGTGGTTGTAAAATGTCTGACATGCGTGAGCCTGTGACTACATCACTGTAACTGAATTCTCAGTGTTAATGCACCAGGTTTCAGACCAATAAAACCATCACACTTAAGCTATTGTTTTGTCCACATGCCATAATCTTTGGCTGTTATGTTGCTTAGCAACTAAAGCTTACTGCTAAAAGACGTCTGGATAATTGCATGGTATCAGAACTAGATAGAGAGACAGACAGACACTGAAATGAAGACCTGACCTGTGATTTTGTATTCAGCATTTCAGTGAACTTTTAATATATTTTATAACTATTATATTCATTTCAGACACAATGAACCGTGAATAAATGCTGTAAGAAATGAAGAGACACACATCTGCATAATTAAAACGACATATACAGTGCTACTTTTAGGAGTAATTGTTGTGCTGCCTAAGTTGAAATATGTTTAACAACAACAACACAAAAATAAAATCCTCATAATCCAAACATCTTTTTTTAATGTATCTGCAATGCCATTATTTGTAAGTGAATTCATTTTCAGCATGAAGATTCCCAGCTGCTGTAATTTTCAAATTCTCTCTCAGGCAGGATGTACAGGAAAGCTGAGACCAAGGGGGAAAAAACTATACTCTAGGGATCTATGTATGAGTTTACACACCCTGGGAGTTACAGTATACATAGTACTGAAGGGTCACTGTGTATAGAGGTCATAATTTCCACAAGGCCATCTGGCTGCCAGAAAGTCGGGTGTAGATCTGCTTGGATGATTGCAATTGTTCTGATCAGGTCTGTCAGTGAAAGACAATTCTTCTATCTATTTAATGAGAAAAAGCATATTGATCCATAATCTATTAAAGATTTTGATTATTAATCCCTGTGTAAATTTTGCTAGAAAATAGATGATCATATATCGAAAAAAATTATTTGACAAGTATGTTACTTACCAAATACAATTACATGATAAACTCACACATACTCAAATCTGACATATTGTATAGAGGAAGTATTAAAAGTGTTTTAGTTTAAAAGGTCAATTTTATAGCAGTTTAATTCAGGACTAAAAGGTACATAATCTAAAAGCAAGTAGCACATAATCCTTTGACATTCGGGTTTGGCTCGCGCCTATTATCGAAATAGTATGCAATTTGTTTCTTCTCACATTTACAAACAATATAATAATCAACACAATAGTATTTCATAAAATTCTCAACCCGCATAGGTGTTTAACTTGCTGTGCTGATAATCTCCGTGATAATTTTAGAGACCCTGAAAATTAAAAGTGTACAGTAGGAACTCTTGGCCAGTCTAGTTTCCAAGCTAAGCAGAGGTTAAATGATTTCCTCCCTCAGTGTAAAGAGAGCAACGTAGCGTTCATGTGTCCCGTGCATAATTCATCCGGTATGAAATGACACATGGGGCAGAAAGAGAGAGAAAGAAGGGGAAAAAAGCCACATCCATGCATGCATATTATTAAATACTAACATTTTTTTAGCTGGGTTTACCAGATCTCAGTTCAGATATATTAACAATTATCCCAAAATCTTCACCCGTTTAAAGAAGAGACTTTGTATCTCACCTTTTTTTTTTTTTTTTTTTTTACAAAAATGAAAACTGCTCAAAATAGCAAAAGCCTTAAAAAAATGTAAATGCTTACCTTGCCCCATTTTTGCTAGTCAACATATTGGAATCGGGTTCCTTATGGTGCATCAGTAGTATTACAGTTACCCCAAAGGGTACCTGTCCTGTTTTCTGCACCATCCCTTAATAACCTCTGGCCCATATGCCCTCGATGAAACGCGCTCATTGTCAGCATGGGACAAGTTCAGACCACAGAGTCTTGCAGAGAGGTGCATAATTGTGCCCCTGAAGAACAATTCACCATGTGGAGGATATTGTGCAGCTGACTTATAGGGAATGTTGGGGTGAGGAGGGAGAGGAGAGCAGGAAATGTGGGCGGGAAGAAGAAAACGAGAGGCAGACAGACAGATTAAGAGGTGGATGAATGTGTGAGAGCATGGACGAATGGACAGATGAATGGATGAAAGGAGGGGCAGAGTCCAGAGAGAAAAGAGACAGCAGCAGCTGAGAACACTAGGCCAATTGAAAGGGGGAGGGATGAAGTTTTACATTCTGAGCTCATGACATCACTCGCTTTTTTTCCCTCCATCCTTCCTTTCTCACCCTTTTTTTCACATCTGTAGAGCAGACCCCTTCCACACACACATACACACATGCACACACTCAAACTTTTAGGAGAGCGTGTCTTATTGTAGCACTACTTCAGGATCAGCGAGAAGGCTCCTCCGTGTTACTCTCCATCGTTTTACGTATCCCTTTCTCCCTAAGGTTACACTTCCATTTGCTTTTACACTCAGAATGTGGGTAGTCAGTGCTGTATGTGTAAGCCAGATGTCTCACACACATAAACACACACACGGTTCACTGTTCCACGCCTCACATCATGTCGATTTGTGTTGTCTATTAAGTTTAGAAAAAAATTTATACAGCCGAGTGCATCAATTTGTACGCCCCAAATGTACACCTCCTGCCTGCAATTGTAATATATATATATATATATATATATATATATATATATATATATATATATATATATATAAAACAAAGAAGCTCTGTATAATTTCACCATATATAACACCCTTCTGTTTTTACCCTAGGAATATTTCGGTGGATGAACTTTACACATTTGCAATTTGGTAATAAATGTTGTTTTTCCGATCTTAAGATCTATTTTCGCGTGCCTGTTTACATGCTTGTGTGAGTCTGTATTCTGTCTCGAGTCATCTTTGGCCACTGTATATAATCACATTTTTTTCTAATCAGCCTGCCATAACCAGGGAGCAACTGCTGAATTTTTCCTGAGCACACTTACGCTATATAGGTGGAATTTGAGAGTCTGAATGTTAGACAGGAGAAAGGAACTATGTATTTTTCAGCTGTGTATGAGAAACTATGTTAACCGCAGATCCCTGGAGAGTATTTACTGATGACCAGGTGCTCTTGCTAGCCTCTTCTGTCTAACTGTAGCTCATGTTCTGCCTTTAGCATTCATTCGCTTATCTTCTCTTATCACCACCCTCCCCCATACACTCTAATTTCTCCCGTGCCGTGACCCAAATTTCGAGAAATTCACACTCATCAGTCCATCAGAAAGCTGATATCTAATCTAGTCTTCTTCTGGAAACATATAGACTGACCTTGAGTTGCTTATTACAAACAACTCCACAATTTCTTCCTTTAACATTTTATTCTTACTTAACTGACTTTCTATAGAGTTTTTTTTTTAAGTTGCTCATATTTTCAAGCTAGTTGGCAGTGTTTCACAATGTTCTCACCTTAAATCCAATCTCGCCTTTCTTGCAACAGAGGCAGGCCAGCATGAGGAAGATAAAGGTGAAGAGGCCAGAGAAAGAGACAGCCACCACAGCCAGAGAGGACGTCCAGGAGAGCTCACTCAGTGGAACACCATCTGTGGGAAAGCAGAAGCAGAACATATAAATCCCCAGTAAATACTGCACAATTTTTGTTCTTTCTTAAAAAAATAATAAAAAAAAGCATGAGGTGGGAAAATCATAGCTGCCACTAGAGCTGTTCCTATGACAACGGAGGAAAGCCAGTGTAAAAGTAAGCAGCAAAAGCATCCAACAATCAAACTAAAAGCAATAAGAATTTCAACAATAATAGTTCGATATTCCTAATTAGTTTCTAGAGATTACTGGAAACAGTAAAATATATATTAATGAAATACATTTCTACATTATTATAATAATTATTCTTTTTTACAATAAGGTGATTCCACTACAAGAATTCCAGCAATATTTGTGTAAAGTTTATTCTATATTTTCTTTATTATAGCAGTAGAATAGAGATCATTAACTGTTATATTGATTATATTTCAAACAGACTTTTTAAAAAGGCACATTTCTAGCTGCCATTATGGAGTCAGCAGTTTCCATCGGTCAGCATGGCCAAAACCAGGCTGTTCTCACAGACAAAGACCAATGACCAACCCCAGACTGTTGTTCTAGTCTAATGTGACTAGGAAGCAATTATGAATAGAATGCTATGACAGAAACAGCTTCCTGGCAACACTGTCGTAAAGATACAGCAGTCTCTTTATAATCTTTTCTACACTGTCCGAGGTTGAGACCAGGACGCCATGAAATGTATTCAATCCACGAATTATATCTTGTTCTAAAGAGTTCGTTGTTCATATCATCATAAATCCACTGAGCTGATGCGAGTTTACGTTTAGCTTTTTTTCCCAGTGAAAAAGGAATGGAAACCTCATTTTTAGTCTATTACGTAATAATATACAGAATACTCTATAGAAGACAAAATGCCTCATAAGCGGCTCCATGGACCCAAAAAACTATACACAACAAGATAAAATACACCACACAACATACATGCCATATGGATTTGCACTCCCATTAAACATTTCTGGCAACAAGTCACTAGTCAGTTATGCCTTCTGCTGCACCTCAATTGTGCTCCTAATAAAACCAGCAGAAAACGTATGAGTGCATGGAAATCAATGGATATTCACTCATAGGGACAGACATACCACAGACACACAAGCTATCAAGTGTGCAAAATATCAATATGAATATTGACTATGTTCCCTCTTTTAGACACCGAATTAAAACACGCAATGCCGTTCACCACTTAACTAGCAAAAATGAAACGATTAAAACCCCTCGATATCAACCCCTTGTCCATTTATATCCACTTTAAGAAGAAAAAAAAAGTACAAGTGATAAACAATATACAAGTGCAGATGTGCTGCATTATTAAACTCGTAAAATGGCAATCGCTGCAGGAAGAGCATTTTGCTGAAAGCCCTAAATATGGGATGAAACAGCAGTAAGTGCCTCTCAACAAACCTGAACTCTGCGGTTTTAACAGCAGTTGCTGTGGAAACAGATGGGATGGACAGACGGTACATAAGACCTGGAGTAAACTGCAAATCTCCCCCCGATTTTCCCCTCTGTACTTTCTTCTCCGTCTCTTCATTGCTCCCTACCCCCATTCATTCATCATGATTTCACTTATCCGTCCTGCTGATGCCTGTCTGATTAGTGACAGCTGTTCCATATGCTGAACTCATCCATCTAAATTATAATCTCTTCAGTGCGGAAACATCGAATAAGGGGGTTCTCCAAAAGTCCGAATGATCATGACCTTGAAATTTAAGTTCCATTAGAGTATGTGTATGTGTGTGTGTGTGTGTGTGTGTGTGTGTGTGTGTGTGTGTGTGTGTGTGTGTGAGTGTATGCATATGGATAGGTGCTCATCTATTGCATATTTCATCCTGAATACTTCAAGAAGGCTCAGTCTGTTAAAACATGTATTGGTACTGCAGTTTCTATCAGCCTGTTTCTATCAGCCTGCCGCCACATCTGCTGCTATAGATGTGTGTGTGTGTGCTATATATATATATATATATATATATATATATATATATATATATATATATATATATATATATATATATATATATATATCGATATATATATGCACACATCTATAGCAGCGCAGATATACCACTAGCACAGAAATGCTAACAGACACAAAATACTTGATATTATTATATTTTTATAGTTTACTACATGTTTAAGTTTTAAGTTCCTCAGTTCATAAAATTCTTTGTAATTGCTCAGTAAAATGTATGTGGATACAGGTGAATTTTGGAGTGTTTGCAATGTATTAATTGCAGACATGTAGCTGACCTTCCATCTGGGATTAAACAAACAAACAAAACCACAAACCTGAACGAATTCCATACACACAGCTGTGTTGTTTCTTTTGTCTTGCTTTCAGTCAGTATGCATAATTCTCTCAAGCTGTTTCTTCTTTTAAACCAGCATTAAAATGACAGTATTGTGAATAGGAAGGTTTTTCCCCCTCAATTGGTCATAAGTGACAACATTCTGTAGGTCAAAAACTATTTGCCAGTTTGTGTATGTACATGTGTGCATTTATATTTATATTTATATATGTATATAGATTTATATTTATTTATTATTTATTTATTTATTATTTAAGAGCTTTATGTTACAACCCATGGAGAGTTTTAAGGGACTTGTTTAAGGACCCAGAAGTAGTAGGTTGGCGGTGATCAGAGGTCTACGGTCAACATCATCAGAATCATCAGAATAGTATATTCATCCTCTCGGGATGAATATTTCAGTTCCTCACAGCAAAAGATTAAAGGTTAAATAAGAAAATTAAATTTAACATCCTGGGTGGAACCACCGGGTGGAATGAAATAGCAGCAGTGAAAAGAAACGCCTAAAAAATCTGACTACAGTAATAGTTATTGCACATATAACTGCACTGAGCTACCACACTTGTGTGTAATTTCCCGGTTCAAAACTCTTATTTACACTTTAAATGATAAGATGCTTTACTTGCAAAATTGCACAGTTTAAATAGATAAATACAGTATTCACACAAAGTTCAGCCAAAAATGCAACAATGACATTGACTGTTGATGACTAAATTGTATAGAAAAAGGCACGGAAATCACTGCAAAGGTCTCAGCTTCAACCTTTCTTAGTATATAGAATGCACACAGTCCATAATTGATTAAATGTCATGATGAATTATAGCCTTCTGATTCCATGGACATTTATTTTTAAATGTGAAACAACACGAGGCAATGCTACATGTATTGAGCTGTTTTATCAGATTTCAGGCTGGTGTAAATGCATGAAGCTGAAGCTGAGGAGGCAATTCAGACATAAAATGTAAATGAAGAGTAATTAAATTTCATCTCAAATTAAAAAATACACAAGAGACAAAATGTGGAAAACAGAAAGATGAGTGGTTATATAGGGAGAGAGAGCAGTAGAGAGAGAGTTGGAGCTGGGCCAGTGACAGACGGTATGGGTCTCTGAACATACAAAGGGATTGATCTTTCTCTCCCTCAATGTCCCCATCAGACCAACCCCAATTATCAGCTCCTTAGCTGAGACCTGAGTAAAGTCACATCCTAATCTGCATGCACTGCTGCATTTGTCCTCCGATGTTTACTGTAGTGCTCAAGATGATCATGATTTTCACTGTTCACACTGATGCTCGCCTTGTATAATATGATTCATACAACATCATTGTGCTTATCAGTACAGCTTTATGTTGCAGAATATTTAAAAATCATTCATCAATTGAAACACTGTGGGGTCTCTGGGTATTTGTTCCACATATGCACACTTTATAAAGTGTAATAATTAGATCAATTATTGTGAAAGACTGAGAGCAGCAAAATAGTGCTAATGTGAGTCTAATAATATGATGCAGTGTATAAGTGTGTAGTTGTGCAATGCCTTTAGGGAAAAAAGCTCTTTAATAAAATTAGGTGGTCTTGAAAGCAAGGCATGAGAAAAAATCACTGTAGTGTGTAGTGAGAACCCACCTTTTAGTTTTAAAATGTCCTTTTTCAACTAACACAGAAAGAATGAAAGAAAGAAAGAAAGAAAGATACAGCTCAGCCTGTTTTGTTAATGTCTGCATTTAGAATCAGCCACATGCTGCCACATTTTCTTAGCCCGAAGGTAAGATGCTATGTAGACATATTAAAGGGCAAAACATCCACACACTTGGTCAGATGTTTCTCCGGAGTATACACAACACTCTCAGAAATAAAAGGGTTCTTTAGATAGGTAACGTGGAAGCACTTACAGGGTTCTTTATAGAGGCTTTAGCGGCTCTCTAGAGGCCAATTGGTAAAAAGTAGCACTCTTATAGGGTTCAACATCAAACCTTTATGAACTCCCTCAGAAGCTATAGTCCTACATAAACAGTGAGTTGTGGTTTCTACGTCGAGCCTTTAAAGATTCACTGTGAAAACACTGTTATATCATTTTTAAAGAATTCACCAGGGGCTAATAGGGAAACACGTTAATTGGTTCCTCAGACACTAATACAGATGGATATGCTATTGTATGGTTTCCATCTTTAACTTTAAAAAAGGCTCTTATTGACACAGTACAAAGTCAGTCAGGGTTCAACATGGAGCTTTTTGAATAAGCCTTTATATATGCAACACAGCACAGTCAAATTAATTTCTTTAGTATGCTGTATCTTCTTAGATACTCTAAGCTGAGTTTAGAGTGCAGAGCCAGCTAAGATACATCCCCCCAGTCCAAAGAGTATAAAAAGCTTTGCTCAAGGGGCAAAACAGAAGCAGCTTGGAAGTGCTGGTGCATGAACGGCGACCTTCTGATCAGTAATTCACGGCGTTTTTTTCGTTGTTGTTGATGTTGTTGAGTCACTACTGCCCTAAGGCTTTAAGGGTAGCCCGGAGGATAATTAAGGGTCAAAATCTCAGAATAGTGTAGTGTGGGGAAGTGGTAGCTCAGTGGTTAAAGCATTATACTCTGGTAACAGGTTCAAATGCCTGCACCACCAAGACACACTAAATGGCCACTGCAGGGCCCTTGAGCAAGGACCTTAACCCTGAACTGCTCAGTTGTAAGTCACTCTGGATAAGTGCGTCTGTCAAATGCTGTAAATCTAGCTTCAATAACTGCATGCAGGATGTATTTAATATTTATCAACACTGAATATCATAAATTTGTGTACAATACAACTTTTTTAATAGAACTATTTATGTGTAAATATCTTTAAATGTTATACTCTTTACTTGATTTAAATACAGATCAGTTTTAGTTTTATGACCAGCAATACGAATGAAAATAATCCATAAAAGGATGATGCAATGTAGGGAGTTATGAAACAAATAGATTTTTTTTACCATTAATACCAAACATATATTCCTACATATTAATCTTTGACTTTGAGTTTTTAACTACTTAATGAGGGATATTAAGGAAACATGCTGCTTGCCTTTGCTTACATTAAAATAAATGTTCACAAGTAATACAAACAAACATGAGAAAGAATTAAAGCATACTGACTGATAGGAATTCTGCACTTTTATCACAGAGTAAGATAAATGGGAATAAACTGGATCGAAAGCATGTATAAAGGCAGGATGACTGACATGCAAAGGTGTGAGATTTAATGCTGTTAAAAGATTTATGTCCCTGATTTAGGTCAACAAAAAAGGTAAAAAAACCTGAGAGTGCAGCAAAGGGGCCGCAAATGGAGCGTTCATACGCATGGCTGCGCATATAAAACACACTTCTGCACATAAATTTATGCACGGATTGCACTGGGGGATTTAAATATGCAGGCAGTGAACCTTCACACACCATCCTTCTCTCTCTATCTCCTCACACATCTGAGAAGATTAAAGCCGCATCTCGACAAACGTTCAAACATCAATGGCAGCAGTGCTTTTTCTGCAGTTTCTGACACAGCGATTGCGTCAATTCTACAGTAAAGCTGCGCGCGAACCTCTGAGACTAGGATGTGCTTTTAGCGTAATGGAAAATCACTTCCCCTACTCTTAATGCCTGTCCTGCATTGCCGTTAAGTCTTTTGATATACACCTGAGCACAGTGTTCTCTGCTTAATTACACTGAGATTATTAGAAGTTAATGAGTAACATAATCACAAAACACACACAAACTCCACCTTTTTTTGAGGTCACCGTGATAGTTTTAGGCAGGTTTAGTTAAATAGCTGTCAGGGACTTTTTTCCCCTCCGAGAAAATTTATGTAGGTTTCAGCATTTTTCTAATTCAGGCCAAGCTAGTCCATGTTTGCAGCATTTGCATTTTTCTTGCTACTTCACCAGGAAAGATATAATGAAAAGTCTATATAAAACTATATAAAGCAAACTGTTCAGCAGAATATGGAAGCAAATGAGTATTTTGGTGGGTGATAATGTTAAAATTAAATCAATGAGCTTGTCATATTTCCCAATACCTGCAAAGCCTTATCCCTATCCAGAAAGTTTTGCATGATTGAAAGCTGACTGTTCTGAAAAGTCTCACAGAAAACTTAAGAAAACAAGTTTCTGTGATGCATCTAGCATAAACTAGGGTTCCATCTGAACAATTTCTTTAAAAACCTAGGATATGTTGAATAATAATAATAATAACAATAATAATAATAATAATAATAATGGGCATGGTGGTTTAGTAGTTAACACGTTCACCCCACACCTCCAGGGTCCGGGTTCGATTCCCATCTCGGCCATGTGTGTGTGGAGTTTGCATGTTTCCCCCCGGTCCAAAAACATGCACGGTAGGTTGATTGGCACCTTGGAAAATTGTCCCTAGTGTGTGAATGTGTGTGTGTGTGTGTGTGTTTGTAACAGTTTCTAGCCAATTCTATCATTTTTGTTCCACTGCCCAAAGCACAAGTAGGTGGATTGTATAACATAAATTCTCCATAGGTGCATGGTATTCTGATGTACTCCCACCTGGGGTAGCAAGATTTATCACTTTTTTTTTTAAAATGGAGTCATCTGATCATGTATCTCTTGTCCTCTCGAAGCTTAGCGGTACAAGTTCTCAATGAACACCACAAAAGATGAGCAGTCTCCTTTGGTGTTGTTGTAGGTGAGTGAGTCAACAGAAACCACAGGGGAACTGTGTTGGTTTCGTTTAGCAGATTTTGAAAGGTCAGATACATACACACTCACAATAATGTCGGACTCATCCTGGCACTGTAGGACTACATGTGCATGAATCATTGTGAAGGCCGAGTCTTGGATGTTCAGTTTGTAAATGGTATTTCTGCTGCCTGCTGGTTGCTCTTTCGTCTGTCCACAGTACCGAGCTGTTTCTTGTTTGTCCTGCTCCTACCACGCACTCAACAGACGAAGAGTAGAGCATTAGATCAAGCAGATCAAGTGCGAACTCAGTGCTGTCACCTTCAGGTGACACTCTGACATGTTTCCAGATTTCCATATTCCACAATATTCTCTCAAATCCACTCCTTCTCCTTCATATTTATTTAATGTAGACTTTTTCCTCCAAAATACAATAGTGACGAGTCTATAAACACATTTATACATCTGCTAGTAAATGTACAGTTTAATTTGTAATATCCGGATCAACAGAGACACTGTCTACCTTCAAACGTCGATTGAAGACATACCTCTTCCAACAACACCTATCCTAACACTTCTTTCCTCTCACTGTCCAAGAATCCATTAATAAAAAAAAACGAAAAAAAAAAATCAACTGTCTATGCTTATTGTGTATTTAAGTTTGTATCAACCCTACCTGAATGAATTTATCCTCAAATGGAGAATAAAGCACTACTTGTACGTCGCCCTGGATAACGGCATCTGCTAAATACTGTAAATGTAAATGTAATATATTTAAATATGATTTTATTATTATATAATATTTTAGCAAAAGAGCATTAAAAAAGATTTGTTATGATAAATATGCAGTGTGTTTTCCTCTGTTTGAAGGTGACTAAAAGTGCCAGGGTCAATATAAAGAGATACAGTTTGCAATGTGATGTATGAACCTGAAAATCTGACAGTACTGAAACGACTACTGCATGTGAAATTACAGGTACCATGTATCACTTCCATCAATTATTTGTTTTTGTTTTTTTTGTTGTTTTTGTTTTTTTCAATAAATGTCTATCAGTGAGCGAAATGCCACAAATTATACAGAAGTCGTAACACAATGGTTAAGATGTTGAACTTTAGTTCAAAAGGTCAAGTCCCAGCATCACCAAACTGCCACTCCTTGGCTCTTGAGCAAAGCACTTAACCTATTAACTGCTCATGTGTATAAGTGAGATAAAACAATTTGCCACTACAACTGGTGTATTAGTTACATATTTTGATTAACATTTTCTTAATTATTATAAAACTAATTAAAAGAACTAAAAGTTCAGTTTTAACATTTAATAGCTTTCCCTCTTAATGCCACATCATCTACACATAGACACTTTGAATATTTTTTTATGTAAAAGATCTAATGCTCTTTATGGCATCTTAGAAAAGTATACTGTAATATAATTTATTATAAAATCACTTTTATATTATAAGCTCACCAGGACCAGTGCACAGAGGGAATTCATTTGAATCAATAAAGTCTGCATCCATTCGATGCTAGACACTGGAAAAACATTTCCTCCGTCTGTCTGCTAAGTGTTGTTATGACTTACTCCCTTCTTTTAAAACACAGAGAATCTCTAGTGGATAGAAAACATGCAAAATCAATAGGTCATATAGCAAGACTATATGACTATATCCTATATTCCACACCTTAGACTACAATGCTATTTTTATGACTTTCTCTTTTTATCTACATATCTAAGTTGCTTATTTTAATACAAGTAAGCAAGGCATTTTTAAGTAAGCATATTAAATGGCTTGTTTTGTAAGATAGCACCAGAAGATGTCTACAAATTTCCTTCATAAAATCTTAACATTTGTGTTCTTCTTTCTGTATGATTAAATATTTTACATTATTATACAGTAAATATACAGTATTTATTTTATTGAAATTGTTTTATTGTATTTTTATATAGATTTGTATGTTTGTATATATCAAACAAAAAATAATTTAAGTTGCTGGAACATTATTGTGGCATAATAAGCAGAATAATATACTGTGCTGTTTTCCGAAAATATTACATTATACTCTTACACTCACACCATTTGTTGTGGCTTTTCATATCATTTCTTCCTTATTCATTATATGAGCATGGTATTTTGATTATATTTAATAGTTGAAGTAAATAGAGTAAATTTATGAATTTAATATTCATATGGAATCACTGTAAATATAATCATTATACAGTTTTTTGAAAGAATTTAAAAAAGAAAGTAGTTTAAAATATTCGTTCTGTTGGAGGTTGGTAAAAATGAAACTGGTGCAAACAGATCCTAATCAGGACACATACAACACAAACACAGGAGTGCACAATATCTCATTATCTCAAAGTATAAGTGCTGCATGCAAGAGTACCACATTTTTTCATCCAGTAAATGAAACACAAGATAAATCACTTTTTTTTGCATTTCTGATAATAGTTAAATACTATTTGATATATTTAATATTTCACAGCTAATAACTTTATTTGCTATTAACTATCTGCTGCTGACCGGCGCTAGTGAACGTCCGTCTGTATGAACTCGCCCTAAGAACCCTGCTGTTCCAGCCTGAGTCAGAGTCGACACTGTTTCCATGGTTATTGATGAGAGCAAGGTGATTATGAACATGGAGTTGAGTGCTTCAGCACGATCACACTAAGACACAGTTACCAAGCAGGAGTTACCATGGAGACATAGAGGGTTTTATAAATATGGTTTTATTTATAGGATACGCCTCATGTTTTTGGAAGGGTCAGGGCTGTTTGAGCATTTGCAGGGCCATTAGTAGTGTCTGAAAGGTTTGGAATACACTGCACAAAAAGCTCTCCTTGAAACAAGCAATATTCACTTATATCTAGTTAAAATTTACTAAAAGAAAATCAAGCAAAAAAGAATCTGACAATGGGGTAAGAAAAATTGATTGGTAAAAATTCTTGAAGCTAGAATTAATATCTAGTCAATAATAAAATCTACTATATCCTATAACCAGACAAAACAAGCACAGTTTCAATCTTTTTTAACCTTTATTAAACATTAGTGGCAGCTTGGTGGTGGGATTTGACCCTGCGATATACCACTGAGCTACTTCCTCCATTCTAGATTTATATAAACACAAGATGGAACATTTCTTAAGATTCTCGACATACGAATTATTCAGGGCAGTATTGGTCTTACAATTAGCACACTGTTCTATTTAAACATTCACTTTATTATTGCACTTTAAACCTGCCACTTCTAGTGAAATTGTACTCAAAAAAGGTTAACATATGCTTACCTGGACTGAACAAGCACATTTTTCTTACTTTAAGATTTATAGTCTAATGTGCAATGTGCTTTCTAAAGACGTTTTATCTTTCATGGCAATAAAGAACTATAAACTTTCTTTTTGTGTTAAAAAAATTACTGTGTAGGGTGTAGACGTAAACTAGTCAATGTTTAGATTGAAATTCAGTTGACTTCAAAATATTGTACAGCCATTATAAAGCAAAATGAATATGATGTTTATATCTAAGTCTGTTTTACAATGTTTAGTTTTTTTTTTTATCTGTTAAAGTCTGATCCTATTGCATGAATTGTGGGCATTGGCAGTTCATCCATAGAGGCAGGTGTGGCATATTTAACAAATATGCCAGCCATTTAACAAATGTTACTCACAACTACATCCATTTTATTTACAATGTCAGTTAAATATTTTCTCTCTTTGACTCTTTTGGGTGATCAGAATATGTTATATAGAAATGTTTCACTGATAGAAATGTTTCATTATTTGTTTGCTTTTATAAATCGTATCTTGATTCATTGAATTACAACGCCAATTAAAAAAATTTAAGTTGGAAATCTCATGAACCCATTTTAATCACAATCAAACATGGAAAATATATCAAATGTCCAAACTGAGTAAATTTAACACTTGAAGCAAAATATGAGGTCATTTTAAAGGGCTGCAACGTGTCTCAAAAATCGACAGAGACAGGGTTAACAAGAAACTGGAAAAGAAACTGTTACTAAAAAGGAAACTGCTGGAGGAACATTTTTCAACTAATTAGATGATGTGGCAAATTGCTAATAGCTCAGTAAGATGATTGGGTTCAGAATGAGTAGCTTAGATTTCCCAAACTTACTTTATTTATTTATTTATTTATTTATTTATTTATTTATGGAAATTTGTTGTTGTATATTGGAAACAAAGATCATTTGTGATTATGGAGAGGATAATACACTCCATTACATTAGAAAACACTATATACATGCATATGAGTGCCCCATAGTGACACTGTTTCCCATGCAATGGTGGAGGGAAAAAAATGGTCTGTTTTCACTTAGGATGTAGTAGGACTGGAAATGCAGCTGAAACCATATAATCCTATTTGTAAGCTTTTCTGCAACACACCTGCAGTTTCAAGCATATTTGAATAAAGCTATACTCTGGATTATTTGATGTTCTCCTCTCTCAATTGCCTGTTACAGGATTACTCTAAAATCCATTCAATTATAGCAAATAGAATAAAGCCTGTGATCGAATTTCTGCTTGTTCATTGAGGTTGTTGTCCTGCCACAATGAAGAAAATGGTCATGAGTCACACCGCTTCCTTTAAAAATAAAAAGATATTTTTAGTATCATTGCCAAACTTATAAAAACAAGTGATGTGACTTGTCATCACCACAGACCCATCCATGATAAAAGTGACCAGCAAATGATCCACAAAATTTTAGCATGCAACAACATCTATGAACATTTTCCAAAAAAAAAAAATCTTGAACAATGCTGCATATTTTATATGAAATATAAAATAATTCAGTAGTAGCTGCAGGAAAGTAGAGCTCCAGAGAAAGGATTATGCAACCAGATACTTGTTTTTATTCTGCTTCAGTCTGCAGCCGTGTTCTTCCCTCCCACTGCCCCTGGCTCTACTGCACGCACAAACGTTCACCGTATTCCAGCCGATCCATTATTTAAACCCGCATAACATGATGATTTATGCTGTATTATATCAAGCTGCTGATTCAGAAAGGTGGTGTTGTATGAGATCTGTGTACGTCAGCAAAAGGAACGTTACATGGTTGCACTGTTTCTATGGATACAAAGCAACCAGCATCTGTTGTGCGATTACAATCCGATTCATTCTGTTTCACACCATTTAATAACGCACACAATGATATCAAATCTGATAGCATGGTTTCTGTTAAGTCTATTCACACCATCTCTCTGCTTGCTTCTCTCCCCCATCTCCTCTCAGAAATCACACACACACACACACACACACACACACACACACACACACACACACACACACACATACACACACATAGATACCACCTTGCCAAGTCTTATTTAACCTGAGTTCACCTGCCAAACACTTGCAGTTAGCCAAACAGGCTCATTTGACTTGTCTGCTCAGTATGGCATCTCTCTGCTTCAAGGCAAAGCTTTGTGTGTGTGTGTGCGTGTGTGTGTGTGTGTTTGTGTGTGTGTATTCAGTGATTCATTACCGTATTCTAACAGTGGCTAATCCAAAGCAGAGCACCATCAAGATTACCTTGTTCTATACTAATGCCTAATTAAATGAATACATGAATGAAGCGATGAATGGCCACTTCATCAGCCTGGAAATGACCTTTTAAAAAACAGACCATTCCGCCATTCTATTATCCCATCTCCCATTAACTTGTCTGCTTAATTACCCTTTATTTTGTAAATATGTTGCTGAATTAACCCATATTTTGATTCTTGTTTAGCTCATTTATATACATATACATTAGGGACTATTTGTTTCCCCCCCCTTTTTTTTCTACAATGTAATCCGTAATGTTGCTCTATTATTAAAATCTAATAGCATCTGTACTCTACATATCCACATTATACCATTTTACAATATTGTTTTTCTCATAGTTTCTTTTTTCCAGGACAGTGGTGCAACAAATTATAGTACATAGGGCTACATAAACTGAAAATACAAAACAACGTGAGATGAGTGCAGGATAATAAACTTACAGAAGAGTAAACAGTAATGAGTAATGAACATGAACAGTGCCAAGCGTAAAAGTTTCTGCTCACTGGACTGTGAACTTTTTTTTGTAACATGGCAGCAAAGAGCTTTATCACATAGCCATAGATGAAAAGTGTATAATATTATAATTACTGCAGCCTGCATCAAGGTGAAATCATATTAAGCAAGCTTAATTTTATTTTCTTTGTGCTCACTGAATATTTAGTTACATGTTGACTGAGTATTTCTTATGATGTAACAATCTTTAAATATTTCATCTCTATTATATCTCTGATCTACTGAAACGGTATATTCCGTTCTGAGTACGTCACTCAGCAGAGCCACACTTGCTGTTAGTCCTGAGACTCATTCAGACTCAGTCAGTGGAAGATGTTTTTTTTAATATTTTTAGCATTACCCATAAACTCTGCAGTTTATCCGCTTTATCCAAGCTTCCCTCGGGTTCCAGGGAGCCTGTGCCTATCTCAGGCATCTTCGGGCATCAGTGCAGGATACACCCTGCATGGGGTGCCAACCCATCGCAGGGCTCACACACACTCACATTCACATATTAGGGACAATTTTTCCAAGGTGCCAATCAACCTACCGTGTATGTTTATGGGTGAAACCGGAGAACCCAGAGAAAACCCCTCCTGAGGCACGGGGAGAACATGCAAACTCCACACACACATGGCGGAGGTAGAAATCAAACCACCAACCCTGAAGGTGTGTGGCGAACGTGCTAACCACTAAGCCACCATGCCCCCCTCCATGTACTGTATAGTTATGTTTCTCAAATTATTGCCTTGTTTCATTGGCTCTAAAGTTTCTTCAAGGAAGTGCACAAAATGGCTCTAGACTATATCTATGGGTGTCTTTCATGACTGTGTCATTTTGTCTATTCCTTTTTCAAGTTTTTTGGGCTTTTTTGTATTTGTAGCTAAGTCTAATGCACAATATACAGTATTTGTATTTGGGCTGTCCCAGATAAAAGATGACGAATGTAAAACACCTGTGCCATTTTCTTTGTTAAAGGTTTCTAAATGGCTGTTTATCTAAAAAGTTGCTCTATTATTTATACCACGGTTTCACGGCCGTGCATGTAAAGAAAGTTCTTCATAAATGATTCTGTTGCCGTTATTTTATCAGATAGCGGAGAAGTTTTAAAATGGCTGCAGAACAGGTGCAAAGTGAAACGACAATTCCTTATTGGACCTGAATGCTACATAGATATCTCTCTGGCTCACAGTGAACCCAGATGGCACACAATAAGTATGCATTTGAACAGTTTTAGCGTTCTGGGCATCTATTATACCTCAAGCCAATCTCCTCTTGTTTTTACAATCTGTTCTCTCAACATCTCTAACACGCTTGTGTGTGTGTGTGTGTGTGTGTGTGTGTGTGTGTGTGTGTGTGTGTGTGTGTGTGTGTGTGTGTGTGTGATGTGACTTGTTGTCTGAGCCTCTTTTGGGTTTCTTTTTTTGTTTGTTTGGTTATTTCATTTCATAGCGGTTGGGACAGTGTAGCACAGGAGACATCCGTAATTGAACGAATGCATGATGGGGACCTGAATCCATATTAAGCCTCACACAGACATCAAGTGTCAGACTAATTAGGTATTTGCCATATTTCCAGAACATAATCATTTGTCCAAATATGCATCATAATACTACACGATCCATAGTTCAGAAGGATGCACTGGTGAATTTTTCAATTAGAGAAAGCAAAAATAAAACAAACATTTTATAATAACTTGAGCCAAATATGGTTGCTTACAGCTTTTTCTATTTGACAGCTATAACATTTGGCCAACGTTTAATACAGTGAGAAAATGTTCTTGTATTTACACAATTAGAGACCCATTAGGAAGAAAGAGATATTTTAATAAAAGACTTGTAGCTTATTCAAGAAATAATAATTTCATATATAAGTCGTTATATTAAGTAGAAATTGTAGTGTGTTTAATGACCTGCATAACAGTTGGTGCCAAACTGAAATTGTTTGGCATTTAATGGTAAATTAGAAAGTGCGACAATAACGGTTACCTCGCATCCCTGCAGCCCATTGAAAATTTCTTTCTGGTGATAAGCAGGGATAATTTACTCTAGGGAGTTAATCTGTGTATAAATGGCAGTGTACACACACATACACGCACACACACAGACATACACACACAGAGGCAATTATTTCACCTAATCCATTGAACATGGATTCTTCCCAGTAAAAAAAGGATAAAATACTTTCTCTTGAACTTCATTAACATTGGATTTCATTAACATATTTAATTATGAATAAAGATTTAATCATAGAATAGGCATAAGTCTGGAAAAAAAACATTAAATCATTGATTTGGAGGAGAATATAAAAATATTTATAAAATGAAGCCTGGAGGCATAACAAGAAGAGGGTTTGGCCATCGTTTTTTCTTCTCCAACTGCTTGTTTCTTCTTGTTTTCTAAAAACGATTATCCTCTACTATCCTCTGTGTACTCCCACACAGTGTCACTTTCACTACATGAACACACACAGTAACAGTAAAATAGCTTTACGACAAGCATGTAGGCCTGCAAAGCAGCTCAAGACTTAACAGCAGCGACTTTAAAGAGATGATGATGGCATGGAAACAAGCTGCATTCATTTAATTTGAGCTTTTGAGCAAAAGGTAATATTGCACAACACACTTGGATCTTGGATATGGGTTATGATTCATTGAAATGGTTCTGTGAAGCCCAACTAATTCAGTCATTTAGAGGTGAAGGCATCGTGCTGATTGTTGTTTGTAAATAAGAAAAATAGTTAAATATTATTAAAGAAGGATACTTTATTCTACTATATATTACCATTAGTAGTAGCATATAGTGGTACCATTAGCAGCAAATAGTACCATTTTACAGATCATCAAGTTAATCATGAAATTAAGTTAATCAAGTTAATAATAATCACTGACGTTAAAGCTAGTACAGTGTGTCGGTTTCATTACCCAGGAATCACATTTATACACATATACATATGAACATCCTCTACCCACATCCCTAAACATGTCCCAGATCAGACTGGACTGCTTTTTCTCCAATCATCCTGGCTTCTTTCCAGTGCTGCTCAATTTCCCTGTCCTTTACTTTCTGTACTGATCCACCCTGTTTACCTCATTCCTGTTTTGCTTTGTTTAATATCTTCAGAAAAATTGTTCCTTATCAAAAACGCATCGTTATGTATACTGTATACAATAATATATTCTTACCCAGTAAAGCTGATCCAGTGTTTCCTTTCAAACAAAAAATCCATATGATGGTGGTAATGCCAAAGTTTATAGCGCTACATTCCAAAAGTGCGACAAATATATGGCATGTTAATTGCAGGGTCAGGAATCTCACGAGTTTGCCAAGACACAGTCAAAAGCACTGGTTTAAGCTCACAAGGCTACACTGGGTAAGCTCCTCCTATATAAGGGGGAGGCTAGATGCTATCTGTACAAGTGCCCAAAGAGAAATCTGAGCTCAGAAAGCTGAGACAGAAGCTTGCCAAGCATGCCAGTAAGTACCCATTAGTCCCTTCTCCTGAACAGTGATGTAATGACTATTATCATCAATCTTTCGCGTCATACTGAGAGCAATATGCCACACTATGGCACAAATCTTTGTAATTTACCCCTAAAATAGATAAATCATAGAGGAGGATATGTGAATGATTGTAGATGAATTCTAGAATGCTGTAGGTAAGCGTCTCCACCTTTCTGAACTGATTTGCCAAGATGACTCCAGTGTCAAAATCCATTTAGTTTCTCATGAAGAGATGTCTTGACTGAAGTGGTCATCACAAGAGATATAACTGGCTATAATAGGCTTAAAGCAGCCCAGTCTTTGTAGTTGTGCCCTTGAACAAGGTACTGCTGCTGTTGTAAACGTCTCATTTCACTGTGTACTGCGCCAACTATATATAGTTGAAATGATAATAAAAGCTTCTTGACTTGACTTGGAAAATATGTCATGACATTCCTTTAATTCATACACACCTACATGCTGGTAATGGAGTATAGAAGATCAGGCTCCCACTATTGACTAAGTAAATGAAATGAAAGAAATGGAAATCCCAATGAAATAGACATGGAGGATGTGTGTTCCTATCGTATCGTCCTATAAACATGAAGAGAAAAGGGGTAGAGAATAATACATAAAGAGAAGAGAATATTTGGTTCCTGCTTGGATACAATTCAGTTTGTTTGGAACATTTATCATTAAGGATCATCACAAAGCAAAGTCACAGGCATAGAAATTCAGGATATACATTTTATTAAAAAAAAAAAAAAAACTTTCTGCATGTGCAAGCCAGAGCTGACAGTAGCAAGAAATACTCCCTGAGGTGATATGAGATAGACAGCTTGAGAGGAACCAGAAAAGGAAATATCCTTATCTAGGTGACACCAGTGCAAAATGACATCCAAGATTTTTATTTATTTCCAGACTGCACTATGTGATTAAGAACCTTCAGAAGCAATGACCTATATCTCTCCTCCATCAAATTTTATTCTAATCATATTCCCAAGTTCTGTCATTCATCAGCTCTAGTCTGACAGCAAAAATGTGCCATCATCTCTGACACCTCATGATTAGAACAGCAGGAGGGGGAAGAAAGGCTCTGCCTCCTACCTCCATACATTTGTTGTTTTGTATTGTGACTGCAGGAGTCCAAAACAAAATTACTTACTATCATTTTCACTTATTTTTCCCCCATCAACTCAGCAAGACACTCATATTACTTGGTCGAACCAGAAAACCACAAAGAATAACTGATTGTGGTCTGTAATGGGTTGCTGCAATGCAGACATACAGTTTCTGGAGATTGTGTGTCAGGTGACTTGCTTTACCCCCTAAAATCAAGTAGCGCTGCTGTCACTATAAGCTGCTTAGGGATGGATCAGGTGCCCATAGTAAGCATTTGATTGGAAGAAATTGGAAGAAATTCTAACAATTTGAAATGTGAAACTGTGAAAAGAGACTTTGTTATACAGATCCAACATACAGTCTGTGTGGATGAGTGCAAATAAGAGCTTTTTCCATACAGAGTCAAAAAGGACATAAGTGTATCTGAACCTAGGCGGCTGGAAGCAAAGGTAATTAAAGGTATAAAATGAGCCAGTTATTTAACCAGTGAACCTTTCAAAATATAGATCATTATGCATTTTGGTTTATTACTGTCATTTTGTATTTACTCAGACTAATTGAATCTCATCACCCATGTCTGCCCTGTGAATACCCAAAAAAATGCTCTATATCCCTCTAGATTCTCTATCAAGTTCGACTATAACAATATCAGTTTCTCCATGCAAGGGGACACAGCTGGGTTTAAAACCCTGTTACTTTGGACTCTACTGACACTCATAACCTCAAAAGAGGATATTAATGTCACACATGATGATGACATCTTTTCTAACCAAAAACAAAATAAACATATCTGAAAATGACATATATACGTTTCTACACTACATTTCCACACTATATTGTTTGGTTCAGACTGCCAACATTTCGCACAAAACTTCCATTCAAACAACATGAAAAATACATGAGGCTGTAATTAGTGCATTTTTAGGATACATAATGAAGTACTGGAACGTAATATACACTTCAACCTCTGGAAATAGGAGAATAATTGTTTTCCTTTCCTCAACATCTCCAGTGACACATTCCACATTCATTCGATAGTTGATGTAATTGATGTATTAGCCAAATCAAGTCAAATTAACTAATAGTAATAAAATAATATCAGTATGCACATTATTCGAAACGCATGTAAAAAAAAACACATACTACTCTCTCTCTCTCTCTCTCTCTCTCTCTCTCTCTCTCTCTCTCTCTATATATATCTCTATATCTATATATACAGTATATATATATATATATATATATATATATATATATATATATATGTGTGTGTGTGTGTGTGTGTGTGTGTGTGTGTGTGTGTGTGTGTGTGTGTGTGTGTGTGTGTGTGTGTGTACATGTATACAGAGAGAGAGAGAAAAAGAGAGAGAGAGTAGTATGTGTATCAGTGATATTATTTTATTACTATTAGTTAATTTGACTTGGTTTGGCTAATACATCAATTACATCAACTATCCAATGAATGTGGAATGTGTCACTGGTGATGTTGAGGAAAGGAAAACAATTATTCTTGTATTGCCAGAGGTTGACGTGTACTTCATTATTTAACTTAAGGCAGCTCCGAATCTTTGACTGTTCTTAATTATGAGGATTTTCTCTCACTCTCTTTCTCTTATATTCCCACATGAACAAATGAACATGTCGAAGAAGACCTTCTGTGAAAGTGTAAAATATAATCCTATCAGCAGCATCTGAAATCCCGCAATAACAAACGAGTAATTTTGTGTGTGTGTGTGTGTGTGTGTGTGTGTGTGTGTGTGTGTGTGTGTGTGTGTGTGTGTGTGTTTGTGTGTGCGTGCTCGCTCATGTAAGAGCTGCGCATTCCCTGCAGCCAAAGGCGCATTTTGATTTCAGTTGAGATTCTAAATTTAAAATCAGATCTTATCCGTAATAACAAGTCACAAAATGATGATGCGCATTTTTAGATAGAGAAAAACGCGCCCGAGTCTTGAGGAAAGAGAACTCACCTGAATCAAAATGCGAGCTTAGAGCAAAGCCGGGGCTGAAATATGACGCGGACATTATCAGCAGCTCAAGAGCAGCGTGCATCCTCTTAATCCCGAAGATGATGCTGGCTTTTGCATTGAAACGAATGAGTCACAAATTAATTAGAGTACTCTTGCTGTCTTGTACATCGAAAAAATGGTCTCTGCACCTTCGCACATGTTAGACGCTTACAAACGAACAGATGTGCTGGGATCGACTCGTTAGTGCGTGGTGTGAATGTTCATTACAGCAAGCCGTTGATTTTTGTCCTCTCGACGCTCCACATGAGCCTGGATGCCAATTTATTTGCGCTGCACCAACCGAAGAGCAAAGCCGATGAACCATTTCCTTCCAGCAACACACGTAAGGGATCAATCCACCGAGGCTCTGCAAAATGACAGCAAGCTCAATCCGAAAACAGGGACCAAAACGCAGAACACACCACATCCAGGTCACTGGTGTGGTTAAATAATCTATTAACGCGGGTGGAGCAGAGGAACTAATTAAGATATCTTGCAGAGCGATGGTGATGGAGCTGTCCAGTGCTGAAACGAAGCTCCGCGCTGCTGTGCCGCTGCTTTGCGCTGGAATGAAGCTGATGGGGGAGGGGACGATGCGCCACAAACCGAGCTGGAAGAAGCTTTCAACCTCAGAAACGATGCTAACATGTTACACACAAGTCAGGGAGCGAAAATACAGAGCAAAATGTCTTCTTTCACATCAGCTCAGCCGGAGGCTCAAAAAGCAATGATGTACACGAATACAAAACAAACAATACAATCCATAGACAGATGATGTGACTAAAGGGTAATATTCCTATCATAAAGCTAAGATACCTTATTAATGCTTCAAGAAGTTTTATTTTACATAACACATAATGACGCTATTTCTTTATTCCTCCCCCGCATTCTTTGATCCACCTGGATTTATGCAACTATTTCATAGTACAGCAGAAACTGAAGCACATATAGCAAGTCTGTGAAATCCGTCTGATTAGTATATTGAATTGGGAAACAAATGAATGAATGGATGACTTAGCTTTATGTGAATTTTATAGACACCTCAATGGAGTTTTCCTTGAAGCTACAAGTTTGATTTGATATTGAGCTCAGCTTACAGTCTCCTGTCTAAAAGGTGATAGACAATAAAGTGGTAACTGAATATATGTATATATATATATATATATATATATATAATATATATATATATATATATATATATATATATATATATATATATATATATATATGTATGTATTGTGTTGTGTGTATTGTGTGTGTGTGTGTGTGTGTGTGTGTGTGTGTGTGTGTGGTGTGTGTGTGTGTGTGTGTGTGGTGTGTGTGTGTGTGTGTGTGTGTGTGTGTGTGTGTGTGGTGTGTGTGTGTGTAAAAACATGGATTCTAGAGATTCAGAGGTATGTGGTAGGTGATAAACATTGCATGATTTAAAACATGTCATTATTAGCGCTTGGCTATAATACTGCCGTGTACCTGCAGAAGTGTGGTCAAAGACCTATTCATTTATGTTCTGGACAGTGGGAGAACAAGAAAAACAAAAGCCCACACACACAAAAAAAGCAATAAAATACAAAAAAATATATACAGACAGTAGTAAGTTGGCGTCAATTAGCAACATCTTTGTCACAATTATAGTTTTATTGTAATGTTACCATTTCTGATGGTGTTTAAAGTTAATCTAAGAATTAGATAAGTAAGGTCAAGGTATGAAAAAATATTCACACCCACAAACCACAAACAAATGAACTATTATTTCTCCTGAGTCCTATCGATTTTTGGAGATCAACAGCACAGGGTTTATTAGCTCACCACTTGCCCCCTGTGTGACATTAATCCAAAGATGGAGCTGAAATGTCAAGTATTCTGTTTCTCTGATTCACCATGTCATGCATTTAGGGTTGCCATGGAAACACCATAAGGGGCTTGAGTTTGTATGGGGTTACTCAGTTCTCCTGTGTTTTTCTCCATCTGCTTTATCCATCATTCTGTTCTATCAGTCTCTTGTTCCTCACCATACTCAGCAAACACAGACACACACACACACACACACACACACTTCTCATGCTATTTGCATTTAAATGGCTGCAGGTGGCACATTGAGACTGAAATGAGTGTTGGCCATCAATCATTCTGAATTCCAAATATTTCACATTGTATGAAAAAAAATACAAGGCTGTCAAAATATAAAACTGTGATCTACACTTCCATAAAAGTTGGACTTTGCTGAAGCTGGAACTAGTCACACAACTGCAGTAATAATATTTTGAGAGGAAAAGAATAAATGCTTATTTCTGTAACAAATCATTTTTCTAGAATGTGAAACATCTCCAGAATGTGAATAATCTGCAAAAATATTGATGGAATATGGTGCACACTAATGTACCAGCAGAATACTCAAAAGTATTTTAGTACTGTTTTTTTAAGGTAGAGCACCGATTGTTTTTCTTACATTAAATTTTTTTAGAAATTTAATTTGTTGAGTGGCCAAGGGTTCAAGCTCCCGGTATCACAATCTCCTGATAATGACCCTTAACCCTCTGAGCTCCATGAGCACTGCATCATCGCTGACTGTGCTCCATCTTAAACCTGTGTTCTGTGATGTACACGTGACAAGTAAAAATCCCCTATATTTATGCTGTTGGAGGTCAAATATTGCCTCATCCATTCACAGATATCTAGATAAATTTATCAAGTCATGTAACAATAAATGGCATCAAATTCTCATTAATTGAACAACAGTCCAAGCATTGACCTCCACATTCAAAGCTGCAATTTTCCACTATAAACTCAGGTAAAATAACGGCTATTATTATTATGTCAGACGTGCACCTGGGTAATAACTTTTTCCCAAAAGCACACAGATATTTCTGCAAAACTTCTGCTCTCTGGAAAGCAGATCTCACACACACGTGAAAACATGCAGGCATAAAGAATAAGTGATAAACCTCCATAAAATGTGTATAAAATGATTGGCAGATGGTGTGAAAAAAGATAGCTGGGAAGAATATCGGTGTATGTAGATAGATATATAGATAGATAGATGCAATGGATGGATGGATGGATACAGTCCTCCAGAGTAATAAATTAGGGAAATTATAAAATAAATAAATAAAGTGTATATATGTATATATATATATATATATATATATATATATATATATATATATATAAGGGGCACGGTGGTGGCCTAGTGGTTAGCACGTTCGCCTCACACCGGCCAGGGTCCGGGTTCGATTTCTGTCTCGGCCCTCTCAGGAGGTTTTTTCTCCGGGTTCTCCGGTTTCCTTTCCCGGTCCAAAAACATGCACGGTAGGTTGATTGGCACCTTGGAAAAATTGTCACTAGTAGTGTATGAATGTGTGTGTGAATGTGAGTGTGTGTCCTGCGATGGGTTGGCATTCCATCCAGGGTGTATCCTGCCTTAATGCCCATAGACACCTGAGATAGGCACAGGCTCCCTCATGACCCGAGGGAAGATCGGATATAGCGGTAGAAGATGAATGAATGAATGAATGAATATATATATATATATATATATATATATATATATATTATTTATTTTTGGATGTTATATTAATATAAAAATATATAAAATCTAAAATAAATGTTTGTCTATGTATATATAAAATATATCTAAAATATATACTTAAATATGTTCCTGGATGAGTACACACAGCACAACTGACCCTGAATGTACACGTGATGTTATAAATGTAGGCAGTGCATTGCAAAACTAATCCAATGTCTTCAGCCAGGGCAGTTGTAACACCCACAAGGGAGCAGTTATCAGGGGATTGTGTCAATACCAAATAATTAAACAGGATCAAACAATTAAGCACTTTAAATCGCTAGGGTAATCTCCAGGAAGACCTAACCCCCAGGCCATGATGTGTGGTGCAAAGTTGTGCACTTCATAAAATAAAAAATCATTTGTTAAGGGACTCCGTGCAGTACTAGTTACAAATCACCTTTATGTCAGTAGAAAAAACAATAGTCTAATTGTTACTTTTAATTTACAGTAATTTTATAAGATTCTAATTATGACATACATAGTATTGTGTACATACATTATACCAGTTTGGGACAAACTATACAAACCATGTACCAGCAAAAGTAGAGATACATTAGGTACAATACATATATGGATATACAAACCGGATTCCAAAAAAGTTGGGACACTATACAAATCGTGAATAAAAACTGAATGCAATGATGTGTAGGTGCCAACTTCTAATATTTTATTCAGAATAGAACATAACACACGAAACAAAAGTTTAAACTGAGAAAATGTACCATTTTAAGGGAAAAATATGTTGATTCAGAATTTCATGGTGTCAACAAATCCCAAAAAAGTTGGAACAAGGACATTTTCACCACTGTGTGGCATCTCCCCTTCTTTTTACAACACTCAACAGACGTCTGGGGACAGAGGAGACCAGTTTCTCCAGTTTAGAAATAGGAATGCTCTCCCATTCTTGTCTAATACAGGCCTCTAACTGTTCAATTGTCTTGGGCCTTCTTTGTCGCACCTTCCTCTTTATGATGCGCCAAATGTTCTCTATAGGTGAAAGATCTGGACTGCAGACTGGCCATTTCAGTACCCGGATCCTTCTCCTACGCAGCCATGATGCTGTGATTGATGCAGAATGTGGTCTGGCATTATCTTGTTGGAAAATGCAGGGTCTTCCCTGAAAAAGATGACGTCTGGATGGGAGCATATGTTGTTCTAGAACCTGAATATATTTTTCTGCATTGATGGTGCCTTTCCAGACATGCAAGCTGCCCATGCCACACGCACTCATGTAACCCCATACCATCAGAGATGCAGGCTTCTGAACCGAGCGTTGATAACAACTTGGGTTGTCCTTGTCCTCTTTGGTCCGGATGACATGGCGTCCCAGATTTCCAAAAAGAACTTTCGAATCGTGACTCGTCTGACCACAGAACAGTCTTCCATTTCGCCACACTCCATTTTAAATGATCCCTGACCCAGTGTAAATGCCTGAGCTTGTGGATCTTGCTTAGAAATGGCTTCTTCTTTGCACTGTAGAGTTTCAGCTGGCAACGGCGGATGGCACGGTGGATTGTGTTCACTGACAATGGTTTCTGGAAGTATTCCTGACCCCATTCTGTGATTTCCTTTACAGTAGCATTCCTGTTTGTGGTGCAGTGTCGTTTAAGGGCCCAGAGATCACGGGCATCCAGTATGGTTTTACGGCCTTGACCCTTTCTCACAGAGATTGTTCCAGATTCTCTGAATCTTTGGATGATGTTATGCACAGTTGATGATGATAGATGCAAAGTCTTTGCAATTTTTCGCTGGGTAACATCTTTCTGATATTGCTCCACTACCTTTCTGCGCAACATTGTGGGAATTGGTGATCCTCTACCCATCTTGGCTTCTGAGAGACACTGCCACTCTGAGAAGCTCTTTTTATACCCAATTGACCTAATTTGTGTTAATTGGTCTTCCAGCTCCTCGTTATGCTTAAATTTACTTGTTCCAGGCTCTTACTGCTACTTGTCCCAACTTTTTTGGGATTTGTTAACACCATGAAATTCTGAATCAATATATTTTTCCCTTAAAATGGTACATTTTTGTTTGTTTGTTTCGTGTGTTATGTTCTATTCTGAATAAAATATTAGAAGTTGGCACCTACACATCATTGCATTCAGTTTTTATTCACGATTTGTATAGTGTCCCAACTTTTTTGGAATCCGGTTTGTACACGTATATAAATTTTACATTATACCAATATTTGGTGGAGCCACTTTTAATCACACTTGCACTGGTTTAGAAGGAACTCACCATGTGGGTTATTCGCAGAACTAACCACATATGTTCTGCAAATGTAGATTGCCTCAAATACTTCTGTTACTGTATGTAATCCCAGTCAGACTCAATGTTGTTGAGTCCAGGGCTCCATGGGAGTCAAACCTATTAAATCTAGAAATTCTTGTTCTCGACACTGAAAATAGCTCTTAATAACATTGGCTGTATGTTTGGGGTCATTGTCCTGCTGTTCAGAGCCATTCAGAAGCCTCCCTAATACTGCATGATTGAAGTTTCTGCCTGTATTTCTCAGAATTGAGGAACAATTTTAATCCTGTGCAAATCGCCACCTCCGTTTTTAGAACGGAAGCAGTCCCAAACTTCCAAGGAACTTCTACCATGCTTCACTGTAGCCTAAAGACAATTCCTTTTGCTACAGCTACATTTTTACTGCACTTTTTACTCATCAAGACAGAATACCTTCTGCAGTTTTTCTGCTTCCCAGTTCCAGTGTTCAACCAGGGAATGTGGCATGGAAAATGGTGCAACAGAGGCAAATGCTGATGTCTCTTTGCTGATGCAGTACAATTGCCATGTGTCTTGTTGCTGTGTTCAGTTTTGGCATGGAGTATGTCCTGTGTGGGAGACTGTCTTCCACAACCACTATTTAGTAGTAGAGTTTAGATTTCCCCCATCTAGTTTTAAGCCTCCAACACAGCTATTTCTGTTTCAGATAATGACCGGGTTTCAGTGTGCATATAAAATTGATGATCATTAGGACCTGCTTGGTATAATTGGCTTGGCAGGAAGTATACAGACATTGTAAGTAGACCAGAAAGTAGACATTGAAGGTCATCAAACAAAATACATCATGGTTTTTCATGCAAAAATATGTATTTTTTTATATTCTATACTGTGTATAGACTTGCTAGAGAAAAAAAAAACACTTTCTCATGCCAAATACTTCTTTGGTGAGGTATAAGGGTGTTAGAGGCAAGAAGTAAAATTACAATTCAGTAAATAAAATTCATTACTGGAATGTATTTAATGTAGCTTCAATGATTTGAATGCTCTTTCTTGTAAAATAGCCCACTGACATTTAGGTAGATGTAATATATTAACATATTATACATATTAAAAAATTTAACTGCCAATTTAATAATTTAATTATGATGCTATTTTATTATGCCGTCATATTATACATGCATGCATTTTTGAAAAGTAACGGTTCCCGCTGATGGAAAGAGGTCAAATTTTCTGTGGTTACTATATTAGACCATGAAATAGCATATTATATATATTCATAAAATATTTATAAGGATTTATAAGGATTATTTAATCCTTATAATGCACACAATGTGTATAAAGACACATGAAGGTCAGTGAGCAAAGGTCACCCCCCCCCCACACACACACAAACATACGCAAACACCTACTGATACACACATACTGATCGTATCGTATGATACATTTTAATCAAATATAAATAGAAAAACACGGAAATTAAGCTTTCTATGCACATTGCTATTTCATGATCTTGTGGCGATATCGGGTAGCCGAAGAAGAAAACGCAAATTTAACATCTTCCCGATATAATATATATATATATATACACACACACACACACATATATATATATATATATATATTTGCACCATATATATATATGTGTGTGTGTGTGTGTGTGTGTGTGTGTGTGTGTGTGTGTGTGTGTATGTGTGTGTGTGTGTGTATGTATGCGTGTTTCAAAGAAAGTTTATTCTCATTTTATTCCATTAGTCTGAATGCATGTGTAAAACAATGGATGGATGTGGGTTAGTTTAAGGAATGTTGCAATTACTTAACAATGCCACAAGAGGGCAACAAAGAACCAGCTAACAACGTATACGGCTCGGCTCTACTGTCTTTTTGTCTCTCTGAATACACCTTGAGTAAACACGCAACTTTTAATTATGAAAACATGTGCTCCATGACAACAATAATATAATGTGTGTGAATCACTCTATACACTGTGCTAATAATGATTCTTTTAACTTAAACAAGGAGTTTGAATGGCAGAAAATACAACCTTGTTCTACAACCAAATTACAAATGATTTCCTTCCTTTGTCTATTAAAATAAACAGATCAGAAGTCAATGACAACCATACTCAATTTATTGAGTAAAAAAAACAAACAAACAAAAAAATACAATCATATTCTGTCATCTTTGTAAATATATACCAGCCATTTTCATCAGCTGTTATTTATAGCTCATTTGAGGTAGCAAACTTCGACTTAGTCCCTTCTTCCACATGCAGATTTATAATATAATAATATTTCCTCTGTATTCAGTTGATCACTGACAAACATAACAGAAGGAAAGTCCTCCACAAATATAAATTATACTGTATAAAATTCAACATCTTTGAGTTTTCAGGACCTTAATCAATGTGATTGTAATTCAGTTCCTTGTCATATAATTATAATTGCACAATGCTCCCAACTCTCTCTCTCTCTCTCTCTCTCTCTCTCAAATTCAACCACTTCACATGTAACAATACCTAAGTAGGTTTAAATGTAGTCTAGTTCAAAATTTATTACATTAAAAAAACTATTATTCTTATCTTTAATTTATAAAAAAAAAAAGAAAAAAAGATTGCATTAAAACATGGCAGGGATTTTCTTTTCTTTACAAAACACCTCAAATCCTGCAAGGAGTCAAAGTCCGATTTTGTCTTCTTATCATGTTCGCATGTAGAGATTTATCAGTCCGGCCCGGTGCAGTTTCTGCCACAGGTTCAACTCCATTCGCAGATCATGGTTGGCAAAGAAACGCACCTGACGAGGATATTTGTCATAGTAATGGTCCGAGTAATTTTTGAAGTCTGGTGTCATGAATCCGTAGGCGTTTACCTTTTGGCATTACAACAAACACAAGAGAAAGATCATTTTCACAGTGCTTTTATTTGAAAGAATGACAAAAGAAATGACATTATAAAGCTAATAAAGCTCATTTAATATGGATGATTAAGTAATAAACAAAAGAGCCTGGGGATTTGATTGTAGTGGATTGGCCAGAGTCAATCATTATAAACAAATCTCTTAAAATTAAACAAAGTTCAAAATAGAACACACAATGTTAAGACTGGATTAGACCTATCTAAAGAATAGAGCTAGTACCTCGTCACACGTATGGAGAGCAGCCAACAGCATGGTGGCTCCTGTAGACGGCCTGTAGATGTTTCTCATTCTGCCTTTAAGTCTGGCTGAATGCAGAAACCTGCAGCATGGCAAAGAGAAATCACCCTGTAGTTTATACACACATGCAATCATTGATATTTCTACTCTGTGCATGATTTAATATACTGATTAAATACTTTGAACTTATTTAATTTAAAGTTGAATAGAATGAATAGAATTCCGTTACATAAGTAAATTTGTTTATTACTTAGTGGGTAATACTTTCAAGTCTGCACACAAATCCTTTATGAAGAGAAATATATTAAAGGAAATGTAAGGTTAAACTTGTTCAAATATTTGTATTAAGACACTGTTTCTGTGATTACTCTTTATTGTACACTTACATACTTCAGTTTTGTACATGCATACATTTTAATGCTTTGACATGCTATATATATATATATATATATATATATATATATATATATATATATATATATATATATATATATATATATATATATATTTGCTTATAAACTAAAAAAAATCAGGTGAGTGGGTTTGCTTTCTGTAAGACTAAATTACATTTACACAAACTGATTTACACAAACATTCTGATAAGTCACTAATGAACTTATGATTTTGTCCCTGCAAACAATACATTGACTAGTTTTAAATAATGTTTAACAATGATCCTCTTTGATGCTTTGTAAAAAAAAAACATTAACAAATTTTTTTTTTATTTTGTCTCGATGACTTCTTGAAAGAATTAGCAATATAAGGCCTGTTATATAGGCTGAAATATATAGGCTGTTGATCAGCTATTTACTGTCTATTAAAAAATAGAAATAAAAATAGAGACTGACTGCATGTATATTTTAAATGAATTATTAAAAAAATGTCTTCTTGTAGTTTAATATAACTCAAGTTTAGACACTTACTCTCACCTGTTTCTGATGTAACGGATGAAGTCGGGGTGGTACATTTTAAACTTTTCTACAGTTACATCAGGCCCAAAATACATGGGAGGCCTAAAATGACCAGAAAAAAGTTATTTACCTGTGAGTGTGTTTGTCTGTGTGTGCATGCATGTGTGCGTGTGTGTGTGTGTGTGTGTGTGTGTGTGTGTGTGTGTGTGTGTGTGTGTGTGTGTGTGTGTGTATGTGTGTGATATTGAAAAGTACAATAAGCATATTCAATGTGTAAAATCTGAATCATTTACTTTGAACTCCGCTCTTTCCCATATTTGATTGGTATGTGCAAGGATGCAGCTCTCATGAGAATATAGTCCCGGTCATGATCAGGAAGGAAAATGTACCTGGTCTCCTGGAAATGTGAATTAATGAGAAGATGGGCAGACCATTAAAAGGAGAAGGAAACGAGAGTTTACAATAGTGACTGACTACTCATTAGTTTTTGAGCAAGCTGACAAACCTAGCATGATGTAATTACCAGGACACTGGTTATACTACTGTATACACTGTATATACTACTGGTAAGTTACAGAATAGATTATATGTCTAACATCTATTTAATCTTCACCACATATTAATAATATAATAGTAATTAATAACAGCATTGAGCTGGATTATTCAAATAGCCCATTTTTGTAGCATCTTTGAAGTAGTCAAATATGGACTGTCCCTTACCTTGCTCTTTGGAGCACTTTTATAACCTGCATGTGCATAAGTTCTTAAAGAGTTGCGAAAGGTGTTGGTGGAGAAGGTGTAGAAAGATGTGCGTAAGCCAACATCCTCCTCAAAGCCATTAATAATTGCACCGTTTGTCCTGAAGGAGAGAGAAATAAGTTTTGTTCATTCATGGATTTTGTTCATTCATTCAAACTGTGCATGTTCTTCTGTTTGTAATTTCGCTTTTTAAAGAAATGTACACAGACTGTACTGTATGTACTGCTTGTATATATATATATATATATATATATATATATAAACCTTTAGTTGAATACAATGATAATTACAAAAAACTACACTAGTGAAGAAATTATAATCAATCTAATATTTATTTACACTAATATTTATCTTTTGTTCTTAGATTTTATTTTATTTAAGGACTGAAAAAGTCCTTAAAGAATAAATAAATGAATAAAAAATGGAAAGACTAAATGTCATCTTACCTGAACACATAATCATTGCTGTCAATCTCTTGACCTTTCTTTGACCCATTCAAGATTCCTCCATTTCCAACTACAGCACAGCGGATGCAACTTGATCGGGACTTTCTATTCTCCCAATCATCAAACATCACTCGATTAGCAGAAGTGTTTAGAATGGCCAAAGATTCATTCAAAACTGGTTTAAAAAAAAAATCAGGCATGCTTTTGTAAATATTTGATTTAACACATTTTGGTATCACTTTAAAGAAGTGTGTTTTGATTGCACGGACATTATCTTGGGTAGATTGCTTTATTTGAAACAAGTTAAGCTAGTTTTTATACTTCATGGATAATCAGTTACCTCCAAGTATCCCCCAGCATTATGTCTGGACTAAGAGCAAGAATGACACTCAAGGGCTGATATCAAATAAATGAGTCACACTGTTCATTCTTTCACATTAATATCAAATCTTATCAGTAATGGAGGAACTCACCATCAATACTGACACTACCCCATCCATGGGCACCGTGGTATTTAGATAAACGCTTGTATTCCTGCTCAGAGAAATGCTTCGCCCACTGTAAGACTGGCGTCCTGGATAAATACGTCTCAGCAAAGTCAGTGTGTAGCACCTTTTTCCGGATGCTGCTGGAACAGCTCTGATATGCAAAACCAAGTAACCATCAATTCCATCAGCAGACTGCATGTCAAGCAACTTAAATATGAGCTGCCCCTACACAAGTCCTCGATCTTCAATTTACAATTAAGATAGATACAAGATACAAGGAATAAATTCATATGAATTTCTTCATGATTGTGAAGAAGATTTACTGTTTTACAGCACAATCATATTTGTAGCATTGTACAATCGAGTTAATAAAAGGGGGAGATTTGTTTGCTGGACCATTAACCAATCTTGGGAATCGATTTTTGTAAACAGGAACATTGTCTGATACAGGTTTGGAAATCTTTGTTCCATTTTAGGAAAACTGAAAAGCTAGAGCATATAAAAGGCATTTTATACAATTATGCGCTTCCAGCATTGTACACTTTGGGGAAGAACCAGGTATGGATGTAATACTATTTTCACAGAATTATGATACGCACTGAACCCAAGCAATACACAGCGATACAAGCGACTAAGACAGTTATCATTTTGTACCTCTGGAGGGTGCAAAAAAATGTTGTACTGTATAATTAAAACAAAACAAACAAAAAAAACAGTACTAATCATTCTATTTGTACTTATTAAAGAATAAACACAGTACAGACTTATTTTTCTGCATGTTGAAATAGTTTTCTTATAAAATTAAATACTGTTTAAATACAGGAGGTGAATACTTACAGTTTGTGGCATGTCATCATCAACTGCATATTTGTCTCCTATGAAATCTGGCTCGGAGATTTGATCATCTTTTACAGGCTTTGCTAGAAGAATTTTGTCGTGGATTTTGTTTGAAGGTCTTTTGTATTCATTGATCTGAACATCACTTATTGTTTCCTTCGAGTTTCGACGTTGGTCTTTTATCTGTTCCTCTTTATTTCCCATATTAAATACAGAAGAGCTGAAAAACAACACATCGGATTTATCCCGGTATATTTCGGAGTCCTGTAAACTGTAAATGAAAATAAATAAATAAATTATATATATAAGTATCTGTCTATTGCTTAAGCTAAAGACTCACAACAAATATAGCAGTCACAGAAATGTAATTAAGAAATGAAGACACAATAGTGGAAAATAGGACTTCAAATGGCACATTAATAAAGCTTCTTTTTTAATGATTTTAATATCTGGATATCAAATAATATTTGGTGGCACTAGGACTAACATATAGGCAGTGACATTTAACAGCTCATGGCCTATGCAAAATGCTAAACAGTTAATATAAATAATATTTATATGCAGACATGTTGAACAACTTGAAACACATCCCCTCTGATGGCAAACCACTCGAACTTTTTAGGAGAGTAAAAGTATAGGAACCAAATGGTAGTCTCCAAGTAAATAACATTTCATTTATTGATTGCTTTTTAGAAGAGTTGCATTAAGTATCAAGCCAGTAACCCAGTGACAACAACAGCAATCCAGGCTTCATGCTTCATTTGTTTTTATTCCGGATTATTAGCATACACTGCTGAATTTCCAAACACAATGGGCTTGGTCACATTTCCGTTAAATTGTAGTCTAGCCTTTGCTGGCAGATGGCTGTCATTTTATGGAAAAGCGTCTGTAGTTCTGTTTTTGAAGCCATTTGTGAACAGTGGGTTATGAGTCATTTACCCTTCCAAATTTATTTTTTTTGTCTTTTTTGGCTGTGCTGTTTAATGTCTAGTTATTAGTACTCCAGACGCGTCTTTCTTTTCCAGGACAATACAGATAAATTATTGCAGTGAGCATGCCCAGTGCCTTCCTAATGCCAAAAATGATTTTCCATCTTTTCATAGATTCATACTGACTTGTTTCTCTCAAATTGGCAGATTTCCTTCCTGAATGTTGATCCATTATAAAATATGAAACATTATGCCTAAAAGCAAAATGATGTCCAGACCTTCTTTTTTGGTTAAATAAACACTCTTAACAGGGAATACCTGTGGTATTTGGTGATCGTTTTCTGATCACAGGGGTTCAAACAAAAGATGCCATGTTCTAAATCAACCCATCTAGATATAAATAACATGAAACGAAAGCCATTCCAGTACTTTCGTAGATAATACGCCAGCATACATACAGAATACAGATTACATAAGGACCAATGCAAGTTAGAGATAAGCATAAGTATAGCTTATACAGGTTCCTTATTTTTAAGTCTGTTAAAGAAAAGCACAGGCATTACGAGGCCTCTCCATACCTGTGGTTTGAGCCCAGTAGGTACAGCCCGCCTATTAAAAACAACACAGTCAAAGACAGCACAAGCTTCTTCTGGTGTCGCAAAAACAGCATCTTGCAATCTTGAGGATGGTCTTGGGTCAACCAACACAGGTGATCGCAAAGATTTTGAGAAGTGAAAGAGAGTAGATCAAGTGCTGTCTTCTCCTCATTAATCTCAATTCTTTGATAACCCAGTAGGGAGGTGCTGTTCTGCAATACAGAAGGTAATATTCTAAATGCATGTAATTACTGAGCTTGCTTCACTTTAATTATGAATGGCATTGTGGAAATCAAAATATATAGTTCCTTTCTTGATCTAGTTCTGAAAATATTTTATTCAAAGGCAACCATAGAGGTTTTAGAAAAGAAAAACAAAATGTAAGAACTGGTTGAAATATGGTCAGATTTGCATTTATTTGGCACAGAACTTCATCTACAGCAACTACACAAGTGCTTTGAAGTGTTCAACAATAAATATACAGGATATAGTAGGATTAATATGTATTATATATGGAGGAGAAGATAACTCTGTGCTTAAGAAGCTGGGATACTGATCCGAAGGTCGGGGTTGATATCCCGGTATCACGAAAAAAACAGCCACTCTTGGGTCGTTGAGCAAGGTCCTTAATGCTCTGTGCTCTAGGGATGCTGTATCATGGCTGAGCCTGCACTCTGACCCCAGCTTCCAAAAACAAGCTGTATATGCAAAGAAAATGTATGGTGCTGTAATGCATGTGGATACAAATAACGTTTATTCATTCATATGCTAAGAATAATCAGTTGTGATTTTTGAAACATAACTTCCTTTATACTTCTGAAATAATAGGATCTAAATTAGTATCTAAACAATAAACAATCATATTTTTTGTTCAGAATGCAGAAGCAGAAGTGACCGATCTGGTAAAGCAAGAACGGAGACAGGACAACTTCCTGAAACAAAAATGTGGACGAGACAAACTCACTTAACATTCAGCCACTACCCACTAAACAAACTATGAGAGAACACACTAACCTCAGGCCACTATTAAAAAAATAATCAATAAAAAAATTACAATGTTATCTTAAATAAGTGCAGTTAAAGTAGATTCCACTGAACTCGTGACTTAAAGCAATAGAAAGGTGTGTGTGTGTGTATCATTCCGTGGTATGTTGCTGAACTTTGCGCATTTTTTCGGCCCAAGGCTCTCATGAAAAGCAGCAAAAATCACAATGGCTGTTTTGTGTGCATTCCACTGCTACTACCCTCCAATTAGTTACAAAAGCCCCACATGTATCTTGGCAGAAAATCTTTAAACAAGTTGGTTTTCCTGCTTTGCAGTCCTGTACTGGAGAATAACCATTGAAATGGTAATACAGTCACATTAAGTGTAAATACTTTGAATTCCACCACCTTGACCTACTTTTTACAGTAATACTGTTCAACTGTATTATACATTTGTAAGAGGAGTTCCCTCAGTCACTACAGTAAAGTGAGTATAAAATGCTACAAATTCCACTAGATGTATGCACACAGAGACTGAATAAAAAGGAACAAGCTGACTTTCAAGTTTTTCACAAGATTTAAAATGAGTTGAAGGTATTTAAGCAGTAACATTTAGCTCCCTCATACTTGACTCTTAAACCTGAATTGTAATTTCTAGACCCAAATGGCCCACAGAAATGCAAACACAAAAGTTTACTCTCTGTAAACATGCATCTAATGATTCAATAGTGCACATAAGTAGAAATCTTTGCTCTAATGGAATTTGAACAGTTTATTCAATAAAAATAAGAGTGCGTCTGATCATTATATTTGCATTTGAGTTCACCTTTTGCACAGTGTACATTGTACCTTTGAACACGGTCATTATACAAAGTGTCTCAATATCGGGCTCAAAGGAAATTAAAAGAGAAAAATCATTGTTTCTTACTTAGAGATGAAATTCCGGACGGACACAATTTGGTAGACAATGTTTAATAGAGCACTCAGAAAAGCAATCCCATTTGCACTTTGAGCTCCACACATACAAGCAACAAACCTGTCCCTTACAGAGAGAGAGAGAGACAGACAGGTGGGGGGGGGGGGGGGGGGGGGGGGGGGGGGGGGGGGGGGAGGGGGGGGGGGGGGGGGGGGGGGGGGGGGGGCAAAAAGGACTGAATGAAGGAGGAGCCAAAAGAGGGGGAAAAGATGATCTGGAGAGGACCAAGGAAGGGAAGGTTTTGATATGGATGAATACAAAAGCAAAACATCCTAAACGCTTACTTCAATGTGTTAAATAAGATGTCAGAGATCCAGTCTGGGAACATTCTCCAAGAACAATGACTTGCTATACTTTTATGATTCTCGGCAGCAGGTTTCTCTGATTTGTCGTTTTGCATGTTGAGCAGCTCTTAGTGAACACGATAAAGCCATATCCCCAATTATTTTTGTTTCATAATCAAGTGGAAGAAATATCCCTAATGTCATGTTTTCACAAATATCAATGAATATGATGGTGGGGCGGGGTTCAATAGTTTAAAAAGTGTATTGTAGACTCACCGTTATTAATGGTTTCAAAAATGGAGAATTTTACACAATATTATCTTTCAGTATTTGGAAAAATTTAGTTTGTAGTGTTTTTGTTTTCTCCTATTTGAATACTGAATATATCCATGGGTGTAACTATTGTCTTTCAGACAAACCCGTTTTTTGCTAATGTCAAGACTGCACATTCCTTAAGCCTTCACTATTCAAAGATGAATATTAGTGTGTAGATTGGCTTAAAAACAGTTTTGTGTCCAAGACTTAAACCTGACACACGTCAACGTGACGAGTCTGTGGCAGTTGTGTAAATACAAACATATCCAATAGTCTCAGTTGCATAACAAACACAAGTCCCAGCCCGGTTCACCTTTATCTGACTAAACATATCATGAATTTATGCAGGCATTTTGGCCATACCCCAATAACAGTCAAGTAACACTTGTGATGAATAAAAAAAATATATTTTGAAAAAAGGGGAAAAAAAAGAGACAACTATAAGGAAATGCACTGATCATAGACCAGAAGTGAAACAGTCATGAAGCAAATGTTGTAATTCAAAGTCCAAAGAGGTCTGGACTTCTGATTGGAAGATTATGAGATAATATCCCAACACCACAAAGATGCCAAGCCCCAAATTCGCTGACAGATACAATCTCATTTCATATAAACACTGTGTCCATTGAGGCTTTACAAACGTCACATGCTCAATGAGACGATGCATTCAGAGCTGAGCTTCATGGTGCCTTATGTACATATTCACCCGAGGAACCTGATAATCAGTAAAGTCTATACCTTTGATTTACATTCATAAAGGACATGTTCACACTTAATCCTGTTTGCCATGACATTGTTTAAGTTAACTGTAATAAAAATAAAAAAAAAATGTTCCATTGTTAGAAAAATGTGACTTAAATAAACAAATAAAAATCAACAGTCAAATATTGGGATGAATCAGGAATATTGAATAGGCTAAGCAACTCTTTTTCTCTGCCACTGATTATTTCCATATTAACTTTTTAAAGTTCAAGTCAGTCCCTTTGTCCTGCCTTCCACATCCCAGTATTATTAAACTGTCACATCTCTGAAATTACATACTCATGTAATTCATACGTGACCTTATAATGGAGGCTTAGTTTTCATTGGCAAACAATTTCACTAGTTTCTTTAAACAAATGCACTCACAGGCCTGTTTATATTTATAATATTTGACGAGTTCTATAATGATTTACATTTTTTCAATAGGCTATAAATAAGAAACCAGGAAAGAATATCTTGTTTTTAATGAACAGGGAAAAAAAGTACTTAAGAGCATTTCCTTTCTGTCTTATAAACAGGCTTTTCTTAATCTAAGAATCACAAAGACAAACCCCAAACTGGCAATCCCACCATGTTTCCTTAATATTTAAAAAAATAATAATTTTTTATTGACTTAACCTGTTTTGTGGGACATGCTCACTTATTGGAAACATTGACACAGATATGATGTGCAGCAGTGGAATCTGAATCTTAAGTTCACATTAAAATAATTCACATAATAGTGTAGAAGCATTGGCAACATAAAGAACCAGTGCTCACACACTCACATATCAGGTTATATCAAGTATTTTGAAAACACTAGAAACAGGTTTCTTTAGGTTTCCAAGACGAGCTACATAATTTTAAGTGAATTCAGCACAATGAAAAGACCAGTGTCTATTTCACCTCTGTGATTATTCTGAACCTTCTCAAAATATATATATATATCGATATATATATATATAGATATATATATATATATATATATATATATATATATATATATATATATATATATATATATATATATATATATATATATAATTAACTCTGATGCAAAAGAATGACACACAATAGACATTGAAAATAAGTGAAATAATTTGAACATGAAGATTAGTATAGTATAGAACAAATACATGATTAATACATGATTATCGAACTTTACTTTAATTAACTTTAATAATAATAATGTACAAAAATAGAGCTTTACAGTTGCTAAACAAGGATTTAATTAGAGTTATTTACAATGGTTTAACAACTGAGATAAAACCTCTCTGGTATGTAGCACTATTACTGGTATCTTGTATGTTAGTCAGTAGAAGCCGCTTTATCTGCCTCGATCCTCTTTGAAGACAAGTTATTCAATGACTAATGCTGTTGTATGTTATATATTGTTAACTGTAGAAGAATCTTTCATTTTCTGGAACCTACAATCCTGACATTTACATGTAAACGTTAAAGATGTTTGTGTGACTGGACCATCCTTTTCTTAGCCATTTTTTTTAAATTTAGCATAGAGTCTACCTCCCCCTGGTGAGCTTCCTCACACTAGCTCTTTTCCCTCTCTCTCCCCCTCTCTTTTTGGTTGTCAGCACCAGACCTGCAATGCTGTTACTTAATGTGTATATGAAGACATGACTCCCACATTCCTTCTTTGTTCTTTGCGTCCACCTGCTTTAGCTGAAATGACATGCATGGGTGGTTGGATCATTTCCACACGTTCAACAGCACTGAGGGAGTGAGTGCCCCCTAGTGTTTGTCTCTTGCTAACGACAAAATCTCCAGTGACATTTTTACAACATGCAAACTATTGCAGTAAATAAAAAATAAAAATAAATAAATAAATAAATAAAAAAGACAGAGATGGGAAAAAGTACGGACTTACTCAAGTGCAAGCGTTGCCATAACAAAAACCCTATAAAACTATAAAAACTTAACTATGATCAAAGCACACATGAGTACATTGTTAATTATTCAAAAATTATTCAAAAATCACTAGAGATGAATCAAAATAGGTAATGAAAATTCATTCATTCATTCATTCTTCTATGAATGAATGTACCCGGATCCTGGCGGTGTGAGGCGAACGTGCTAACCACTACCCCACCGTGCCCCGGTAATGAAAATGTTGAAGTTAAATTAATTAGTTTTATTGTAGATATAACAGCACTTAAATTAGATGTAGAAACACCAGTGTGGATAAGGCAGCAAATTGGAACATTGTTATAAAGGCCAACAGAATCATTCAATATTAAAGTAATATTCAATACAAGTTCCCCTTTTATGGATAGAATACAGTTAGTTTTAGCACGATTAAATATTTAGAGATGACAAGAGTAAAAATGTCATGATCTATTATCTCAGTTCTAAAGCTCTGTGTAAAAATATATGCCTAAACAGTACAGAGATAAGGATCAGTGGCATGCAAACAGACTACGTGGAGTTTTTATTTAATTAAAAAAATACAATAAAAAAAAGTGAGACAAGAAAACTAAAAAAAAAGGTATTGATTTTTCTCCCAGCTCTGCCTCCTTGCTTGAAAAATAAGAATTATCATTTTTCTAGCAACATCATAGGAGCAAAACTGACCAAAATGCTGCATGATCATAAATATTAAACCAAATACTGGTTATTTTGTGTTAATTTTCTCTGTATTATTTTTTTTAATCCATCACACTCATAATATGCATTAATCTGGTTTAGTGTCAATAAATAAATACCATTACAAAATGCATTGGGATTCAGAAACAGGAAATGTTAACATTAATTTCATTTAATTAAAAAAAAACCCAAGGTAAATCTCCAACCTGTTTGATTAACTGAACATTTACTCAGTGTTATATTGCGTGACATTTCACAGGATATGCTTTTTCCCGGTGACAAATTAGCAATTTAAGAATACAAAAGTAAATCAAAAGCCTGGGAAAAACCCACTAACTTAACGATTCACAAAAATATGAAATATCACTTCAGGTGTTTTTCAAACAAACAGTTCCTATTAAATATACATCGCCCACTGGAATACATTGGTTTTATTACGGGACACCTTGAAAAGCCCTGCAGCCATCTATTCAGTCACGTGACAATAGTGCAATGTTCATATATATATATATATATTTAAAAAAAAAAAAAAAAAAAAAAAAAAAAAAAACACACACACACACACATACGCAGGTTCCTCAGTTAAGATTCAAGTATCAAATGTCAGAATGAACAAAAGGTGATACCAGAAGAGCAGGTTTGAGCGTTTGAGAAACAATTGATGCATTCGGAATTTCTATGGTATGACGACAATCTCCATAGAGTTGTGTGAAAAACAAAATGAATTTAGAGAATGGAAATGGCTATAGATTGTCCCAGATTCCTGCTCTTGAAACATTCATCAACGCCTTCAAATTTTCCCAACCCAGAAAAATTTAAGTCTCTTTCCAGACTTGTGCAAATAATGACCCCTAATGATTCCTGATCTTGGCTTCCAAGTGTGGAACCTTGTGGGAACTGTTTTTTGAAGTTATGATGTTTTCGACTAGATAATTGATGACTAGATCCTTCCTGACAGCCATTTCCATCTGACTTGTAGTTTTGATGTTCAGAGATGATTTTCTGTTGTAAGCAGTACTTGATTTAATACAGATTATTATAAAACAGATTGGTCATCGTCTTCAAATCTCTCTCAGCCTATGGACACGCCAACCACTGAGTTATGTCTGAGACAAACACTAGCAACCATTTTATCTCAAATTCCTAGACTAGATCCTAAAATACACAAAACAACCCCTTAAACACAAACACCAGTGATGGTCCTCATGATCACACTTTTTGCCCTACAGTGATGTTTGATTTGAAGTAAAGCTAGTGACATTTATTCACACGATTGTTTGCATTGTGTTTCTGCCACATCATTGGCTGAATAATTAACTGCACAAACCTATAGGTGTTCATAGTGGACATCGAGAGTGTACGCGAGAGAATCTTAGGCATCATTAACATTTAGTTTTTAAGAGGTAGCAAAAGTATTCTTCATAGTTCACAATGCATTGTTTTTCCTTCTTCACTTATCGTGTAAAGTTATATATCAGTTGGCACACCAAGTTTTTAAAACATTTCTATACAAGTGGTTGTTTCTTTGGTTTTCATTGAATGCATTTTAAATGTTAGCACTTTCGGCAATATAAACGCAATCAGTGCATTCAGTGATGACATACCGCAGGTCACTTACACAAGAACAACTTTGCAGTAAGGTATATTATATTGACACTGCTTCGTCAGAACGGGTTAAAGGTCATTGCCACTGCAACACTGTTCGAGTTCCCGAAAAGGTTTATGAGGCAATAAAGTAATGACTTTGCCTTCTGCATGAACACACTAACTGAGGAAGGTCAAATCCAAGGGTTATGCCTGCACCACGAAGACCTCGTTTCCTTCATGGCATCAGGCGTACTGTTTTAACATTCGAGTCCGTGCGAGACCCACAGCATTCACGTTTGCATGTAGAGCTTTATGAGTCCGGCCTTTTGCAGCTCCTGCCAAAGTATCAACTCCATGTGCAAGTCGTGGTTGGCATAAAAATGCACTGGATGGAAACTTTTGTCGTAGTAATGGTCTGAATATTTCCCATAGTCCGCAGTCATAAATCCGTAAGCGTTTACCTTTTAATATCAGATCAACAAAATAATATCAGAACAACAACATTTTTCAAAAGCTACTTGTTTTGTTAGCTAGTGAAGTGTCATAAGAGGCAAAAAATATTTTTAATAGGATTACACAAGACTGTACAAATATTATTCTGTAAACATGTTCCAAAACAATGTGCATTCCCTTATATTACAAGCTAATTGCATTATAACAAACCCAAACATCTTTAAGAAATCTGAGATTGATTTATTGAAGTCAGAATGCACAAATAATATTTGTTAACTTGCGTTTGGGGGGGGGGGGGCTCTTACCTCATCACATGTATGAAGTGCAGCTAACAGCATCACTGCTCCTGTGGACGGCCTGTAGATGTCTTTATATTTGGTTTTGAGTGTATTTGAACGCAAAAACCTAAAGGAAACACACAAGATGAAAGCTTATAAAGATGAACATTTCCATTTCTCCACTGCCATTATAATATACTCTAAACCATGGAACCTTGAAGTACACAATGGATCACATCTCAAAGTACAGTAATTGCTAAAGCATATAACTTCTTGTGTGTGTTCATTCAAGCAGCTCATCAATATATCCATTTTTATAGTGTTCATGTGGCAGGGGAACCGCCACAAAGTAATAAGCTCTATACAGTGATTTACATACACAAACATTTACATGCACACTTACACATTTACATAAGTTCCCTAAACACTAAGGCTGTTATTCCAGTTTTGTGTAAGCAAGCGCACACTTACCTGTTTCTAAGGTAACGGATGAAATCTGGGTGGTACATTTTAAACTTTTCTACACTCAGCTCTTCTCCAAAGTAATTCTTTGGCCTAGAAAAGGTACATTTGGGCAAGTAAGGAAACCACCGCACATAAATGAGACAGTTGGTCAAATCATCAACGCGGCAAATAAGATAAGTTCAGTATTTACTCGAAACCCCGCTCGGATCCTGTCTCGATTGGTTTGTGCATGGCTGCAGCCCTCATAAGAATGTAGTCCCGGTCATGATCCGGAAGGAATATGTACTTTGTCTCCTGAAAGGTAGATAAACAACAAATATGAAAAAAAGAATGGAAAAATTTTAATGAGATTATGGCCCGAGAATGTTGGACCATATGGATGGTTATTAATGCAACACTACATTAATTGCTGTTAACGCTACTAATCAGCCTAGACAAGAAATTAATATCTCTCTTAAGTCTGGAACATCCAAGATTTTGAAGGGAGAATAAATAAAATAATTAAAAAATAAATAAATAAGGGAAAAAAAAATGTAAACATCTTAGTCAAAATGTAGGCCAATTCTGAGTTTGTCAAGGGCAAAGACATGCTGAGGTTCCCTACTCAGCATTCAGGAGGCGGATAAGGATTACGACTACATAATCATCCTCTCCACGGGGAGTGAGATACTAATTAGATTCTCTTAGTCTTTATCCTGAAGCTCGCTATAACTTCCTACATTAGGTAACATGAGACAAAAAACATCTTTGTGGTTAAACAGTCTCATTAATAGAGCGTAATGATAGCTGGCCTGGGTTTCACATAGCCGGATGAATGAGAGACATTAATGAAAGCAAAGAGCCTTGAATTACACAAGGACAAAAATGTTTAAGCGTCACACTGAAGAGAAAGACTTACTCAGATACTGTAATTCTTCTCTCTATTAAAGATGCCGTGTGGCTACAATCAACTTAAAAACGGCCAAATAATGTCTCCTGATGATCTTTTTGCTTAATGCCAAGTCATGCCAGTATTTGATTTGTGTATATAAATAAATATATGTATATCTAATCATTGATTCATTCACACAATCATACATAAGCTGCTCTTACCTTGCTCTTGGGGGGGCTATTGAATCCTAAGTCTGCATAATTTCTCAATGAGTTGCGCAAGGTGTTCGTGGAGAAGGTATAGAAAGAGGTACGCACACCGACATCCTCCTCAAACCCTGTAATAACTGCACCATTCGTCCTGTTTAAAAAAAAAAAGTCCATCATTGCTTTGTACACATTTCCTTTAGTTTCATTTCTACTAATTTTTATTTTCCTAGATGCCATATAAAGACTGTGCGCAAAACTTTGACATTTCAGTTTAGCATTTATATGTCAAATGTGGTAAAAACTAGAGGAAGCAAAACCAAACATTAACCTGAGGTGTGTGTGTGTGTGTGTGTGTGTGCGCGCACAAGAGTACACACAATTTGACTGTTTTTGCTCTTACTAGCAGTTAGCAAATCTATATATCGTGATACAGATCATGGGTCATAGAAATGTCAAGTATTTATGCTGGCTGTCGTTTTGCTAAGCTCTTGCTCACGGGAACAATCTGAATCACCTGCTCATACCATTTTCATCCAAACTCAATTGCCTCACTGTTGTTTTCCCATTTGTAAACCTGCGTAATACTGTGTCCTCTGTGTAGAGGGGATGGGGAAAGAACCAATGTTCTCGAACCTGAATACGTAGTCGTTCTGGTCAATCTCACGGCCTTTCTTTGACCCTTTCAGAATCCCCCCGTTTCCAACAACAGCACAGCGGATACACTGTGTTCTGTTCTGCCTTTCTTCCCAGTCGTCGAACATGAAACGATTTGCGGAAGTGTTCAATATGGCCAGTGAATCCCGAAGAACTGCAAACACAATCAGATGTGCCGTTTAAAAGCATTTAATTGTTAGGAGCTCATTGGAATAGACTGTGGTTTCATATTACATACACATCATCTGCCATCAAATGCTGCCTAGACATCGTCACACTAATGAATGGACGACACATACAAACATAACTTCAAGTTCTGATGAAGTACAGCATGTTCCAATTATACATGTAAACTAATTTCATCTTTAAAAAAAACAACACAGAGAAGGCACTGAATAGGAGAGAGCGGCCTACAGATAATCCTAATTTCATGTATAGAGAATGCACAATCAATATAGGCTTCTTCGTGATCAGCCACTATTAAACATTGAAGATCTATGATTCCGCAGTGAAAGCATTTCCAGCTGTACAGAAGCACTTTTGCATTCCCTTTCAAAAGGCAGGTAATTAAAAAATAAATAGATCAGCTATGATTATAAAGGAATCTACTAACCAAAACTGAATGTGTTTCTTCCATGGCAACTATAGAAGACAAAAAGCTCAATGAAATGTACTGATTAATACTAACTGTTTTTTCCAGTATATTTGGTTTCAGAGTCCTGACAAATTGTACTCAATCTGTAAGATAAATGCAATGAATAAATACAGAATGAAAGAGTGAAGCCCTTTTTCTTCATATTCTGTGTTAATCATCGAGTAGTCCTTTTTGGTGACAGATTCATGCAACAGAACACTATTTTACCAACTTTAATCATATTTCATATTTAATCATGGTGGGTTTTATCAATGTTATGCTATGAGCATTGCATATTAGAAATTATCTCTGCAATAACGGAGACTGAAGTAAAGTGCTGAACGTTTTTTCCAGTTTTACCCAGTTTACAACAGTAATCAGAAGGAAGCGCATTTTTCAGACATTCCGAAGAGGAAGTTTCTGGATGAATTATATTTAAACAATGTGGAGACACACGCTGTTACAGGATTGTTCATCAATTGCATTCAAGAAACTGGTTTATGCATAAAGCACTGCAGTTGTGCAATAAAGCCCTTTCTCCTGACAAGAAAGTTATTATACAAATCCATATTTGTTTGATGGAACGCCATAACCACAATCTGCATTACATTTTTATTTATTTATTTATTTTACACAGCAAATTGATTCAGGTCATTGCTGCCTTATTATTATCATTAGTATTACTATTATATCTTAATATTAGGGCTGTCAAAGTTATTAACGTGTTAATGCTAATTCACTTTAACAGCAACGCGTGATTAACGCAGTATGCATTACTATGCGAGTGATCTGCTCTTTCACTCTACGTTGTGTTGGCGAATAAATGAAACCCAGACAACAAAGAACTAATGCATAAAGAAACTTCAGTGGATCCACTCAAATGGTATCCTAAAATTCCCTAAATTACGCCTACTAGATGAGTATTAAAAACAGTATGCGCTCCTCACTTTATTAGCGTATATAACCTTACGGGAGTGCATTGGATTCCCAATTCTGTATTACTGAAGCGCATTTTTCTTTTGTGAACGCGCTTCTGTGTGTAACCCATCACCAGTTTATATGGAAAGCAACCGGAACAGAATTCTTAAAGGAGCCACGTCTCATATTTTACAATTGAAATGACAACTAAAAAAAGTACCAATGGAAATGAACAAGAAATTTATTAATTAACAAGAAATTAATATTAAAAGAATAATCTCCAGAGTAAAATAAACATTTGATATTAAAGGGAGAGACAATGAGAAAAATGTAAATATTTACAACATATGTTACAGTTAAAGTGTTACAAACATGAAACGTATTCATTTATGGAACATTGAAAACGTGCGATTAATCACAAGTTATCTCATGGCAATTGTGTGATTAAATATTTTGATTGACAGCCCTAATTCATATTAGCAATCATGACCTAAGCACAAGGTTTCTAATCCAATGACAAAAGTAAGCTTAACCACTTACCATCAGCCCTAAATTTAGTAGAGTTTATAATGTAGTCCAGACTGTAGCTCAGTATAGCTGTGCCAATTTGGGCAAAATAAGAGTACATTTTAAATTTAAAGATGTTCATCCTTCAACATCCCACTACTCAGCTTTTCATGGTTATGCGATTCAGAGCTCGATAATAAGGGCCACACCCTTTCCATCACCACAACAATATTTTAAAAAGAATCAGATGTACTCACGTGTGAAATTAACACTACCCCATCCATGAGCACCATGAAAGCGAGATAACCGCTTATATTCTGGCGTTGAGTAATGCTTTGCCCATTGCAGAACAGGAACAGTGGACAGGTACCGCTCACCAAAGTCTGTCTGCAACACCTTTTTCCGAATGCTGGTTGGGCAGGTCTGAAAGGCAAAAAGGAAAAGGGCACCCATTCAGTTCCACCGTTCACTGACAGATTTAACCACATTTGAAAGTTGATTGTTTTGCAGGGCAATAAATGTCACAAAGATTACAACATTTGACATGTATAAAATATTTAAATGGTGTAAAAATTCTGTAATAGTATTTCAAATACGTAAATACATGTTTGTATCTTAGGTTCAGATTATTTGTAAGCACAATAGAAATGACCAAGACGGGTTTCCCCATTTACACTCCAAAATACACATGTAAACAGAGGAATTGTTTGTACAACAAACACCATCACAGTGCTGCTTTGAGGTCAAGTTTAAAAACATATAAAAATAGATATTTACAGTTTGTAGTAAATCATCAGCATCAGCGGTGTATTTGTCTCCAAAGAAGTCCGGTTCTGTGGGTTTGGCTGTTTCAGTTACACCTTGCGTTGGTTTTACAGTTTTCTCTGGAGATTTTGTTGTGTGAAGAACGCTCTCAGTCACCGAGCTGCCAAAATGACATGTTTTATAAATGAGTGCTTTTTACTAGTACTTGCTGTCCTATAACATAAGCAACATAAGAGCAAGGCTCACCATCATATATGCAAATCTGGTCTTGTAGAGTAAGTGGATAAGGTTTACGGTTCATTGTGACGCCATTAAAAAGATATTTGACTCCTTGATAACATCACCCTTGTGATTAATCACAAAACAAAAATAGTATAAGTGGCTCCATGGCTTCAGACAATCGCTTAGAAATTTGAATGTTCACATTTTTATATCAGCAACAGTGGTTAAATTAAAAGCCATAAACCATCATGTGTGCAATCATGTGTCTCAGTTTGTATCAATACACACACACACTATATATACATATATATACACACACGAATACATACACGCACACGTGTATTGACGCAAACAGAGAAAGAAATGCACACAACGTTTTTGTGTATATTTATGTACACACACATGTACAAACACTCGGTGTACTGGAACACAATAGTTTCAAGGAGTCTGAATCATGTCCCTAAACAAAGACTACTGCCTAATTGGTCGTACCGGGACTGACTAGGTAGTGTTTTTATAATTAAAAAAATAATAATTCTGGTTGACCGATCATGAGTTAATGTACCCTGACCTGTTACACTGAACGCTTGATGAAGTCCACCACTGGGAAACTGCACCAGAATAACAAGATTGTGGGACAGCTTGTTCTGCAGAACTGTCGCCAGACTGACTGGCCATTGGTCACATCCGAGCCCCCTCTCTTTTAACAAACCCAGTCTTTGACTGAAAACTAAGGAGCCCTCAGCTTTAAGACACAAAGTGACAAGACACCCTGGTCCCATTCTCAGTGTCCAGGTTCTCAGCATGGTCATTTACCCTGAACAAGCTACAATATAAAAATACTGTCTATATATGTTTTTGTATATTTTGAGAAAAGTGTTAAATAAAGTAATTTCTGAATTTTAGCGCTAAACTGTATACATAAGTTTAATGGTCCATTTATCAACAACAATGAAGAATCCTTTCTTGTCTTATCTTACATATGATGGTAAGAGATCCCTCTATTCCCAAAACCTGGGATCAGAACTATACAGAATTAAATCCCATTAGACTACACATAGCAGTATTGCAGACTGGATAACACTAAACATGCTGAACTGGTTTTCAATCCAAGTACTTATTATAAACCTCAAGGCTTGGTCAATGTAATTTGGATTCAGCTAAGTACATAAAAATAGACAAAGAGGAAACAAGTAAAAAAAAAAAACCTACAATCACCTACTGTTGATTATCAAATATTATCAAACTATTATCAAAGATAATTATTCAGACGCATTTTGTCTCATTTTGCCCCCCCCCCCACCCCCCCCCCCCCCCCCCCCACTCTAAATTATAATAGGGAAAACGAATAAAGAAAAATAAACAATCTGGGCCACTATATGATCTCCAGACATCAATGCAATTTCTAAAGCACTAAAAGATTGCATTATAAATCACAAGTACATTGAATAGAAATGTAATTGATAAATGAGTTATTCCTTTCTTGTCAAGGACACCTAGAGAAGGGACAGCACAAAATGTTTAATTCTGCCGAATGGCACGTGCAAGCACACTATTTTTTTAATTTGTTTTACTGAAGGGCTTTGTTTTCCTCTTCCCATCCACAATTCAACCTTCCTCAATTTCATAATACATTGTGCAGAAGTTGGCAAAAAAAAAAAGTTTCACAAGCAACATTAAGCATAAGCAACAATTGAAGTGCAAACAGAAAAATAAAACCGAGGAAAGGTAAAATGGCACACAATGCTAAATCTCTTAGGACATGTCATTAGTGTTTCACTTTAAGTATTTAAGTCAAGCCCAAAACATGCTTGTAAACAGCACACACCAGTAGAGCTCACTGTACGTATGCATGCATGCATTACATGGCAGAGTACAAAACTGCTGTACTAATATAGCATTTAGACAGCTCGGAAATTTACAAATCAGATTATATGCCACCATTTTCATTAAGCACAACTTCTACAAGCAATGGGCACTTTAGCATTACACTCAAGAAATTGCAAAATGAGTAACAAATAGCAGTTGAACCCGTGAAGTATTTCCATGAGAAGATACTTGAAAGAATGATCAAAAAATAAGGTGCATTATGAGTAGCATTAGTTTATGGGAAAGAACCACTGAATTCCATGTATAAGGGATTGACTTTCAAATTACTTACAAGTACATGATTTGGTATTTCACAAAGTATGAAGCATGTTATCTATAGGAAGCGCTTGCTGGCAGTTAGCTAGACTACATGCATGCTATGACTATGGTTATCTACATCTCATAAAAACACAACTCGTCTTTAAGTGCATGGAACTTGAGCACCTCTTGTAATACATGGCAATACGCTAGGCTCAAACTTCAGTGTTCTCAACAAGGTAATATAACCTCGTTCCAGCATAATCTTCCAGTTTAATAGTAACCAGAAAATACAGTTATGTATGAACAAATGGTCAGCTAAGATCCATTGTGCAAATGGAAACACACAACTGCACTTATATTCCTCATTAACTAGTTTGATTAAGTCTTAGGAATTACCACCGTACCTGATGGGACTGTGGATTATGGTTTTGTCCTTCGTTCTTGACGTCATCCTGTAGAACCCAATCGAGATGAACAAAAACAGACCGGAAAGAATAAACTTTTTCTGCTGCAGCAAAAACATCATTGCAGCTCCAGGCCGCCTGGAAGGTTCATGGGGTCTTCTCCTGGCACAAACAAATCAGGCTTTCACGTCAGGATAGTGAAGAGTGAAGCCGGAAAGCAGAGTGTTGTTAATCCCAGTGATATGACAACACTTCAGGAAACCAGGTGCTGCTCTGCAATAAAGAAAGTGACGTTTTTCCATGCATGTGTTCTGCACAGTGCTCAACTCTAAGCTGGTTTTAATTAAAGGACTTGAAGAGTAGGCCCAGCGTGACAACCGACTCCTACTTCAAGTTATAGGAAAGCTGGAATTTTGGTTTGGCAGATTACAAGGTAAGAAAGATCTCTTCAGGAAAAAGAATAAGCAGCTAGAGTAACAGAAAGTGTGGAAAAAGATAGAGGGGGGCATTTAGGGCCACACCAAAAGTGGGGAAAAAGCCAAGAGACAGGCTTAAAAAAAAAAATACAAATAATATATTCTCACACACACACACACACACACACACACACACACACACACACATTACATTATCTATATAGATACAGGATATATAATAATATACCACACATACATAATATATATATATATATATATATATATATATATATATATATATATATATATATATATATATACATATAACACACACTATATATACTACATACATACATATATATATATACACACATATATACATATATATAGACATATATATATATATATATATATATATTATATATATATATATATTATATATACTATATATAGATATCATATATATATATATTATATATACAATATATATATATATATATATATATATATATATATATATATATATATATATATATATATATATATATAATATATATATGAAGCCGTTGTAATTTCCAAATTAGTCAGGACCCTAAGCAAATGATAAGTAATAAACGAGGAATCGCATTCAGGAAGTGATTCACTATGAGCAAACATCCATCACACATTACACATCCATCTTGTGAATATTTGGCCTTCGTTCAAATTTACTGTTTATTAAAAAGGACGAATGAAATGTAAACTTTTATGTACATCAACACACACGGTCCTGAGCAAAAACAAAAGGAAGGATACTAAAACCAAAAAAAAAAAGACAACTAAAAGACTAATAATTGTTAATCAAATAGTACACACATACACCCATAAAATATTAGTTAAATGTTTGATATACACGTTAACATGTCTAAGCCCCCAATTTATTTACTTTTTTGGTGGGGGGGGGGGGGGGGGGGGGCGCAATATCCTTGAAGTCAACACCGACTTCAGTTTCTATAATAAGCTGTGCAGAAGATTACCCGCTTACACATTTCGAGATATCGAAGACAAATTTGTCATCAAAACGGTTCATTTTTATGTAGCCATGTTTAATTTTTATTCATTATATTCTAAGATCATTAAAAGCTTAATAGTTTGCATTTTATGCTTATGGTCCCGTTTACGTGTAAAACATCCTAATAGAATAAGCTATTCTTCATAATAATAAACTAACGCATTACTGTTTGTTTCACTATTGCATTCTTGAATAAAAAAGAAAAATAATTTTAATAAAAAAAAAGGTTACAAACTTTGTGAGCAGATGAGCAAAAACATGAAACTTCTCACTTCACTAAAACTTCAAGAAACTCCGGGACTTTCGTTCGAACCAAAGAAAGTTTTTAGGTCCTTAATGAAGACACAAACAGTTACACACGTTTTTACGACAAAGTTTTCGATCCAACAAACGAGAAGGAGTAAACAAAAGGAAATTTCTCTTACTCTGGGATGAAATCAGACACAGATATGTAGATAACAGAATATAAACTGGTTTGCCAAGCAATCCGATTCCGCTTTCTTACACTTTCACACTTCTTTTCTTTCTTTCTCTCTCTCTCTCTCTCTCTCTCTCTCTCTCTCTCTCTCTCACACACACACACAGAGAGAACAAGAGAGATGAGTGTGAACGCTTTGTGAAACGAGCAACAGCTGCTTACATTTGGTCACCGCCTTCCTCACATCCTGCAGTCTAAGAGCCGAGGAGGAGGGGCGAGAGGAAGAGGGCGGAGACATGCACAAACGTTGGGCAGGAAGTCGGGCAGGAAGTCGGGCAAAAAAACAAAACAACACATATATAAACATATTCAGGGACTTGTTGCGCTTTTCCTCTGTGTATTTCTGTGTTTCTGCCAAAAAAGACAAAACTATAAAACAAAGATCTAAGGCAGGTTCATTTGCATATTTCCCCGTTATCTCCGCCTACCGTGCACCCACGCAAACTTCCCCCACCCCTTTCCCTGACTTCTACACCGAGCAACTCACACACAGGCACCAATACTTGGGTTTATTGGGGAGGGAGCGAGGGGGGGTTTGGAGTCCTGACATGACAGACATTTCTCACGTGAGGAGTTTCCTGTTAGAAAAGTAAATGTACCTGATGTCGGGGCTCTTTTAAAAAAAAATCCTCTTTTGCATGGAAGAACCGTTACATTTAACTCCTCTATTTCCGGGTCAGTATGAGGTTTCGGGCGTGTACAATCAAGCAAAGTGTTGGGCCTTCCCCCCCCCTCTCTTTTTCTACAAGATGTTCTCAGTGATTATCTTAGACAGAGTCACTAGTCCGTGTAAATCATTAATAACACATTTTCTGTAGATTCTTGGAAGAAAAATATACACTTTCCTGTACCTATTACCGTTCTATCCATATCCTTTCTAATAACACGTTTTAAAAAACAAATAAAACGGATAAACAGCAAACAAATAAATAGTTTGAATATAATTTCTTATATCATCCTCACTCTATTACAAAAATGACCTTATGGAGTTTTAGAAGGACAACATTGCACCACACACACACACACACACACACACACACACACACACACACACACACACACACACACACACACACACACACACACACAACACACACACACACATATACACCACATATATATATATGTCATTAGAAAGGTCTTACCACACAATTTGGCCTTGGTACTACAAATGTTATGCTCAGTCATAGTCATCTACCTAAACTTAATTCTACTCTGAGCTTAGCTATATGATATTTGATCTGTAGAGCAATGTATAAGCATGTTTGAAGAGTGTATATTGGAGATAGATAATAAATTATATACACATGTCTTTATAGGAAGTGGAAAACAGAAAAGATAAAATAAGGTGACGTTCAGAGAGTTGTCACTGTGAATGTAAATGCTTTAGAAGTAAAGTGAAAGAGAGATCATTTAACCATGTCGCATTTCTGTCATGTGGTATTCAGGGGGAGATAGTGAGACAGAGACAGAGCAGGCAGTATTTCTGCAACACAGAGTCAAGAGAAGGCCAAGGGCTCCAGGCAGCCATCAAAAGTTTTCCAGAGGGAATGAAGCCAGGATAATGCTCAGGACTGAGCTCACATTATTGTGCACGAAGCCGAGAGGCAAAGAGAGGACATTCTAATTAGCATGCGTTCCTTAGAGACAGTTATGCAGGGTAGAGAGCACAAACACAACGTTGTCTGGTTTCTTGAGAACACAAAAGAACATGCCAGCAGTCATCTTAATAACGTTTATTTGACATGTACAGTCAGTTTTCACAATAATAAAAAAAAAAAAAACAATTCATCTTGACTAAAGAACTACATTAAATTATTAGTTAAGAGCTACAAGAGGGACATGGGTAGGACCCATAACAAGTTTTAGGTCACAGAAATGTCAATCAACAATCACTTCCAGAGCACATCAATTCCAACCAGTGGAAATCTTAGAAAAATATCTGGGTTTAAAAATATCAATAAATCAATTTAGAGTTAAATTTTCATTTAAATTTGAACTGTGAATGTGCACTTGGCTAAAAAAAATAAACAAGGAAATGCAAGCTGACTGTGTGAAAAGGTTCTTACAATACAGGTTTAGTTAATATTTCACTATTTTAACTGAATTAATGAATCACAAAAACTCCAATCCTGAGTCCTACATAAAACTCTGCTACGGACAACACTGGTCTTGCCTGGACTCAGTTATTATTGGAAATAATCCAGTATCATTTACAGCTGGTATGCACCAACAATGCCAACCATGCTGCTATACACAGACACACAGACACAGACACAGACACAGACACAGACACACACACACACACACACACACACACACACACACACACACACACACACACACAAAAGCTATGGACCTGCATACACAATGGGTGATTTTCTCCTCTCTGTAACCTTTATAAAACATTCACCAAACTATTCCACTATTTGTTCTTTAAACATGAACAGTTAACTAGGATTCATGTTACATGCTCAGATAATCCTAAGCAGGGATACACACGCATACACACTTTATTTGTACACATTTAAGAAATGGCTGGAACTAAATTCATTTCCACCCTATAAAAACACACTTGGAATAGACCTTAGTGTCTATTTAACTCTAGTAATGCCAAAGCAGTAAAGTTCTTGCTAATTATAGATAGAGCATGTATAGGAAGTGTAATAATACGGAAAATACACATGCTTTATTCGAGCCCTCGGGGGACCAGCATCTCTTCTTACATTTTCAAATATAATTTGTTAACACAAATCAGACTCATCTGATTTACTAAATCCCATTTAAAAATGGTACAAGTAGACAGCAGAACATCTGTACAACATTCAAAACGGTCACACGTAAGGCTTTTTTTTTTTATCACAGTAAAGGCATAAATGGTTATAGAATGCTTAAATGCATCAATACTGAGCTACTCCTCCCTTTACTGGAGCACTGAATCAGTTGAGCCATTGAATTAAGGGGCTTTTACTACAATAAATGTTAAGCTTAGAATTAGATCAAAACCAATATTGATTGGCCTGTGACTTGAGCCCACATTTCCACCAAGAAAACGTGATGTACGAGTTTCAATTTCGCTGTGGACTATGTGAACTTTTGTGATCAGCAGCTTGGGAGAGTGATTTCCAAAGCAGGAAAAATAGTCTTGTTCAAAGACAAGACCTGTACCAAATAGTCTACACCAAAAAGCATGTATGCTAATGAAGGCAAAGAAAGCTCGACAGGGTTTCAACATGAACAGGAAATGCAAGAATGTTTCTGTCAATCCAACCCTGGATCTGCCAGTCATGATGGAGTAATAAGAGGATATGGGGGTTGCATTGGTTGGGGGGCAGAGAAGTAAGCATGTATGTCTTACTCCAGTCTTTTTTCAATGTATTAATGCATTTTGTCCCAGGCCTCTTACATTTCATGGTGAAGCTTTTAGCGTTGGATACACAAAGCCTGCCGCCCCTTTAAAAGCGAGCTCTACTTTCCTTAATCCTTTAAACATGTCCTTTGCACTTTCGTTTGCCTATTCAACCTTCATTTCACATTCTAAATCCTTCTCACTATTTATATCTCTAGAATTTAACAGACCTACTTCGGCACTTTCTCATAACGTAACCGCTACTTTTACACATAACTCCACCGTTCTCCTATTCTAAAACATACCTACGTGCTCACTGTTTGAAACGTTTTTCCTCTCTATGTTTTTCGAACGTATCAAGTTTCTAGAACGTTCTCTCTGTTCACAACCTAACCAGAACAACTTCGTTTAGACTTCTAACACACTTTAAATGTAGGGCTTGACTGGTCAGAAGGCCTGCATGTTTCACTGAGCAAGAAGTGATCCTTTGGACGAGCCCTGGGGAGACCAAAGACAAATGGAATCTGTATGTGACACAAAAGGGAAAGTGGGCGGGTTGAGAGTTCGCCCTCCCCCCTCCTGTAATAGCCTGTATAAGCTGTAGCACAGGAAGAGTTTGAAACAGCTACAGGGTAGTCTTATGACTTATACAACTATTTATCTAAGGTACTTTTCGATTTTTATACAATTCCTTGCTTTTGCTCATTTTCTTTCTTTCTTTCTCTCTCTCTCTCTCTCTCTCTCCATTTTTTCTACACATTGAGCTGCTTCAAAGAAAAGACAGCACTAAGCTTTTGGAACAGCTAAAAGTGCTTATTGTGAAAGCCTGTGTACCCAGTAATGGCCTTTCCAACCCCCCACCCTGCTCATACGTAGAAAAGGTCTCTGCCGGAAAAACTCCTCCCCCTAACCCGTCCCCCCCACCCCCGGCACCCATCCCCTCCTGTTGCTTTTTCCTCTCCCTTCGTCTGTGTCACGAAAACTTTGTGGTCCAATGCAAGACAAAGGCCTCTTGGCTCTGTTCTGTGTGCAGAAAAGCGTCCTCCCCTTGGTTCAAATTCCTTCGCCGGTGGAAAGACAACACAGTCGTACCAAACTGAGAAATGTGGTGGGACTGTCATCCCTCCGTTCGCCTCATCACTCAATTCTAGCGATAAGGGAAAAAGGAGAGGAATATAAATCATTTCCCTAACAGCTGTTTTCTCTGCTGCTCCAGCAAGGCCTCCAGGTGATCTGCTCTCTTTACTGCAGCCTGGGACAGAAAGTGGGGGGAAGAGAACAAGACAAGACAAAGAGGAAGAGTGTGTCATAAATGTTAGAAACTCATTTTACAAACCCCAAAGGGTAGAAAGCATAAAAAAAAGATAATTTATTAATTGCAAAATGGCTTCCACACCTCATGCTGTTTTCGTAAGGTGTTCACAGTTTCCTCCTTCTTCAAAATAGCTGATTTCACCCTTTAAAAACACAGAGGGTATTAAAAAAAAGACACGAATACACAGCTCAACATCTGTGCTACATCTGCACATTCACACAGAAGAGGCCGTAAATAATGGCTGGCGCTGTAAACGAATAGCATCTGCTGTTTATCTTACCGCTGGTGGACCTCGGCCAGTTCTTCGTCTTTCTCTCGGCCGGCTCGCTCCACCTCTAATCGAAGTCTGGCTCGTACCTCGGCCACCTCCACCTTCAACCTCTTGTTCTCTTCCTCCATTACAACCAGTCTCTCCGCAAACTCCTCTCTGATGACCTCCGCCAGGCTCCGCCTCTCTTCTGACATCTTATCACGGATCTACAAACACACACAGGAAAGGAACGCGCATTTGTCTTTGTATGTACGACTCATGGAAAAGGGGAAGATTCCTCAACAGAGCTGCGTGAGGAATGTGCCAGTAATTCCAGCAACAGCAACTCCCTCACAATTAAGAATTTCCGTTGGGATTATTTTTGCTTGGACGGGGTACTGTAATGGCGTTAGGTTCTACAGTTGTCCAAGTGTACGAGTGTGCGATTTCTGCTTGACATCCTCCCCCCGCACCACCACCCAGGAAAGAGCCGGTGCTTTCCAAGAGCATGTAATGATGTATATAATCTGAGTTTGGCAGCTGAAACCTGACTAACAGCTTCATTGAACATGACATTGGTATGACACACTTGGATCCAGGTTGTGTGCAATTAGCTGATCCTTGTTCGGAAGGCTACATTCATACTTTGGAACTTTTCCAGGCTTTAAATTCATGCCTTGTGTGTATATGTGTGTGTGTGTGTATTCCTTATTGTCTATTTGATTGTTTTGGCCAGAACACAAAAAGCACAATAACTTCATAATAAGGTCAAAAATATGTGTATTTGTTCACAAAGAATGACTGAATCTTGTGATCCTGATAACATGATATGAACATGAAATCCTGCATTATATTACAGTAACCTGAGTAATTGTGCTACGACTTAGCATTTTTGCTGTAAGCAAGTGTTTTGTTGTACTTGGTTATCAGGTGTCATGAAATAGTGCGAATTACCACATTCTAGTGTATTACGGGTTAAACCCGAGTGCCCTTAATGCACATCAGTTGGCCTTGTATTTGAGACAGGTTTGGGAGGAGTTGCTGAAAGAAGGCTTAAGCTGGCAATGAATATGTACATCTGTAATAAACAGGTTCGTTCGAATTGCGTAGTATTACTTACCTGAGTGAGATCGGTGACCTCCTGATCTTTTTGTGTGAGAAGGGACTGCAAATGGAGACGCTCCCCTTCCATCTCAGTCAGTTTCTTTCTCATCTCTTGTTGTTTCTCCAGAGAACTCAGCTCGGAGAGCTCCAGTTCTCGAAGCTCCGTTTCGTATTTTTCTCTCACACGTTTTACCCTGAAAACACACACGCAGACACACACAGACACACACACACACAGAATGTACGTGTAAACACAATGGAATTTTTCAGGTACTTAACAATTCATGTCTCACTATTTGTGCTCAGTGCTTTAAAGTTCATAGAATAATTATACCACGGTTTTGCATCACATCACGTTACATGTGTACATTTCACTATATTTAAACTCAGGTCATCACACATATTGGTGCAAATAATACATCTGAAAGGAATTGCATATCTAGGTACATATATAATGTGGCAACTATAAAATTAAGCTATATTCCCAACAGTCTATTCTCTTCATTTCAGACTTCTTGCTTCTTTCAGGGATTTATGATTATGTTAGAGTCATATTTCAGAATGAATGCCAGGGTCAAAGAAAACTGCTTTGAGGTCTTCAGAATCCAGAGTGAGAGCTCCTGTAGCTTTTATTACAGGGCAATAAAACTGTTGATGTAACAATCAGAATTTGAGTTGGTGACACTGAGGTCCTCGAATAGGTGCATGGTAATGTCACATCCTTGCAGTCGATGGTTAAAGAACGCACTGTACAGAGCTAACAAATATTTCCAGCAAAGTACACAAGCCAAACACACTAATGTAGACTTGGATTTTTTTTTATTCCACAATGCCTGACAGAGGAAAAGAAATTGATTTGATTGCAAAGACACGTACAAGGACAAGTCTTTTCAAGAAAACAGTAAAGGCCCAAACTATAATCCCTGAGGTTTCTGTGGTCAGAGAACTCAAAAGGTACTATAAAACGGCACAGAAAATCTAAGGTGGACTGCAGTATTTGTTATTATATGAGGTTAATATTGATGTTTAAGCTAAAGAGGACGTGTGTGGGCGGCACAGCTGTGGCTGCAGTAAAAAGAAAACGTGTTGAAGTGCCTTTGGGTTTCTTGCTTTAGTAATGGCATTCGTTCTCGCTCCATGAGATGCCCGTCCATAATATTGATAGTTTCTACTGCCGTGATGGTGGATTGACTGAGGTAATTGGCCCGATTGATAATAGAAACACTGACACAAACACTGCACGCTCACCGGTTGTCTGCAGCTCTCTCACACTCTTCTCTGGCACCGCTCGTCTCCTCTTCTAATCTTCGAATTGCCAACTCGATTTCTTTGTCCCGCCCTCGGCGAACTTCCTCTTTCAGCTCTCGCTCTCGGGTCAGCAGCCACACTTCCTGACAAGATTAAAATCCCCTCAGTCTTGCATGACACACAGTATATTTGGGTTGCACATGCAAATGAAAACATGGAAGTCCTATTTTGTTTTTTTTTATCATTATTAAGGTTTCACTCGGACACCTTTCTTTATACTTCAGCTTGTGTCAAACACTAATTGTATTGTCTGTGACTTAAATGCTATTTGTGAGCAGAACGTAATCCTATCTCTTTTCAGATATGATTAAAGCCCCCTGGCCAATGGATGCATGTTAAAAATCTGTGTCTTTTAAATCACTCTTTTTTGTATGAGCTTTACATAATTGGGTTCCTGAATGCAAATGCAGGACAATTGTATTCTATATTTCAACTTCATTAAGATGACACCGTGATATATAAGAGAACCTTTTTTTTGAGGAAATTTACAACCGGAACAATATGTATGTATGTTTTTTTTTTTTTTACAGCGTATCTATACTACGTTCTGAGGCAATACGCCTCAAGGGGCAGAAATGCATGTGTAAACACCTATTATTTCCATGTCATTACTCAGCAATTTAAAACCTGTCTATAGTTTACTTCTAGGGACAGTGGAAAAAATGGCTAGTTTAGTAGTTAATATGTTGGAAAGCTCATGGGTTCAAATTCCCCAACAAAGTCCCTTCACTCTCAGCTGCTAAGTAGTAAAAATAAGTTAAGTGTAACCCCCCCTGGATAAGGGCATCTGCGAAATGGTAGAAAAATGTGTAATTGTTCTTGCACCATGAGACACACGTCCGTGACACAGCGTTTTGTTATACAGCATTTCTGTATAATATTGATAGTTTCTATAGCCTTGGAGTCATAAACAGTTTCAAGAAGTGGATTGACTGAGGTAAGACAACACTGCAGGCGTAGGTGTGAAATGCATGGCCCAACACTAATACAGACACAAACACTTCACGCTCAGCGGTTGTTTGCAGCTCTCTCACACTCTAAGCATATATATATATATATATATATATATATATATATATATATATATATATATATATATATATATATATATATTCTCTGAGTCTAAAATATCACTATACGGAATATCTTTAGAAGTCTATATTTCGATTATTCCTAAATTTTGATCCAATCTGTTCACCACCTTCAGATACCTAAGCCTTTTGTGGACAACATTTTGAAGATTTTGTATGCTACACACGATAAAAAGCTAGTAATATTTATCTCGCGATATTAATTGTATTTGGTTTAAAATATAACGGCTTCAAACCTCAATTACTTTGTTTTAACAGTTTCTCAACTGTTATCTCACCCACTCATTTTCTTACTCTTACACACACCCACAACACACCACACACACACACACACACACACACACACACACACACACACACACACACACACACACACACACACACACCTCCTTTTTCAAGTAATTTTCCTCCCACTTCTGTTTCTCAATTTCCAGCCTTTCCTGCAGTGCCTTTATTTCCACCTAAAAACAAAAACACAAGAGAAAGTTTATTTTGGTCCCAGAAACATTGCATGGCTAATAAGTTGTGTGCTACTACTTGACAGGTAACGTACATAAAGAGAGACCTGGTTTCAGGTTTAGAGAACGCTGTCATGTGTCATCGTTCCTGTTCATTTTGTAGAACTTTCATTGCAAACTGCATGCATGTCTTATATCTATCTATCTCTCAACCGCTCTATCTCTCTCTCTATGTCATTGTGTTGTCTTGTGTTATGTAATTGTGAGTCTGGAAGAAAAAGTTTCAGTTTCAGCCGTGTTTATAACTGTCTGCTACTTATAGACAGACATTTGTAATGAAAGAGTACTGTACAGCCTTTGCCAAACACAGCATAATTGTGGGCTGCTATTTATATTCTAAATGATATATTAAAAAGTGTATGCAATTTTTTGCCATCCAATAAACTAAATAAAATATAAATCACTAATGACTTAAGTAAAATGGGTCATTATACCGGTATGTTCACTGTTTACAATTTGGAAAAAGTAATGGTTCTCAAATAGGGTTGGGAATCGAAAATCGATTCTAGAATCTGACACTTGTTATAAAATGTAAATTTCAATTCCTCTTATTGATTCCCGGGTGCATTTTTATTCACCTGGCAATCTGCCAGGACCTTCAGTGCATCCAACCTGCCAGGACATTATTTGGCAATCTGATGTAGACAAAGCTAAGTATAATTATTGCAATAATCTAATATGAGCAATCAAGGTGGCTCGACCAACACGACTAAGCATCTGTGGTTGGTTCACCGTTCTATAAAGATAAGGTTTACATGGATTGGTGTGTAAGACTTTGAGTTGCCTGCTATAGAGCTCTGACTTCAACCCTCTTGAACACCCATGGGATGGATTGGAATGATGACTGCACAAAGGCCACACCCAATCCACACAAGCATACTTCAAAATCTAGTGAAACATCTACCCAGATGTTATTATCAAAGTAAATAGGGATTTGATGTTCAAAACAAACACAAAAAAACATACAAATTTCATGATCAGGTGTCCACAAATCTTTGTCTAACTACAGTCTAGTATACTACATGTTTAATAAAATGTTTAATATGAATAAGAATTATTGAGTATTTTTAATCCTAAATGTTTAATTTTGATTGATTTTAAAATGTTAATTTTTTAATTTCCTTTTTTTTAACACTCATGGCAGTCCTACATACACACACACACACACACATACACACACTACTTTTGACATTTAAACAAAAAAGTTATTTAAATAGAATGCATTTTTAAGTAATAAAAACATCTAAAGAATCTAGGGATAATCTGTGGATAATTTATTTATTTATTTATTTAAGCATTCATGCATAATTTACATTGTGTGCATGATTTATTTATCTGAGATAAACAAAATAAAACTAAAAAATACAAGGGCACAATTTCATTAGCAGAAATATATAAAGCAATTATCTGGTGCATAAGCATTATGAGTTCCTGACACAGATCTAGTAACCTTTAATGGGCTCTCTAGGCTTCTGAACTGTTTGCATTACCTAGTCATTGACTCGATGATAATGGCCTCGGTTCTCGATATACAGTATATCTGGCCTTTGTAGTCAAAATTCGAGCGTGCAATTTAATCCAGCCATTCTAATCAGGTTCTCAGGTTATTGCGCTCAGCTGTAGTGAGTAGTAGAGAGAAGTGAGCTGCCCCATGTATCATCTCATAATGAGAGAAAAAACTTCAAGAAATGGATTTGTGAAGCAGGACATATATGTAATTAGGAATAATGTTTTACAATTGTGTTTAATGTTCTGAACAAACAGTTTGCACTCGGGGTTTTACCTGGTGCCTTCTCTCCTGCTCTTCTCTGCTTTTCTCCATGTCTTCTCTTAATGCACGATTAGTCATAGTGCTGTTGCTCTCCAAGTGAGATTTCAACTCTTCCAGTTCTGTCTGCTGCCTGTAACACCCCACACACACACACACACACACACACACACATATATACGCAGACAGAGACAGAGACAGAGAGCACCAGAGATTTCAATAAAAGCACATGTTTTTGTCCACTCATTTTGAAACATTTAATGTTCCTCCTTTTGGTGTTTTTTCTTGTCGACATCACCACTCATGGTTGCTATTGCATGAATCTGCATATGAGGTTGCCATTGAAACGCATATACATACACACACACACACACACACACACACACACACACACACACACATTAACCCTAACCCTACATTGTATGAACGATATGGCTGACCTTGCAGCTTGTTGGGCAATTCGTTCCTTCTCATCAGAGACTTCCTTGTAGAGTCGCCTCCTCTGCTGCTGTAAAGCATTCTCTTCATCCTGTAGCTGCTTTTCAAACCTAGCACACACACACACACACACACACACACACACACACACACACAGTTACACACAGATCAGCCTTGTAAACTATACTTATTTGGATAAACTTCTCAAGGTACAATGACATTTAACCCTAGAGATCATTTTGAATATCTGATCAACTGACTGTTAATGTCTAACATTTCCAAGCTAGCATTCCTGATACTATTCGAGTGTCTGTGTGTCGTGTTTCGTTGTGTAGTGCCAGTGATGTCTTTGTGTACAGACTTTACTCAGCTGCTCTGTGTACCTTTGCTTGGCAAGCTCTCGCTCACGCTGGCACTGTTCGTCTCGCTCTCTCTCCAGATGCTCCCGGAGCT
>JACRUU010000015.1:25610672-25693172 GCA_030449085.1 Kryptopterus vitreolus | reverse complement strand
GTTTAAGGAGTGTATATATAGATATATATATATATAGATCTATATATATTATATATATATATATATATATATATATATATATATATATAATATATAATATATATATATATATACACACACACACATACACACGCACACACACACACACACACACACACACACACACACAGTTCTTCAAAGTACCTGGTCAATGAAGGCCAGATGTCTTTGAATAGTCGCTTCATATTGTTGTTTCTGCATCTGGAAATTGTGGCTGAGCTCCTTTTCTGTCTCCTTCACGTGATGGAGCGTCAGCTCTCTCTGCTGAGTCTGCGTGCACAGAACCGTGTCGGTGTTTTACCAAATGCTAATTTGATTTTAAAGTATATTACAGTAATATATCAAAGCAGAAACATTTTTTTATAGTAAAGTGTTACACTTCTGTATGGTTACCAGTGCAGTCTGTAACATGGTGACCGTGCGCTTCTTTTCCTCCAGCTCCAGTTTGAGCCTCATCATAGAGCCAGTAACTTCAGCAGCAGTAGCAGAAGCCTGATCCACTGCAGCCAGCTCCTCCTCAGATAGCAACACCTACACACACACACACACACACACACACAAACACACAAAATAATTAAGAAATGCATCAATAATACCATACATATTCATCAAGAATAAACATTAATACAGACTCTGGAATGAAATGAATCGAATCAAAGTTGACTAAACAATACCTCTCTGTGTGATCCAGACGTAGCAGAGCGTGGCCGTTCCTGCTCAGACTTCTCCATCTCATCTAAAAAGCTCATGATACTCTGTAGCTTGGCTTCAGACAGCAAAGCTCCACCATCTGACATGGCAGGGCTCTGACTCATCTGCCCAAGCCTTTCCACATTATCTGTGGTTAGGGTGATCGACCCTCCATCCTAAAGAGGTGTGTATGAAGAATATATCAAGCTATATTGAATATTTTTGAAAGCCCGTTATAACAAAAACAGTTTCAATTGTTAAAGTTTCTTCTTCCTGAAAAGCAGATTTGGACTACAGTTGTGTCTAGGAAATCCCCAAGCGTCATGACATACAGCCAGCAGTCACGATTTCTTGTAATGGAATAATGTTCCTGAAGATCACACTCATGCACTTTCACTAATTAGCTATTATCACTGTTTATTGATTTTATGGGAGATGTTGGTTTTATGCCTCAGAATGACATGTATGAACAACAAATTGATTGTAGGATACAACCTTACATAAATGTACGACAAGAAATTTCAAACAGTGCTTCCCACAGAATGTAGCCTCAGGCGGTGACTTACTTGTGCTGAATTCTTTAGAAATCAAAAGCGCCTGTGTGTGTGTGTGTGTGTGTGTGTGTGTGTGTGTGTGTGTGTGTGTGTGTGTGTGTGTGTGTGCAGGAGCCTGTAGGAATGTAGGAGTGTAGTCAGTGGTCCTGTGATTAAGAATAAACGAATAGTGCAAGTAGAATGTTTTGAACTAGAAGGAATTTTGTTTAATTTTCCATCTGTTACTACACATTATATGTAAGACACATCTGAGATGACCCTAAACCTACATGTAAAAGTCTAGGTTTTCTCCCCACACATGTTAGAAGCTGTGAGGTAAGACAGTCTGTGAGAATTGCAATAGTCTGTAATTATACAAGTGTATTCAAGTGTATTCAAGTGTATTCAAGTGTATTCAAGTGTATTCAAGTGTATTCAAGTGTATAAGATCCTCTTTTTGGGTAAGTTTGCCTATTGCACAATTTATTGGTTCGGTGGTTGTAAAGATCAATAAACTCGAAGTGAAATTACTTGAAATTACGTTAAATTACACAAAATGGTAACAGTGAATGATCTTTTTTTCATCCATTGAAAGCACTTTTGTTTCATCTTTTAAAATACTGCTTTGCTAATCTGTAAATGTGCTTTCTCAGCAAATGTATTCATAAATTCATGTACCACAATCAAATTCATGGTGGTCCATATTTTTTTTTCCCTTTACAAAAAAAATGAATAGTCGAAGATGACAAGTTTCAAGCTCAAAACCTTGCATACCAGAGGTGCTCGGTTTTCTGGAGACAGGAAGTCTATAATGCACTCGGACAGCTACAGTTCCTGCTACAGATACCTGCTACAAAGTAGACTTGAAAAGACGCACCCCATCAATCCAGGCGTATTTCTCCTTCCTGTAGCTCTTAGCCTCGGAGAGTCGCTCTGGTCCCTCCTCAAGGAGTTTAAGAGAATCCAGCAGGTCGTTGAGGGTCGTTTTAGACTGAGCTCTGCTCGATGATGCCCCCTGCCTCTGGTCCTCTACACTCACAGAGCGCTGCAGAATCTCCTGAGCAAGAATATCTTGATCAGCATGTTTATTCGACTTGATCTGAACCGTATCGAGGTCATTCTCAGTGCATTCTCAAAACTATCAGACCAATGGCCATTGTCAGATTTTCAGATTTTTTTTTATTCGTTTTCGAGATCCAAAAAAAACAAAAACACTCTACTCTGTTCAGTGTTCCTCCAATAAATCCCAAAATTGAGCCGTCTTGTCGCTTGTTAATGTTTCAAAAATTACCTGAGAACACTGAGATCCTCTTCGTGTTGACACTGTGGGCGATGCTGTTCTCAGATTGGCCACATCTTGTTGACTCTCCAAATTCACATTGGAATCTGTGATCAGCAATACAACATGCAAATTAGATGGCATCCAGCCAGCCAGAGATTGTCAGGGATATAATAGTATGATAATGTAGTTGTTAAAAAAAAAAAAAGCTAAACTGTTAGGGCTGTCAACTGATTCAAATATTTAATCACGATTAATCGCATGACTGCCATGAGTGATTAATCGCACATTACAACACATTTTCAATGTACCATAAAAGTCAGCTTTCTAATACTCTAACTTACTATAACAGATGTTATGATTATATACATTTCTCTCAAAATCTCTCCTTTTAATTAAATTATTGATTATTTAGTCTTTGTATTACTCTGGAAATTATTCTTTAATTATAAATTTCTCGTTAATTAATCATTTTTTAGTGCTTGTTTTAATTGTAAAATATGGGACGTGACTCCTTTAAGAATTCTGTTCCGGTTGCTTTCCATATAAACTGGTGATACGTTTAGGTTATACGGAAGGGCATTCACAAAAGAAAAATGCCCTTTATTCCATAATACGGATTTGGGAATGCAACGCGCTTCAGTAAGGTTCTTTACTGTAATATACTCTAATATAGTGAGGAGATCATACCTGTTGTGAATGCGCAGTTATTTGGCGTAATTTGGGGAAATTTAGGAAGCGCGAGTGGATGCACTGAAATTTCTTTATTCGTTTTGTGTCCGGGTTTCGTTTATTCTCCAACACAACTGCGTTAATAACTGCGTTAACTTTGACAGCCCTAAATATTATATATTAAAAGAGATCCAAAACCATATAAACAGCTTGAAGGAGAACCAGAATAGCAGGAGTTACCTGTGTTCATGGCCTTGGCGGCTACAGGAGACGTGGGCAAACTCTGAGTGAGTTTCACGCGCCCCACTTTCCCAGCCTGCCGCAGGGCATCCACTTCCTGTTCGGCAATTCGTCGTACCTCCTCGGCACGCTGTGCTCTCTTCTGATGCAGCTCCTGTCACAGACACAGCATTATTACTACATTTGTAAACGTGGTATTGTATATTTTTTAAAGCTTTATAATTAGCTGTATTTGTGAGAATATCTGAAATGTGCTGAAGAAATTCGGCATGTTGTGATATAATTGAGATTTGGAATAAATCAAACAACCACCTTTGTGGCTTTTCACAATTTGATTTGCTTGTGGTAAGCAATAGGAATACCTGAATAGCGGTGAGTCGGGCCAGACGGGCCTTTTCTTCTCTGATGCGCTTCCTGTCCTCCTCTTTCTTTTTCTGTAACTTCACAGCCTGTTCAGTTCCAGGTTGTTGCTCCCGTTCCTGTTTGATCACACGTCTCATTTGTGATATTTAAGCACCCGACACTGAACAATGATGGACCTATAATAAATGGACATTCGGAGCCACCCGGATAAGGACGGGTTCCATATTGAGACTCAAAAGGTTTCCTCTTCGTACCATCTCAGCGAGTTTTCTTTGACACTGTCGCCTCTGGCGTAATCATTATTGATAAAGATATAGAAAATTTGTTATGAAAACTTCATAACGTCTTAATGTTTGTAAAGCTGCTTCGGGACAATGTGCATTGTTAAAGGTTCTATACAAATTAGAATTGAAGTGACTTTGCATCCTTTGTGAGTTCATATTTAGCCATTTTTAGCCCTAAAATATCCAAAAGCACTCTTTCCTACAGCCTGGTACCAGTTACTGTGTCTTACCATGTGCAGATCAAATAGACCAGGACACTACAGAGTTTAAGGAAATCTATCTCCGTACCTTTCTTTTAGAAGTGAGCAGTTGCTTGAGGGCACTTTCGTTTGTTTTCCTCCTGCTGACATGGTGTCGGTACCAGCGCTGGATAGTGACTGCTGCATGGCTGACCTGCTGGATATACCTATTAAAAGAATTACGACTCCATGAAACAGAGATAAACAAATATGACCTGACATTCTCTGAAGAATGAAGTAATTATGATGATAAGCGGCATGACAGCGAAGAAGCTCAGGCCTCACCTCTCAGCCTCCTCCTCTGTGACCTCTTGTCTGCGGGGGCTGCGAGGGCTTCGAGAGCTGGAAGCGTTGTTATTGGAGCCGGATGAAGCGGAGAAGTTCTTCTGGGACTTGGTGAGGGAGCTGCTCTCTAACGCCCCCTCGTCGTTCGCTGTGGCCTTGATGATGTTGCTGATCAGAGACAATATAACTGGTCATTTCCTTGGATCAACAGCACCACCTGCTGGACAAAACCATAACGCACATAGGGTAATAATGAGCTTTTATACAAAGCATCCATACTTGAAGCAAGGTTTCTGGTTGGAGCTCTTGGGTGTGAGAGGTTTGTCCGAGTGGTTGTTGTGCAGCATGGTCGTCACAGAGTTACCCACAGCGGCTTTACTGCTTCTGCAGGTGAAACATTAAACAATCAATTAACGTGACGATTTTTAAGAAGAAGAGTTTAACAACAGATGTATAAAGATGACAAGGAAAGACAAATATTTCTAGATATTTCTAGAATGAATAACTGGGGGGCCAACGTCCACTCAATGGCCACATCCCTTCATCCTATTGTTACTCTTTCTTTTTTAATAGCAGCTCTGCTCTGGTAGGAAAATGAATGATGGTGACGCACCTGTTGTTGGCAGTGAAATTATCAGCCAGGGAGACACCAGAGTCTCTCTTTTTGAGCCCCGTGGGGGAATCCATACTGCAGGTACTTCGGGAGCTGGAGGGCAACGGGAATGCTCGTGGCTGGTCGTCCTTAAACACACACACACACAAAACCACTTTCATTTCGCTCACAAAAGACATACCACAGCAGCTTTGCGGTCGCATCTCAGGTTACCTCGCTGAATTGTTGTGAAAAATGTCAACAGTCATTCACACAGCGCTAGCAAAGAAATAGAGCAACTTGCCTTTGTCGCTCAAGTGGGTTAGCTTTGCACTTTATTGTGTGTTCAGCTTTGTACTCATGTACCCTAGATGATGATTTTACTTAACAAACAAAGAATAAGAAAAACCCTAACCATATCCCCAAGCTGTTATAGTTTGTGTGATAGCATAAATTATGACGGCAATACAAAGTCATTTCCAGTCAATGTAAATAATCATTGCCTTATTACTAACCCATACATGATCAAGTAGTCATTATATTTTCATATGCGTTTACTGGAACTACAAGGTACATTTCAAAACTAAAGTGTATAAATGTTTCCTAAAGGCGATTACTAAATAATGGCGTAAAGTGGTACCAGAATGTTCCATGTTGTTCGGTCTGGGGAGGCCTTTGTGAGGCTGGCTAGTTTCTGGCGGCCGTCAGAGCTGCTGTCAAACAGAGCCAAGAAATCCTCTGCATGGCCTTCACTGTGAGTGAGAGAGAGAGAGAGAGAGAGAGAGAGAGAGAGAGAGATATGCATGTCATTTCATTCAAACATAAATGAACCCTGATTAACACTAAATCAAATGAAAAAGTGAGTCATTGTGCACGTTTTGATGAGGAAATTCTATTTATTATTCATCCAGAAATTAAGAACATTAAAACATTATGTACAAACTTAAAATATGCATGCATTCAGAATAAACTTTACTAATGCCTATATTAAAAGACAAAATTGTAGGTTTTTGATTCATGCATCGGTGGCTTAGTGGTTAGTACGTTCGCCTCACACCGGCAGGGTCCAAGTTCGATTCCCGTCTCGGCCATGTGTGTGTGGAGTGTGCATGTTCTCCCTGTGCCTCAGGAGGTTTTTCTCCGGGTTCTCCGGTTTCCTCCAGGTCCAAAAACATGCATGGTAGGTTGATTGGAACCTTGGAAAATTGTCCCTAGTGTATGAATATGTGTGTGAATGTGAATGTATGTGTGTCCTGCGATGGGTTGGCATTCCATCCAGGGTGTAATGTTAATGCCCATAGACGCCTGAGATAGGCACAGGCTCCCCGTGACCCGAGGGAAGATCGGTTAAGCGGTAGAAGATGAATGAATGAATGAATGCTGATTCATGCATGTATATAAGCATATATCATGGGGTCAACAATAGTATGCCTTAACACCTTGGAAGGAAAACAAGTATGATGAGTGATATACCCACAGAAGTATAGTCATCCCGAGCATGGCTAACCATATCGGATGAACCCGTTTCAAGGAGGGGGGAAAAAAGTGCCTTTTATTGGTGGTGACAGCTTTGTGAGGACAGCTGCATTAGGCCTTTGCTTAGGAATGCAACGAGATGGCAGATGCCTTCGCCAGACCCAGAGAACGCACACTAGCATATGGCGATCGCCTCTATCCCTGTCATTTAAATTGCCATTCGGAACGGGCAATGCAGGCAGATGCTGCTCATCTTGACGCCTGACCGAGGCCCGGCACGCAGAAAGCCAGCTGGCTGAAATGAAAAGTAGCCCGGCGCCGATTTGAAACCGTGCATTCCATCATGACTCGGGGAGGGGAGGTCAGGGAACGACGGCGATTGATGAGCAGAACGAGTAAGGAGCGGCGTAAGGCCTCCTCCTCCTACTGCTCTATAGGATAAGCAGGGGCGGGAGAGAGGGGAGGAGGGTGGCGGCAGCTGCCGGACAATAAGCTCCCGGTGTGTGCACGCTTCTCCTTTCACTGGGGCCTCATTCAACAACGACCCGAGAGGATTCCTTTTTACTCCCCTCCCCTCCACCCCGTTTAGGACAAAGCCACCTCTCCACTGCCCTCCTCCACATTGCTACAGCAGCCGCCAACTCACAATAGCCATTGTCTACAGAAAAAAAGACAAATCTTCCAAACCCCAGCTGTTGCTCTTCCATGCAAAGTTTTGGAGCGATCGCCCAAGCATGACGATGCCTGGAGCGCACACGCTACATATATGCAACAAGCTGGGGCACCTCTCCGATCACTCACATCAATAAGAAGCAATGCGCAGAATGTTGTTTAGTAGCCTATACGTCTAGGAATGTCTGTGCAGAGATCGGTACAACCGCCTGTAACCTGCATTTTGATTCGAAAATTGAACCCCAATGAAATGAACGACGTCCCCGTGGTAAATCTGCTCTTATCCCTGAAGAAAATACACCTTAAATATACACCATCGATTTGGGGGCTATACATTTAACTGCAGTGTTTTTTCCCCGCTATACGTTTTTTAAGAATTCACGTCCCTACTTCGGGATCTGTGGCATCGCGTTTAGATTGGTTTGATGAGGTTCATTTTGTACCTGAGTCTGGCGTTGGACTGCTGGTTCACCTGCGTGGTGCTGTTTGATCGGCGCAGGTTCTTAATGGCACGGGAACTCCCGATCCCGCCGTCAACCTGCCGACAACAGGAAGGAAGGGTCCATTAGTTAGCAAGGTTTTACAGTGACATAATGCGTTTTGACTGCTGCTGGCACATCTTTCAACAAAGTTGAACTTTAAAATCTGATTGATTGTTGGGTTCTGCCGTGGTATAAGAGGAATAGAGTATCTGCTATTACTGTGTTAAGAAGCTAAGCAAGTCGTGGGTGATGGTTATTTCCCACAGAGTTACCAGTCAGGATTTCTTCTAGAGTTCTAACTAGAGTTCTTAAAGACTTAATATAACGACTAAATATGTGTAAGACAAATATAGACAATTTTCACTTTATACCATAATCGATGTAAGTAAAAGACTACATATAATGTGCCTTTTTAAAACTCCAATCAAATATATTAGTGTGATATATCGAATTTATACATACCCTGCATTGGATGTTATGAATATTTATGGAATAGTATTATATTGTATGTAGGAAACAATGAAATAAAAATACAATAAAGCAGGTGCCGACTCACCAGTGTGTTGCGTTTGCCACGTCCGTCACTGGCCACAGACACGGATATAGAGCGGGAGAAGTGTTTCCCTGGTGAAGCACTGCTGGGCCTACTAGCCACGGAAAGCTGGGATCCGCTCAAGCTCAGGTCCAGCGCATCACCGGGCACTTCAGCCTGGATAGACGCGGGACTGCGTGTAGTGTGCATCCTCTCTCAGCCTGAGGTAAATGGAATAGGGTTTAGAACCAAGCATAATAATGAATGTGAAAGTCCAGAAGATTTAGCTAAAACAGAAGTGAAATTGTAATGCACGCAGAGTGCTTCAGGGGGGATTTTGTGATATGTTCAAAAAGGATTTTGCTTTAAAGGCTCAAAGGTTGACTTCAAAAAACAACAAGCAATATAACTACTACAAATCCCAACAAAAATCTATCTGGGAAAATTTTTCATTGCATTTAATGACAGAATTCATGTTTTTTTATTGTACAATGCAATGTGTATATGAAAAGCACTGATTTTACTGCTTAGGATGACAAGCACATCTTCAGGATTGACATTCCTATTTACACAAGATTACAGTATGTCACAACATTACCTCAACAGAGATTACCACACTTTTCTTGGCTGAAAAAAAATGGAAAAATACTTTCACTTTCTAATGATTATTGCCTAAAAGCATTTTTCCCATCAGGGTCAAACATGTGTCATGCTTTCCAAACCACCAGGATATATTTTGGTATATAAATAGACGTATCTCCAACCCCTTGACTACAGAATTCACATTGTCAGGTTTATGTCAAAGTCAAGCATCATTACATTAAATCTACAAAATCCATCTGATCATCCTGAGCACATCTAATTGATCCCAAATATAAGTGTTAATTCTTCAGTGAACACTTTGGTATTAATCCTATACGGATTACACAAAATACTAATGATTGAAAAGCATCCAAATTAAAAAATAAAGATAGAAAATTAATAGATAGAAGAGATAGAACTTTATTGTCATTGCATAGTACACATACACAGCAAAGAAATGTAGGTTATCATCTACCAGATAAAACAATGCATCATCTACCTGCAAATATTATCAATTGTATAAATCTGTACATATACAGACGTGGACAAAATTGTTGGTACCCTTTGGTCAATGAAAGAAAAAGTCACAATGGTCACAGAAATAACTTTAATCTGACAAAAGTAATAATAAATAAAAATTCTATAAATGTTAACCAATGAAAGTCAGACATTGTTTTTCAACCATGCTTCAACAGAATTATGTAAAAAAATAAACTCATGAAACAGGCATGGACAAAAATGATGGTACCCCTAGAAAACACAGAAAATAATGTGACCAAAGGGACATGTTAATTGAAGGTGTGTCCACTAATTAGCATCACAGGTGTCTACAACCTTGTAATCAGCCATTGGGCCTATATATATGGCTCCAGGTAATCTGTGTTGTTTGGTGATATGTGTTGTTTGGTGATATGGTGTGTACCACACTCGACATGGACCAGAGGAAGCAAAGGAAAGAGCTGTCTCAAGAGATCAGAAAGAAAATTATAGACAAGCATGTTAAAGGTAAAGGCTATAAGACCATCTCCAAGCAACTAGATGTTCCTGTGAGTACAGTTGCACATATTATTCAGAAGTTTAAGATCCATGGGACTGTAGCCAACCTCCCTGGACGTGGCCGCAGGAGGAAAATTGATGACAAATCTAAGACGGATCTAAGAGACGGATAATCCGAATGGTAACAAAAGAGCCTAGAAAGACTTCTAAAGAGATTCAAGGTGAACTTCATGCTCAAGGAACATCAGTGTCAGATCGCACCATCCGTCGTTGTTTGAGCCAAAGTGGACTACATGGGAGACGACCAAGGAGGACACCATTGTTGACGACCAACGAGGACATCATTGTTGAAAACGAAGCAAGACTGGAATATGCCAAACTACAATGTTGACTGGAATATGCCACAACTACATGTTGACAAGCCACACTCTGGGAGAATGTCCTGTGGACAGATGAGACAAAAATCTGGGAGAAGTTTTTGCCAGATGGCACAAAAATCAGCTGTATGTTGCACAGACGGCACAAAAGCTGTATGTTCACAGACGAAAAAATGAAGCATATCAAGAAAAGAACACTGTCCCTACTGTGAAACATGGAGGAGGCTCTGTTATGTTCTGGGGCTGCTTTGCTGCGTCTGGCACAGGGTGTCTTGAATCTGTGCAGGGTACAATGAAATCTCAAGAACTATCAAGGAATTCTAGAGAGAGATTCTAGAAATGTAGCTGTACTAGCCAGTGTCAGAAAGCTTGGTCTCAGTCGCAGGTCATGGGTCTTGCAACAGGACAATGACCCAAAACACACAGCTAAAAACACCCAAGAATGGCTAAGAGGAAAAAATTGGACTATTCTAAAGTGGCCGTCTATGAGCCCTGACCTCAATCCTATTGAGCATCTTTGGAAGGAGCTGAAACATGCAGTCTGGAAAAGGCACCCTTCAAACCGGACACAACTGGAGCAGTTTGCTCATGAGGAGTGGGCCAAAATACCTGCTGAGAAAGAGGTGCAGATGTCTCATTGACAGTTGTTACAGGAAGCGTTTGATTGCAGTGATTGCCTCAAAAGGTTGCGCAACAAAAAAAATTAAGTTAGGGGTACCGGGTGGTACCATCATTTTTGTCCATGCCTGTTTCATGAGTTTATTTTTTTACATAATTCTGTTGAAGCATGTTGAAGCATGGTTGAAAAACAATGTCTGACTTTCATTGGTTAACATTTATAGAATTTTTATTTATTATTACTTTTGTCAGATTAAAGTTATTTCTGTGACCATTGTGACTTTTTCTTTCACTTCTTTCATTGACCAAAGGGTACCAACAATTTTGTCCACGTCTGTATGTATAGCAATAAATATAAAATATAAATATTCAAATGCAAAATATACATACGCAAATGTGCAAACGTTGATGAATAATTATTGACAATGTAGAGGATATGCAATATGTTAATTATATGCAAATTACATAACAAATATAGAGATGAATTATAGATATGTAGAAGAGAACCCAGAACCTCCATATAATATGAAGAAGAGCTAAATGCTTATTTTTCCCGGTTACTAAGGTTAATGTTAGGCATATGGGTTGGCATGGTATTAAATGCATTCATTCAAGGGAAACAAGACGTGTGTGTGTGTGTGTGTGTGTGTGTGTGTGTGTGTGTGTGTGTGTGTGTGTGTGTGTGTGTTGTGTGTGTGTGGTGTGTGTGTGTGTGTGTGTGTGTGTGTGTGTGTGGTGTGTGTGTGTGTGTGTGTGTGTGTGTTATACGCAGGCAGTGGGACGCGACAGTAGCTGCGTTACCGTGACAACGCCAAACGTTGCTATAGGTTATGTGACGTTTATGTCTATTATGTTGAACAGAGAGCAAAATAACATGAGTCGACTCCTAAATGACTCGAGTCGGTGTATAAAGAGCAATTGTACACTCTGTTATGGATCACTGGTTCTACATATACATATATAAGTAGAAATAGCTACTGAAATGACTGCATTCAGGATGGCTGCTGCTGTGTTGTTATTTTCTATCTCGACTCGTTGCAGAAGAAAACACCACTGCAGAAGAAACAGCGAGATGAAATGATCACCCAGCACTCACCTGAGCCTTAATCCGACCCGCCTCATCCGCTGTTCCGCCTCTACTGTCACCCCGGAGCGGCTGATCTCTGTCTCTGCGACTCCTGACGGCGAGTTCACACTTCCACTACGGAAAACACTGACTGTTCCGTCTCCAACAAGACACACAGCGCAAACCACAACGCTTAGCGGCGAGCCTATCACATCATCGAAACGACCCCGGCTGGTGTCTACCAGCCAATCACAGAGCGCCGTGGGTGGGGCTTGATGGGAAACCTCGACAAGGACGCCACCCTTTTGATTGTCCTATTGGTGGTTACTTGGCTACTGGGGGATCGATTTTAGCGATCTGATTGGTGGATTTGATTGGAGGAGGGAAACAAATGGGCAAACTGATGTTTGGTTGAAGCTCAGAGAGAGTTTAGAGATTAAGAGGAAAAATCTAAACAAACAAACAAATAAATAAATAAATAAATTAGATAGATAGATAGATAGATAGATAGATAGATAGATAGATAGATAAATAATACCAATGATACGTTCATAAGGAAAAAAACCTTTAATGTTTACAGCATTCAAACATCCCCAAAATAGTGGCAGCTACTTGTAAACGTAAATTAAATCTGACACATCCTAAACATTAATGTAGCAAATATGTACTTTTTTCCCCCCCACAAAAGCTTACATACAATTTAGGCGAATGCTTTTCTTCTACTTTATTTAAAAGCATATGTTTATTATTTGGCAGTAACCCAATAGCTTTGACTTCAGTAAATAATGAAGGCACGTCCCAGTAAACAGGTGCTTGACTGATATTAAACACAACAAAACAACTCAGCATCCATAATAGGTGCTCACTAACATATTCAGTGTAAAACTATAAATGTTTCTGAGTAATTTAAGAACTGCTCTGGAATGAATTCACATTTACATTTACATTTACATTTGCGGCATTTAGCAGACGCCCTTATCCAGAGCGACTTACAACTGAGCAATTGAGGGTTAAGGGCCTTGCTCAAGGGCCCACTAGTGTCTTTGTGGTTGTGGGGTTTGAACCCATGATCTTCCGGTCCAGAGTCCAACACCTTAACCACTGGGCTACCACCTCCCACATTCATGCATTGAGATAATTTACATCACACAATCCTAATGGTATATAGATTATTAACATGCATACTTTGCTGTTTTTTTTTTGCTTACATTGGATCTATGCATCACAATAGAATAGTTTTATTTAGGGAAACAGTCATCTCTTGAAGTATACAGCAAGCCTCCAAACCTCTGCACCCTTGCTCAGAGAGATCTCCTCTGAAAGATTGTCTAGTCCATGCAGGAGAGGAGCTCCTTTATTGTCTAAATGTACTTCCATGGTGTTTGTGATGCTGAAAAGAAAGAACAAAATGAGAGGGGGGGGGGTTGCAGTTAGAATTGCAGTCCTATTGTCCATGGCACATGCATTCAGGGTTTTTCTGCCTGGCCAGCTGCCTACTTGGAAGGTGGCTCAAGAAGGCTAGGTCTGACAGATGGAAGCCTGTAGGGGTCAAACTGTGGCCCTGTGTAGTCAAAAGGCCCTTGATCCCCAGGGGACCACAAGGTGGAGGGAGCCTTCTTTGCTGTGTTTAAAAATACCCACACAGGAACAAAAGCTTAAAGGCACTTCTCAGTCTTTGTGATGAAGTTCCGGGTATTTGTTAAGAAAAGAATAAAATTTGGTGGCACACTCCAGCGATAAATGGGATTTTTGATTCTTTCCCTCTGTTTTGTTAACAAATGCCACCTAGAACACAGTCCTTTTGATCATATTTCTTCTCTTCAATTTTATACACGTATATTATCAAAATGGATGGATTTTTTTGGATGGAAAACAATGGCTTTTAGTTAACTCTGCCTTATGTAACAAACATCCTCAGGACTTCTGTCTGATCACAAATGCAAAAGCCATAGAAACACTGTGTGGAACCACATGTGACCAATAAATAGTTGATGGTTCTCCCACCCAAATGGCAGCAGGAATTTTGTGTTAAGAGAAAGCGCAGAATGTTAATTAGGTAATATAAAAAAGAATACTCACTCCCACTGTGGCAAGTATCTGTCCTCTGAGGTGATGTTTGTTTTCAAAAGAAGAATCTCATGAAGCTCCAGAGTAAAAATTTCAACATCAGTGATGTCCAGGAACTCGTTCAACTCTTTCTTGTGATCAGCAGAAAGTGACTCTTTATACTCTTCACAAAGTCTTGGGAAAGGGTCCTATGCATATATATATATATATATATTATATATATATATATATAGATATATATATATATAGATATAGATAGATAGATAATGTAAAATGATTAATATACACTATATATATATATATATATATATATAAATATATACACATGATAGAGTATTACATTTTACATATTACAATATTACAATATTAAATATCAGAGAATTTCTCCCTAATGATATAACTCAACCAAAATAACACTACAGTCCTCATTCCAACAGGCTTCATTCCAACACGGCAAAGCACGAGGTCAAATAGCTTAAATGTGCAGACTGCAACACATGGTTTAAACAAAAGCCTGGCACACTCTGGCCAACACTTTCTCTGGATTTACGACACAGCTTGTGCCCCTTTCCACCATGGGTCAGCCCAGGTTAAAGGTCAGCAAGTGGATTTATGAACAGACTGAACTGGGTGAGCAGAAGGTAGCTTCACTTTGTTTTGTTTTGTTTTCCTAATTTAAATACACATTCGGACTGAATACCAATACACATGATTACATTGAAATCACAACTTTGTAGTACTACACTGCTTGAGATGTATTGTACTGAGATTCAGATTGTGCCTTAGCCTAAAGAAGCAAGGTTATACAGTTGGGATATTCTATTCCAGATGGTAAACAGATACTGTACGAGAAAAAAAATTGTGATATGTTGGAATAATTCTGTGACACTGAGAAATATACGTATATAAGTATATAAGTACTGTTGTAATTACTATTCTAATTAATTTAATTCAGTAAGCTACTTATCCAGAAGTAGAATCATGTACATGGAATCTGGAAAACCACCATGACATGATGCTTTGTAAATATAAAGTTTACTATGAAGTTGTTTTTTTCTTTGTTTGTTTTCATTTAATGTAGTGTGTATATGGAGTGTATGAATTCACCTGTCCTCTCTTCAGCTTTAGTTCACTCTTCCAGCAGGTCAGCAGCTGCCATGTGGCTGTGCATTGATCTAGCCTAACATCTGCCAGAGCCTAAGAACACAAACACAAGAAAAAATCAAATGTCATGAGGAAAAAAAAACTTCTGCGTCAAATCAAACTTGAAAAAAAGGCACACATGCTGTTACATGAAGTCACACACTTGCAGTATAGGCTTTCCTCATCGATTCGCATTCCGAGGAATACCTGAAAATCTGCCATCAACAGCAGTGCATAATATCATGCAGATACAGGCCAGGAGTTTCAGTTAATGGTCCCATAAAGTGATCTTAGTAACCTCTGCCATGGCATAATTGTTTTGAGTATTGCAAAAGTTGCCGATCTGGGAAATTCACACACGACGGTCTCCAGAGTTCTGAGACTTGCCACGGACTCACCCAAGTGAGAAGCTGAATACTTGTCCCAATCTTCAACAGTTCAGCTCATCTGGAGCACCAAAAGATCCCTGTTCTGATGTACTGTAAATGAGCTTTAAACTCACCCTTTACTCAGAATGTTATTTATTTCACACAACAAAGTAGTGTAAAAAAAATATAAACATAAAAATGGTAATAATATGAGAGAATAGTTATATGCTAATAAAACGTAGGTCTGGGTACCAAAAAATTGCATTCTGACTAAATGAATTAGGTATAATTATTACTGATTTCCATTAAACATCAATAATGTCTACATATTTTATGTGTCTAGCATTCTAAATTCTATATAAAGGTTTATATCAGAATTAATAGCATTAATGAACACATTTTATAGCAAAGATATACATTTCCTTTAAAAAAAAAAACAACAGGTAAAACTCAAGTACTAAAGTAAAAGTGGAGTAGATTATCCCAGAGCAGACGGATGTAATCCTGACCTTGGCTACACTGCTGGAGATGTGTTGCTGCATCTTGAGTGAATCATGTAGATAGGACAGTAGTTGGGACTTAGGATGTCCTCCGGATTTACCCAGGAAACGCAGACCAATTTCCAGAGCATACACGGCATCACACACATCAGTGAAGGAGCGTAGCACTGCTCTTATAGAGCTGCACGTGGAGCCCTTCAGGGGCTCCTGATCACACAAAAATGGAGAAATAATATTGAATATACAGTATGTCTACAAAAAGTACTAGAAGTTTGAGATGCAAATCAGTGTCTAAATGACAGATCTATAATTAATCTTCATGTGCCATCAAGATAGACTGTACATAAGAATATAAACTGCTCAGCATTAGTGCTCACCTGAGGAATCTTGCTTCTGACATCTCTTAAAACCTCTGAAAAATCTTGATGATGTCTCTTCAGATACTTTTCAGTATCCTGCAAGCATTAAACAAACAGGATTCCAAAACAAATTAACAACAAGAAGCATATTACTTGTAATTTAAGCTTCACTTAAAATTAATTTGTCAAAAAAATGTGTATGGAATAAAATCTGTAACACATGGTGGTACAACAAACAACATTTTCAACATAAACATAATGTTTGGCTTCTTTGAATAACATATTGTTTAATGTGTGGATTATATTTAGCATTTAAAAGATCCAATCAGTTACCCCAGTTTCTGCATTTATTTATAACACGTTTATTAATATGGGAAAAAAGCACAGATGATGTACAATGTAAAACAAAGGCTGCTTGATAAGTGAGTAATAATACTAAATGATTAAATACACTGACAATAATATATAAAGCATCCAATAATGATCATGGTCTGCAGTTTTAAGGTATTATTTATTTGCATTAATTAAAGTTAAACCATTAAAAGCATGGTGTTACAGATTGACAAAGTAAATTAGTTTACTAACTGTTAGAATGCGCGGCTTGCCAGCTAAGAAGCGTCGGTGAAGTTGTTTCTCAATAGCATGAAGGTCGTAGTCACTGGCGGTTTGTTGACCCTTCACCAGTGTGTACTGGCAGTGAGCTAACACCAGGGGAAGCAGCTCCTTTTCTGGGTGGCACAGTGCCAACTGGTTCTCAGACACTGATCCAATAGGGATAGTGTAGTCACTGCAGATCGCAAAAGCACCCAGGGTCGAATTTAAAATCTAAAAATAAATGTAAGAAAAAATAATAACAACAACAACCAAATAACCCTCGAAGCACACAAACACACCTGCTTTCCTGATGACTGAGTTTCTCAGCTTCTCGCACCAGGCTGTTGTGTGTGTCTGAAAGCAGATCAATGAGAGCGTGGAGACATGAGCCTGGTCCGTGATGGCTCAGGCATAGAAACCGACTCGAGCTCTCCATGGTTATGTCCTTCTCACACAATTTTGGATCCACACCTACAGCCGCTAACGTACACCAAACACAAATACATTTACAAACTTTACTAGCGCAAGTCAAGTCTAAACAAAGCATTTTCTGATATGGACTATGTCAGGATAACTGGCTGTAGCACACCCATTATACACCTTCCCCCCCCCCTCATCCCACATTCACCAGTGTACCTCTCAGTAATTTTCAGTAGTTAGCACTCACTGTTATTAGCTATTTCCATTTTGAGATGGTTCCACGCCTTGAAAAACATCTGTAGCCTTTTTTCCAGTGTATTCCTATGGAGGTCTAATAACAAAGTCATATTGGATGTAACAAAAAAGCAGGAGGTTGGATTTATTTAAGTAGGCCGGTTATTATATATTGAATATACCGAAAGTACCTGCAGGAATTTTGTGCACCAGTGTTGCGATGGAAGAAGAATGTGTATCAGTGTCTAACGGGACTATTCGTATCAGATCTGCCAACAGGGCTGCCAGATCAGGCAGACAAGCCAGGTGTCTTATGTACTGCACCTGTCACACACACACACACACACACACACACACACACACACACACACACACACACAGTGACTATTCTATGCACAGTGACTAAGACTATTCAGTGGACCACCGTTTTATCTCAAATTAAACAAGCACGTACCCTTACACCTGACTGCTGAATTAATTGTACTGAATCTAATGTTCTTCCTTTACAATTAAAGTCATATAAATAGTTTAACACATCCTTCAAAATGTTACCACATACTTTGTTGAGGAAGAGTGAAAGGAGAGGAACTTGTTTCTGTGCTTGCTTTTGGCCAATCAGCTGGGAAAGATGTTCCACACTCAGGGTGACGGGAGGAGTCCAGAAAGACGCATGCTGTGTGGGACATTCAGAAGGGAGAGGAAGGAGCGAAAGAGGATCTCCTTTTAACACCTTCATCAGGGCGCTGTTGGACAGCTTATCATCAGATGCCACCTGTTCCTGAGCAGCACTTAAGTGTCTGTTCAAATCCTGAATACAGAAAGTAATCAGAGCACATGACTTATATATGCAGCAGTGAGATCACATGGTTTTAGACAACTTGAGTTATACAGAGGCGTTGCAATTTCTCTGAAAATAAAATATTGATACAAACACTTCAAACTGTGATTTCTGTGAACTGACCTTTAGAACAGGATCGAAGACTGTTTGGCAAACCTGCTTCTCCCACTGCTCACGGGCATTACGAGAGGACCATTCTGCAGCCCTTGTCTGGACACGAACTAGTAAAGAATAAAACGCTGTATAAGTGAGCATTAATATGAACATCATACAGGCCTTGCTTAATTAAGATCCTGCTGTCTATGGAAAAGACTTGTTAGGGACTACACAAAGCAAGAAGCACAAACTCAAACAACACAAAATTAAAGGTCGCAATGCATTTGGTTTAGTTTTCATGCTCAATTGTTGGTAAAACAACGAGTGACTGTGTATGCATGTATGTGTTGTGTGTGTGTGGGGGGGGGGGTTATTATTTCATTTCATCAATTATCAATCATTATTTATCACTATCAATCATTATTATTCATCTTTAACAGTGGTGAACGAAGTACAAACCATGTACATGAGTAAAAGTAGACTTTGCAGTACACTATATTACTTCATTAAAAGTACTCCCTTTAAATTTTAACTCACGTAAAAAGTACAAAAGCATTTAAATGTACTTAAGTATCCAAAGTAATTATTTAGTACTATGATTAATGTCCTATATAGATTATGAAGGAGATTTAAGATTTAATAATATATTCTATCTATCTGTCTATCTATCTATCTATCTATCTATCTATCTATCTATCTATCTATCTATCTATCTATCTATCTATCTATCTATGTATCTATCTATCTATCTATCTATGCATCCATCCACCCCCCCCTCTCTCGCTCTCTCTCTCTATATATATATATATATATATATATATATATATATATATATATATATATATATATATATATATATATATATATATATATATATATATATATATAGGCATATATATAAGGCCATATCTTACTTTTTACTCAAAATCAGTCGTCCTTTTTCATTCATGAGTAAAAAAAGACTTAACTTGTCAAACAGCAAGCCACCAATCAGGGTAGAAGGCACTCTGTCTTGAACTTGTATTGATTGGTGCTTGGCTAACTTGCCACAACACCAATGGCTAGCATAACATTTCTGGAATGTTCTTAGCAGTTTGCATTAGCAATGACCAGCATGGCATATCAAGTATCTCATAATTAATTTACTATTACGTTGCTCACAGACCTGTAGGCAGATGTGCTGAGGCGTTCAGGATCAGATGAACCGTGATGGCTGTGTCATCACAGTTCTGATTCAAAGTCTTTCCCAGCACCTCCATGTCCTTTTCAAGATGACGCCACAGAAACTCTCGGGAATTGTCAACAGTTGGGTGAATGATTTCACTGATACCCTGCAAAGATTCATATAAAAATTACCATTCATTTAAATCCATTTATTCCAAATGACACCAAATCATATTTTATAGTTATAATAAAATATACATAACACCCATATCTGATATCTAAATATTTAAATATATATAAATATGTACCATAATGATTCCTTTTTAACTATTGTAGTAATTAAATACTTTTGATAAGAGAAATTAAGCTAAACCAATAATTTAATTGCATTGTCTGAAATATAATTTTATACTAATATTATTAAAATAAGGACCTGTTGATTGAGATAGGATCCATGTAGCATTGCAAGGTGAAGGAAGAGACGTAGCACACAGGACTGGGACATTAACAGATCTCTGTTTGGAGCTTCAGATCTACGAGCAGCACCAGCCAGAATATGGCCTGGTCGGGTCTGATCACCCATATTACCAGTGACTGGAATGAATCCAGGAACTGCTTTGTGATTGGAACCCCCAATAGGCACTCCACATGTGTCACACTTTGCCTCCTCCATTGGCTTCCCACACTAACGGAAGCAAAAAACATTAAAATTAAAGTACTGATTGATTCATGAAACATTCACAGTTTCTTAAAACATTTTCCTAAAAGAAGTCTTTTTTTCCTAAGTTTACATGAAATAAAATTAATAGGCAAAAAGTGAAGCAATCAGTGTAAAAAATGCATCTTACCCCACCAACCAAAGACACATGTCCGTTTTTACAAACTGTAAATGAATATGAAAGAAGACATTACATGTCATTACATATATTCTACTATTCTACTATCTGTAACGGCACAGACACACGAGCCAGGAAGTCAAACAAATGAGGTTTATTTTGTAAAAGGAGAACTTAAATGACGCTGCTCTAAGGAGCAGCCCAGGACGTATTTACTGTCCTTCACGGCGCGTGCCGTAATCGCCGTAAGCGGAGCTTCCGCGGACACAGCTGCGGAATCCGAGGTCTTCAATGGCGGACGGGAAAGCGTCCGCGAGGCGCACGAGACCGGTCAGGCTGGACCGGTGGCTGCTGGACCTGATTCGAGGATCAGAGAGAGAGAGAAAGGTTAGTCCACAAATAAGTTTGCGCGTGCAAGTCCGTGCTCTGCCTGTTCGCGTACGAGCCCGGACGCGGCATGGAGGGAGAGCTCGGCTTAAGAAGCCTAGGCTACTGATTAGTCCAACAGGCGACGGCTGGGACTAATCAGTAGCTAGGCGACCTGGATTGGGGAAGTGCAGTGGCGGGAGGAGACGGGTTCGTGACATCACCCCCCCCTACAGGGCCCGCTCCAGAGGGCCTTACGCGACGGCGGCGAGGAGGGCGTCCTCGACCTCGGGGCGCCGGCCAGTTGGGATGGGTCCGGTGGAATTCCTCCAGTAGGTTGGGGTCTAGAATGTCCTCCCGGGGGACCCAGGCACGTTCCTCCGGTCCGTAATCCTCCCAGTCCACCAAATACTCCAGCCGGCCCTGACGACGTCGAGAGCCGAGGAGGTCCTTTACCCTGTACGCCAGACCGTCCTCGGTGACGAGGGGCGGAGGCGGGTCCAGTGGAAGTGCTGGATCTGAGGAGGCAGGCTCAATGAAGGGTTTTAGGAGCGATACGTGGAAGGCTGGGTGAATGCGATAAGAGGCCGGGAGTTGCAGGCGATATGTTACCGGAGTAAGTTGTTGTATAATCGGAAACGGGCCAATGAATCTCGGACTTAGCTTTCGGCTGGGGAGTCGAAGGCGGACATCACGGGTGGAGAGCCAGACCTTCTGACCTGGGAGGAAGACGGGTGCCTCTCGCCTACGCCGGTCAGCTTGCAGCTTGTGGCGGTGGACGGCTCGCTGCAGCTGTCGATGGGCCTCGGCCCACACCTGCTCGCTCTCTCGGAACCAGTGATCCACAGCCGGGAGGTCCGAGGGAGTCCCCAGACCAGGGGAACAACGGTGGCTGGAACCCTAGACACATTGGAAAGGAGTTAGTCCTGTCGCAGAATGCCGGATGGAGTTCTGGGCATACTCTGCCCAGCCCAGGTACTGGCTCCAAGTGTGCTGTCGGCGGTGGCAGTAAGTACGAAGGAAGCGTGCCACTTCCTGCACCCGTCTCTCCGTAAGTCCGTTGGACTGCGGGTGATAGCCGGAAGAAAGGCTGACTGCCACCCCCAGGAGTCCGAGAAATGCCCTCCAGACCCGAGAGATGAACTGAGGGCCGCGATCCGAGACGATGTCCTCGGGTAGGCCAAAGTTTAGGAAGACCCTCTGGAACAGATGGTGCGCCGTCTCCAGGGCGGTTGGTATCCTAGCTAGGGGGATGAGGCAGCAAAATTTCGAAAATCGATCCACCACCACCAAAATACAGGTGTTACCTTTCGATGGGGGCAGGTCGGTGATAAAGTCTACCCCTAGGTGAGACCAGGGCCGGTTGGGAACAGGTAGCGGTTGCAACTTCCCGGCGGGTAATTGGCGCGGACTTTTGGAGACGGCGCACTCTCGGCAACCGCGGACGAACCGCCGAACCTCCTCGGCCAAGGAGGGCCACCAGTAGCGTGCTTGGAGGAGATCGATGGTTACGTTGGCCCCTGGGTGGCCTGACCCCACAGAGGTGTGAGCGGAGTGAATTAGTTGGGTGCGTAGGGCGCGAGGTACGTACGTGCGATCCGGCGGACATCCAGGGGGTCGTGTACTGGTAGATTCGGTGGCCTCAATGGGAGTGGTCCATAGGATGGGACTTGCAATGAGCTCCGGGCGGAGAATCGGGACCGGGGCTTCGGGCGCCTCGTCTACTGGAGCGTGTAGTCGGGACAGGGCGTCAGCCTTGGCGTTCTTCGACCCGGGCCTGTAGGAGATGGAGAAATTAAATCGGGTAAAGAACAGCGCCCACCTTGCCTGCCGGGGGTTGAGGCGTTTTGCGTCCCGGAGATATTGCAGGTTCTTGTGGTCGGTGAGCACGCTGAAAGGGTGGACGGATCCCTCGAGCCAATGTCTCCATTCCTCCAGAGCGAGCTTGACGGCCAGGAGCTCACGATTGCCAATGTCGTAATTAACCTCCGCAGGGGAGAATTTCCGGGAGAAGTAGGCGCAGGGGTGGAGCCGCGTCGGGGTGCCCCGGAACTGGGACAACACTGCCCCCACCCCGGTGGTGGATGCGTCCACTTCAACTGTAAACGGGAGGTTAGGGTCTGGGTGAACGAGAAGAGGCGCGGTGGTGAAGGCCTGTTTCAAGGTGGTGAATGCCCGTGCGGCCTCAGCACTCCACTCCAGCCTCCGTGGTTTGCCCCTGAGGAGAGAGGTAAGCGGGTGAGCCAAACTGCTATAACCTCGGATAAACCGGCGATAGAAGTTGGCAAACCCGAGGAACCTCTGGAGCTCCTTAATGGTGGTGGGCTCCGGCCATGAGGTCACCGCCTGCACCTTCTCCAGGTCCATCTGTACCCCCTGCGCGGACACAACATACCCCAAGAAGGACAGAGTCGGCTGATGGAACTGGCATTTCTCCGCCTTTAGATAAAGCTGGGAGTCCCGGAGGCGCTGAAGCACGAGGCTGACATGCCCTTGGTGTTCCTTCGGGTTTCTGGAAAAGATAAGGATATCGTCAATGTAAATGAGCACAAATTTTCCCAGCATGTCCCGGAATACCTCGTGCATAAAATCTTGGAAGACGGAGGGTGCGTTCGTCAGCCCGAACGGCATCACCAGGTATTCGTAGTGGCCAGTAGGGGTGACGAACGCTGTCTTCCATTCATCTCCCTCCCGGATGCGGATGAGATTGTAAGCGTTGCGCAAATCCAGCTTGGAGAAGATCGTGGCCCCTCGCAGTTGCTCCAGGGTGGCCGGGACGAGTGGCAGGGGGTACCGGAACCTCACGGTGGCGCGGTTCAGGGCCCGATAGTCAATGCAGGGCCGAAGGCCGCCATCCTTTTTACCCACGAAGAAGAAGCTTGAGGCCGCGGGGGAGGTCGACGCGCAGATGAAGTCTTGTTCCAGGGCGGTGCTAATGTATTCCTCCATGGCCTGCTGCTCCGGCCTCGAAAGGGGGTAAATCCTTCCTCGTGGTAGAGGTTCTCCGGGTACCAAGTCTATGGCGCAGTCCCAAGGGCGATGTGGGGGTAGTTGTGCGGCGGCCGAGGGGCTGAACACGTCCGCATATTCCACGTACATAGAAGGGACGTTTACAGGGGCTTGGTCCCTCAGAGCGACGGCGGCCACGGAAACCTGGGGGCTGAGAGGTAAGTCAGGAAAGCAGCGATGAAAAGCAATTCATTTCCCCCACCGCAAAATATCCCCCAGACTCCCATGACACCACCGGGTTGTGATTGGACTAACCAGGGTCGTCCCAGTATAATCTCTGCGGTGGATCCCTCCAACACCAGGAGAGGGAGCTGTTCGTGGTGGAGGAGACCCACCTGAATGTTCACCGGGCCGACTTCGAACTGCACGCCCCTTCGCGTCAAGGGTAACCCGGTCACGGCTCTGACCTGATATGTCCGCTGGGCCCTGTGGGGCCGTAAGCCCAACTGGCGGCTGAGGCCCCCGGAGATGAAGTTTCCCGCAGACCCCGAGTCCAACATTGCGGAGACCGTCACAGTATGTGTGTGGGTGGTGATGCAGACCGTGGTGGTGAGTGGTGTCATATTTGTGTGAGGGAATATAGCACTCACCACAGATCGGTGGGGAAGTTGGGTGCACCCACGTAGGAGGTGGTCGGCCCCGCCGCAGTACAGACAGAGCCCGTTCACCAGCCGGCGACGACGCTCGGTAGGGGCTAGACGCCCGCCTCCCAGCTGCATGGGCTCGTGATCCGGCGACTCGAACGACGGAGCTGTGTTTCCCCGAGTAGCATCGGCCGGCGCCCGACCCATATTGCTGGACCTCAACCGGACGGAACATCGGGTTGCGCGCTGAATGAATTGTTCCAGCCCCCCCGAATCATCCACCGCCGCCAGCTGGAGGCGTAAGGCGGGGTTCAGACCCATCCGGTAGGTGGTGAGAAGGGCCTGCTCATTCCACCCACTGATGGCGGCATAGGTACGAAACTTCAGGGTATAATCCTGGATGGAGCCTGTACCTTGAGTGAGTCGGTAGAGCTGTTCCCCGGCTGACACGTCCGCCTCAAGTCCGACCAAATACCTCCCGAAAGTGCGCAAAAAATTCCCGGCAGGTCGGAAAGACGGGATTCTCCTGGGACCACAATGATTCCGCCCACTGGAGGGCGGGGCCGGTGAGGAGCGAGATCACGTAGGCAACCCTCGACCTCTCCGTCGGAAAAAGGTTGGGTTGCATTTCAAACACAAGTGAGCATTGAAACAGGAAACCGCCGCATTCCTCCGGGACGCCGGAAAACAGCGCTGGCCGGTTCATCATGCCGGAATTCGCCGGCTGTATTCCGAGCAGCGGAGCTGCGCGGGGCGGGGCGGCGGCTGCCGCCGGCGTGCTCGTGGGCGGGGCCGCTGTGCTCTGGGCGTTCTCCATTTTCAGCTGTTCCGGTCCGGGCTTCTGTAACGGCACAGACACACGAGCCAGGAAGTCAAACAAATGAGGTTTATTTTGTAAAAGGAGAACTTAAATGACGCTGCTCTAAGGAGCAGCCCAGGACGTATTTACTGTCCTTCACGGCGCGTGCCGTAATCGCCGTAAGCGGAGCTTCCGCGGACACAGCTGCGGAATCCGAGGTCTTCAATGGCGGACGGGAAAGCGTCCGCGAGGCGCACGAGACCGGTCAGGCTGGACCGGTGGCTGCTGGACCTGATTCGAGGATCAGAGAGAGAGAGAAAGGTTAGTCCACAAATAAGTTTGCGCGTGCAAGTCCGTGCTCTGCCTGTTCGCGTACGAGCCCGGACGCGGCATGGAGGGAGAGCTCGGCTTAAGAAGCCTAGGCTACTGATTAGTCCAACAGGCGACGGCTGGGACTAATCAGTAGCTAGGCGACCTGGATTGGGGAAGTGCAGTGGCGGGAGGAGACGGGTTCGTGACACTATCACACACACTCACCAAAAAAAATACAATTATATATGTATATATATATATATATATATATATATATATATATATATATATATATATATATATATATATATATATATATACACACAGTATATACACACATACACATATATACAATACTGGCTGGAAAAATCAAGTCTATGTAGAGCAGTTCTATGTGTGGTATTTAACAGAAAGTATATGTTAATTATGATTACAGAAACAATAAAAAAAACTAATCCAAATCTTTTAAAAGCACACTTACGGTACTTCTTTAAATTTCTTTCCTTTAGAGACTGAATGACCATACTGGTGTTGTCATCTGGCATGGTAGGAAGAAAGGCTTCCTGGATGAACACAATTCATTTCATTGCTACTTTTTTGACTGAATTTAAGCTTACATAAGGCAATTTTTCATTTTGATATGCCAAACAATGCACAGTAAATATGCATTTGTACCCTCTTTCGTCTTTGTTGCATTGAGTTAGTCAATTGTGTGGTATAATGATTATACGATCATAGCCCTGTGATATTACCAGAATAAATATATATTAAAAATGAAATAAATCTTAGTAGTTACAAGTAGTAACAAATAGGTACACGTTTTGCTTTTTTTTTTATTCTTCCAAATTCTCTGTATATTTAATGAACATCTAAATTTGTGCTTATTATATAAGAACACAGACAATATAATTTATTTAAATCAAAGGAGAAAAAGATATGTACAGGAGGCCACATTACTTGAGGCTTAAAGGATTATGCTAAAATCTAGCAGATGTTTGAAAAACTGAATGAAATGAAGGCTTAAACACAACAAAGGAATATTCAAAGAAATTTTAAAACCATAATATTACAACTTTAGACAATTTTGCTTGTTTCTTATAAATAATTTTGTTCCGGACATTGACTACTTATCTTACCCTCATCATCTGTGGCCTTGAGAAAAGGAGGTGGAAAGGATAGAGAAGTCGACTTCCACTGTGGAACACAGCGACAGCATGTACCAGGAGCTCCAGGAGAAGACGTCTCTCTGCTGATTCATTTGCTTGGACATGCAGGTGAGACATGTGACCTCTACATATCAGACTGGTGCAAAGGTCACGCAGATGCCCTGTTGTACTTTCTCTCACACTATCATTGAGCATCTCTATATCCTGTTCAGAAAAACAGAAAAAAAGGCTCAGATATGCATAAGAGATTATTTATCCTGCCTTTGTAAGTTTGGACTTTGACAGTTTGCACACATTGATAGTAATGTTGTCACTGCTTTTAATATACAGTGCAAAAAATGTCTGCTGAGATTCATTTATCAAGGTCTGTAAATGATAAAAATGATAAATATGGAAATTGCATTGATGACAATGATTGCTACCATCTGTATGATTTTTTTAACCTGTGCTCCCGGGTGCATGGCTGAGTCAGGTGATCCTAGGCGACACGTTACTTGTCTGAACAAAGCCAAAGCCAGAAGAACATTCTTCAGAGACACCGAAACGTTCACATTCTAGAGAAATACACACAAGCATACACATGTTATTTAAGCATTAAACTGTCCCAATAAAATCAGAGCTATAAAGAATATTTGGAAAGACAGGGTTATGAAGCATTTCAGTAAACATGATCAAACACGAAGATTAAAGTTGATATAAGCTAATTGCCCCAGTGTTTTACCCAGAATACTTGTACTTCAATAGACTAATGCAAGAGGAGTTTGTGCATTGCATACAGAGGATATTTTTCTAGGCACAAGCTTCAGCTTGTGATATACCACAGTGGTGGAGCATTTTCTGAATTGGTTAAATGTTGGTGGATCATATCACATTAATTCTATCATTTAAAAAAGTTCTTGACTTATTTCACTCAAAAAGTGAAATTTTCTGCTATTTAACACAGAGGTCCTGGAAGCATAGAGTTACAATAACTATAGGCTGATACACTGAAACAATGTGTCCAGTTAAAATGTACTTAAATATCTGCAAAATTGACTTTGCCAGAATTCTTGAAACTAGCATTAATATCTAGCCAGTAATAAATTCTACTACATCCTATTACTAGACAAAAAAAGCTAGCTTTTTTGAACCTGCGATCTACTGGTCCAAAAGCCAATGCTTTAACCACTGAGCTGCCATCTCTGACTGAGTTACTACCTCCATTCTACCTTTTAGAAACACAAGTTGGAAGATACTTGATAGAATGTTTCAGGGCAGTATTAGTCTTAATGCTAGCACAACGTTCTATTTGAACATTCACATTATTCTTGCACTTTAAATCTCTCACTTGTTTCTAAAAACAAGCATACACTTCTTATTAAAGTATTAAACGGTCCCAATAAAATCACGGCTATAGAGGATATATGGAATTACAGGGTTATGAAGCATTTCCGTAGAAATTCTTGCTCAAAAGGAGTTAAAATTTACTTGCCTAAACTGAACCAGTACAATTTTCTTACTTTAAGATCTATAGTCTAATATGAAATGTGATTTCCTTTATGGCAGAAAACAAGACATATTTTCTATAAGATTTCCTTTCTTAGATTTCAGTTTTTAGAGTGTAGGTCTATAGGAAAGCGATGCTATAGAATATTGTGACCTGTAGTGTGGCTTTAAGTGCATCTCTGTTGGAGTCCAGCAACACCTGGCCTATTCCATTTCTGATAGTGCGATACAGTTCGCCACAGCACAGAAATCGATCCACCTCCACAGGAATCAACTTCTTCAAACAGAGAAGATGAAGTATTTAAGGATTAATGAGCGATTTGGAATAAGTGGAATAAGCTCCATTGGGCCACGCTTACCTGTTGTCGCAGGAGTTCGGCAGGGAAGACCCACTCATAAGCGGTGCTGTTCATCATGGACTGGAGACAATCAGTGCCTGCCTGCCTGTTAATCCCTCTGAGAAGGTATACTCTATACCAGTCATTCTGAGTATAATTACAGACGGCCTTTATCTCCTCTAACAGTCTCTTTTCCCATTCCAGACATCCCCCTGAAAAAAGAGACAATACATTGATTAAAATTATACAAAAATACCGGACCATAACGGCATTGTCTGACTACAAATAAGCACTATTCATATATCCACACTACACTATGCATAGGTTAATGAAAATCCTCTCAGGCTCACCACTCTTCTGGCTAACAGCCCTGGGAAGAAGGCGAGCCGCAGTGTCCAGACACATCCTGAGATGAGCCATGGACAGAAGAAACTCGGCCGGTTGCTGTTTTCTGGATGGTGTCTGCTTGCGAACCAATCGGTTGAGAAAGTTCAAGTCGTCCTGCTGGCGTTTCTGAAGTTCTTTGGCCTCCAGAGTTTCACCCCAGCCCACACAAAGCAAAGAATCCTAGACCAAACCCAACCACAAGAATTGGACAGAAAATGGCAGGAAGAAAGTTTTGTGGATGGATGAGTTCAAATTTCACATTTAACACATGAATTTCAATTCTAACACAAGAAATAATAAGGAGAATAGGAGTGATGATGTTAACAGACTGCCTTATAACCTTATATAATCATCTGTTTTTCTTTCTTTTTTATCATCGAATGACTGGTGAAGAGACTGCACATAAATCCTATTGAACTGGGGTCCAGAAATATACAACCAGTGAATATTTGGTTGTATTACAAAAAAAAGAAAAAAAAAAAGAAAATACTAGATTATGTTCAACATTTTCCAGCTTTCATGAAACTTTCCACTTGAAATACTGAGACTGTGTATTATTTTTGTTGGGATTTAGAGAAATCCCTGAAAAGAGCCTGTTCAAAAAATATAAGCCCCAAAGGGACCCTATTTTTAGTTTAGGGCTTCACAGGACTATAATAACAGCATTGAAAAATTATGAAAAGAAGGACATACCTGGAAACAGTTGACAAAAAGTCGGTAAAGTTCCATCCTATCCTCATTATCCAGTAGTTTGTCCTCCAGGTTTTTCAAGTATGTCTGAATGTGGCCCTTTACCTTGTCAAAACTGAAATAAAATAAATGATAAATATGTATATATATATATATATATATATATATATATATATATATATATATATATATATATATATATATATATATATGCATGTTGTGTGCGTGTGTTCCATCATATAATACATATAATACTTTTTCCATATGCGATTGTGTGTTTGTGTATTTCTGTTTTCAAAGCCAATGATACCTGTATTGCAGTAAGAGTTTAGGCAGCACAGACCGTACCACAGGATTCTGGTCAACACATTCCAGGAAGGGGGTTAACTCTCTTGTCTTATACACATCTCCTACAACACCCATGCGTGCAAACATCCATACACAAAACAGTAGACTTAATTACGGCAGCACAATTATCTACCTTCTCCCAAAACACCTATGTTGTACAAAAAAAGCACGTACCCTGTGCTGAGATTAGCAGTGAGAAGAGCAACTCCACCAGGTCATCTTTGGGTTGTTGTCCTTTGGAGAAGCAAAATCGAGAGACCACTTCCAAAAAGAAAAAGTTACAGCATCTCCTTAACTCTCTATGTTGGTTAAGGGCCTGAACTGAAAAAATAGATCATTTTTAATCAGTAATAAAATACAATATGGTCACAAACTGTATAGACGTTAGGATTATAGGATTATACCACAACAATGTTGAAAATGTTGTTTTCTTTAATAGCAGCTCTTACAATAGTGTTATAATTAGTGTTATGGCATGATTGTGGGTTTTGTTTCTCTGTTTAGAAGTATTGACCATGTCTGATCTCTTCCATATTTTAACAGATTAACTCCCAAAATACCTACAAGTAGGCTGATGGGTGTTGATGATATGAACGACAAGCGATATGATGTTGTGCCATGATATGATTGTGCTATACTGTGGACGCTGTTCCATAATCATCAATTCTAATTCTGCATGTATGTTGTGTTGTTCAATTTGGAACTCTTTACAACTTTTAAGACAACTAATGATGATACAGATTCAAGGCTGTAAGTTTTTGTTTTTAAATATTAACCATGTCCAATGCCCTGCAACACAGACATTAGTATTCAAACCCAAGAAGAATCATAACAATCCAAATGAATACAGTACAAGTGGCCTACATAAACACTGGATAAACATGCCTGAAACAGCATTATACTGAATTTTGAGAAAGAGTAAAATACATTTTTAAACTTCATATTTTGCCAGGAATTTAACTAGGGACAAGAAAATTTCTTTTCTTGTATCGCAATATAAGCTCAGTATCATCTGGACAGTGGTAAATATTGTATCATCCAGCCTCTACCTACAAGAGAATTCGACTTTTCCATCATTGTGAGGAGGTGGGAGGTGGTACAGTGGTTCAGGTTCAAATCCCATGGAGAACTAAAATCAGAGCCTGTGCTGGGGACCTTACTATACTGTTACTATGGCTGTTCTAACATAGCATCATTTCTAGTAACAACTCATTCATTGTCAGAGCATGAGATCTAAATCTAGCTACATCATAAAGAGAGGAAAAGAAAGAAATAAACAGAGAGTGATATGTACAGGATGCACGTTTTATCAAATTTCCCAAACCTGTTCCAGCATGGCAATGCCCATGTGTACACAGCAATCTCCTTGAAGACATGGTTTGCCAGGGCTGGAGTGGAAAAACTCTGTATGGTTTGATTATCCAAAAACAGCATTTGGAAAGACTCACTTTACGCTGACTGAGATAACTGGCTGGAATTTGGGTGGAAGCTGTGTCCTGCACTTAGGGCATTTTGCTTCTTCTGCTTGCATACATCTCCTTATGCAGGACAGGCAGAACACATGCTCACACTGTAGGACACAGGGTCCAGTCAGATCCTCCAGGCACACTGCACACTTTAGACCAAATCTAAGGTGTGAAAAATCCCAGAAAGAAATGTAGATGTATATTTACATCGAAGTATATGTATATCGAAGAACAAAACCCAAATAAAACCACTGCGGAAAGGGAGCAGTACCGTAACTCTCTGCTTATGGATTCTTCGTGGTACTCGTTGAGGATGCGGATGAGCTGCTGCAGACAGGCTTTACTGTGCAGCTCAGGACACTGCTCCATCAGCTAATGAATTGGTGGGAAAAAATGAAACATGTATTCAATAAGTAAAAAAATATATATTATAGAAGGATCCATTTTGGTTTCTTTTATAACACACTGACCCTCTGGAGCTGGCTGCAGTGTTTTAGAGCCAGCGCCACCTGCTTCTCATCAGACGAATTTACTTTCATCACAACTTGCTCGATAAAGGCAGCTACCACCAACATTCCCTGCCATACAGACCTGAAAAGCAGAAAAAAAATGTTTGTCAGGGTAAGTATTACTGATTATGTATATGGAAGACGTACATAAAAAAACAACAACTTTGAATTCCACCAAGCTTACTTTATAGCATCCAGATGTTTGAGAGAGCCAGGACTGCAGAGGGAGGTGTAAGTTACACTGAACACTCTCTGCAAGCACGGCTGCAGCAGTTCAACTTTACCAAGGAAGACTGAGCACTCCGAAAACGAAGTAAACGACTGAAGTTTTGTCTCTTCCACACATATACCAAGAGCTAGAATGTCTTCATGCTGCGACAAAAGAAAATGATTATGGTCATTTTTTTCCATCAATATCAAATTAAATTACTTTTCATTTTTCTACTTATCTCCGCCTAGAAAATGCTTCACGTCTGACAGAAACGAGTCTGAGTTGGAAGGTATGCTCTCATGCTCTCACCATGTCTGGACGGTCTGTCTGTGAGGACTGTTTCGTAATCAGAGGAGCTAATTGAGGCTGGACCTGCACAATGTGTACGAGTGTGTCAAGCCGTGGACCAAAGTGTTGGGCTGCTGCCATGATCCAGGCTGGTGAAAGATTAGGGTTCACGCCTATATCCTGCTGCAGAGCAGCAACACAACCTAAAACCGCTGCCCTGAACACCTGCAACAGAAGCAAACATAATAGACATAGATAATAATAATAGAAAATATCCCTTCATTCATTCATTTTTGATATACAGTGAGGTCTAAAAGTACGAGACCCTAAAATGAGAATAAAAAAGCAAACAGAATATTTGTTCACTCAGTGTGTATTACTATGTGAGTGATCTGCTCCCTCATGATGTGTTGGCAAAAAAAAACCCGGACAAGAAAGAACAAAAGAGGACAAGTGAATAAAGAAATTTTCAGTGCATTCACTCACGCTTCCTAAATTTGACTGAATTACGCCTACTAGATGCGCATTTACAACAGGTATGATCGCCTCACTATATTAGCGTATATTACTGTATGGAACCTTACGGAAACGTACCGCATTCCCAAATCCGTATTACAGAAGTGCATTTTTCTTTTGTAAATGCAATACGCCTCCTTATAACCTAAATGTATCACCAGTTTATATGGAAAGCAACCGGAACAGAATTCTTAAAGGAGCCACGTCCCATATTTTACAATTAAAACAAGCACTAAAATAGTAACAATAAAATGAACAAGAAATGAATTAATAAACAGGAAATGAATATTAAAAGAATAATTTCCAGAGCAAAATAAATATTAATCAATAATTTTACTAAAGGGAGATATTTTGAGAGAAATTTATATAATTATAACATCTGTTACAGTTAGTTAGAGTTTAAACCCCACTGTGTGTTTAATAACTGGATTAATATTACAAGTCAGGAGAACATTAGTGCTGAGCTCTCACCCCCACTTCTTCCTCAGTCTTGATCTTGAAAGAGAGTATCACATAGTCAGTAAGATATCTCTGGCTCAGTTCGATAAGCTCGTTCTTGGACAGTTTTTCCATGTAGCCACCCAACCGACTGCCAGCCACTGCACTTACAAACTGCTGGATTCGTTCGTGGCTGCTCTGATTAATACCTGTGATAGAAAATCAGAAAGCAGCTTTTTAGTGAAGTATCATCCGATCATACCTTGATACTAAAAACTGCAATTTACTAGCATTTAGAACAGAATGTAGAAGATGTCCTTATATACCCTTTTATTGGCTGGTTGATCATCATGTTATCAATCATGTTACTCCCTGTGCATACTCCAACAGTGAGAACGTCACTGCCAGTGGGTGTGCAATTATACTGTATTCTAGTACGGCAAAAAAAGCACGTTCCTCAGCGCCACATGCGCCCCCTGCTGGCATCGTGCCACACCATGCCCCACTGTTTGAGACCCAGCCTAAATCAATGATTTTACATGAAATTGTTCAAATGTAACCCTATTTGTAATTTGTAACATTACAAATACCTGTAATGTAATTGCACCATTTTTCTCACTAACTGTAACGAATTATTGTCACATTTATTTTGTAATTAAATTATGTTACGCTGTTATATGAAACTAGTTACTCCCCGACACTGTCCTTATCCAAACTAAAGTCTCATGCATTCTCTTGATAGGATAGGGTATAAGAATACTCCCGGTCCTGTTAGAAATGTTTCAGTACAATACAGTGCAAGTCAAGTATTGTAATGCTCATTTAAATGCATTATGGAGAAGACCGTTCTTAAAACTTTAAGTGCAGTTGCTAGAGGCATAAATGAAATGGACAAGCACACAGATAGACAGATAGGCAGACAGACAGACAGACAGACAGACAGACAGACAGACAGATAGATAGATAGATAGATAGATAGATAGATAGATAGATAGATAGATAGATAGATAGATAGATAGATAGATAGATAGATAGATAGATAGATAGATAGATAGATAGATAGATGTGATGTAGAGTGATAGAGTGATGTGGAAGAATCCAGTCGTATAACTGAATTCTGGATGCCTTATCTAGATGGCCTTCATAAACTGAACTTGCTCTCAGTAAGACCACTCAAATTAAGGCCTTTAACAACAATGCTTCCCTCCTGTCATAGATCTCTTTATATTCCTACCTTGCACAAACTTGGACTCCTCCCATAGGTTATGACAGTACAGTCTAATGAGCCAGCTGAAAGGAGCAGTGCAGGTGTGTTCCTCTCCCCCCAACACCAGATTCCACTGCACGTCAAATTCTTGTTCAGAGGAACTTAATAAAGTAAAACAAATACGTTTTTAGTTTCCACTGACCTGTATTTTAAAAAATAATAATAATAATAATAAGCGCTGTCATTATTCAAACTTCTACCTTGAGTTCTGTGGCACTGGCAGGTCTAGAATCTGACCATCATCGAAAATATCCAGCCAGAACTGGACAAGCCCTTCACTGAGCCCGGCACCATACACCAGCTCCAGGTTGGAGTCTCTGTCCAGCACCGCTAATATCCAGGCCAGAACTGGAATCACAACTCCCTGTAGACATCGCCACAGTGTGTGCCTATGTATAAAAATTAGATTACATTCATGAACACTGACGAGCTCTTCTTTATCATCCTCTTCCAGCTTTATTCTCTTTTCATTCTTGTTTCCGTGCTCCTCCAAACAACATACCCACATAAAAAAACACACACACACATCAGACATTCCCCATCAAAATAAAAGACAAAACTAAAGCATTCTCCGAATTAAATCATCCATACTTTTTTATTACACTTCCAATACGATACCTGAGAGTGCCGCCTTCCTGCAAAGCCTCCCTCTTCATTATTTCTCTGTTCACCCAGTCTCCAGCATTATGCATATTCTCTTCTCTATGTGTCAGGGCAACCACCAGTCGCCGCTGCAGTACTTCCTGGAAACGTGCTAATGCACCGAATGAGATCGAACCATAGATCATAGAAAAGTTCTTCTCGGTATTTAAAGTAACAAATCAACGGGTTGTCCTGGTGATGCAACCTACCTCCATTATGCCCAGAGTTGATGTCCAGTAGGCCAAGAACAGTGTGCATGCGCTTCACACTCCTGGAAGAATTATTTGCAGAGTCTCGCAGAAGTGAAACAGCCTTCTGTGTGCACGATCTCACCAAAGACAAACTGTGCAGGTATGCAGGTTTTTCCTGCTGGCCATATATATGTTTTATATATATATATATATATCTATATATATATATATATATATATATATATATATATATATATATATATATATATATATATATATATTTTATTATCTTGTGACCACTTGGACTAATTTTAAAACAATGTAATGGGATTATGTGTTAATGGTCCAAATTTACTGAAATAATAAATACAGTTAATTCTGTTAATCTATTTTGTACTGTTTAGAACAAACTTACCAATAGGCTTTCCACTGTGGTATCTTTTTGATCTTCAACATCCATGGAAACTACAAATGCAAAATATTATTATTCTATCATATTTATGGTATGATTTTTACTACAATATGAACTTGCACTTGGTTGGTACCAACTCACCCGGGCGTGCGGGCTCAGACAGCAGTTTGCTGATTGCTGTTCCACAAAATACAGAGAGATCCAAGCTCATTTCTTTTGTGTCTCTGAGGTCATCGATGTGTGTCGAAAACCATGCACCTATTATACCAAATAAAAATGAAGCACATCCCATAAAATTGCTATATATTCCTGCAAATGGAGTTTCACTCACCTCCTTGGAATCCAATATACTTATTGTCGCTTGCAATCCTTGAGAGTTTTGTGATAAATACTATATAGCAGTTTTGATCTTCTGAACTAGAATCTAAAAGTTCATTCATGGTGCAGTACCTGAAAACACAATAATATTATTCCCAATTCTAAAATGTACATTGTGTAGGACTTTGTTATGGCACTGTTGTTTATAAAAGGAAAGGGCTAACAAATGTTTGATTAAATTGAGGAATGGAAACTCACTTTGCAGAAGCAATGAGTTCATTTTTGCAGAGTGATTCCTCCATGTCCATCTGAACCAACAGGATGTGCAGAGACAGACGTGCCGACTTCAGGAAGTCTCTGGGAATGACAAGAGTTCTGAATTACTATATTAATGTAAAAACAGAATTTGTATATAACAGAGTTCAAAACTGAAAAAGTATATTTGAAAGGTGATAGACATAAATGCAATATTGGTTTGTATAGTTTTTGCAGTATTTCATTTTACCGAATTTTGCTGCAGAAAGAAGCTTCTGTGTCAAACTGGTGCAGAGAGAGAAAAAGTAACCTCTCCATGGACAGACCCAAAGCTTGTGCCAGATTCCGCACATCGGCTTTAGTAAGCAGACTAGAGAAGGTGGTTACCTAGCACACAATATCACATTTAAATTTAGTAACATGTCCACTTCATTTATCACACATGTTTTCATTACATATACACCAATATACATTCATATAATGTACATATTTTTAAGTCCAATAGCAATTCCTTACCTCAATGAATCTCTTTTTTTCTTTGTCAGTCTTCCTTAAATAATTGTCCATGAAGCCTCTGAGTGAATGATGGTCTTGTCGTTGAAAATAAAGCTTCTGAAGTCGCTCTACTTCGCGATTTCCCAGCCCTGAATGTTTTAACCTCAACACAGAATCTGGTGTGGCACAATTCAACAAGAAGCTTTTGGCACATTCATATACCTCTTCCTCCTCGTCTTGACATCCTGTTGGTTCATTTAGCCTTACGTCCTCAATGTCATGTGGGAATATATCCATTTCCATAGATGCCGGAATGTCCCCAGTAGCATCTTGTTCATTTTTGGGTTCGATGCCATCCTCGTTTTCATCTACATCCATCAAGACAAGTCCTTCCCTGTTTTCTGTGAGGAGAGTATTTCCTGTATCATTGTCTGTCAAAGCAATTTCATTGCTATCATTGGGTACAACTCCTGATCCTGTATCATAGACCTGTTCCATATGTTCATTTATGACGTCCTCTGTGGATGAAAACTCCGTGGGTTCTGATACACAGTCGTCCCTCTCGCTGCGAATGCTAATGTCCATTTGACCATCTCTAGCTTTCTGGGGATCCATTTGCTCTGACGCCTGCAGGAGAGCACTAGCGCAAGCATCTCCATGAAAACCAACAAAAGTATCTGAAGAGACAAAACCTAAGTCCTGAGAAAACTCGTTTACCCAGTTCTTGAGTTGTTCCAGAACTCTTTGCTGCCCTGGTGTCATATCTGTACTCCTGTCCACTCTGTGCTTCTCCAACCTATTTTTCAGCGGCACAGGAAACCTTTCATAGACCTTTTCCTGTTCCTCGATTACAACCAGTCTGAACTTTTTGTGAACTCGACACTTCACTCTATGTGACCCTAATCCCAGGTCGACATACTGCTGCCCACTAAAGTAAACATAGTACTGGTTCAAGGCATCATACAGACTCTCGTATAGATTTAGCAGGTTTAAGAGGATGACAGTGCGGCCCGTTTCCATGCATGTCTTAACTCGACTCACGTTGCGGCAAATTTGAGCATACTCCTGATCTTTAGGAAATCCCGAACCAAAGACAATTTCAGGACACGTGTATTCATCCCTTGTAAAAATACACTGCTGAATTATGTATAGTGCGGCATTGTTTGTTGTGAGCAGAAGAAGATAGCGACATTCTTCTTCACTGCGGTGGCTTAGGTTTTGCTTAATCATTTCCAGTGTGCTTATCGAAGGGACTTCATGTTGGTTTGAGAACAGATCCTGGAAATAGCACAGAGGATCAAAGTTGTTTTTTTGGCCACTGAAATTTCGGAGTATAGATTGTGCTAAATCCCTGTCACTGGGCTCTTTATCTGTGTTTTTCACCACAGCAAAAATCATTTTCACCAAACTGTAATAATCCCTGAGTCCAAAAAACTGATCGCTGTCATTTTTGCAAATTTTTAAAAAGCCTTTGGCCAATTTAGGCAGGAGATGAGTGATTTTGTGACGACCTGACTCGGACGATGAGCAGATACCTTTTGCAGTCTCCACTAATTCGTTTTCACTCGGATCCCAGCGAGAAACAAAAATACCTCTGTTCATCTTTGCAGGATCAAGAGCCCAGTTCGAGATTCCAACAAAGCCCACTTTCATGTGCGGATCTGGCTGGTCGGTGTCAATACAGCCATCCTCCAAAAGAGGGTGCAGGGTTTTCAGGGGCATCTGTGGGGAATCCTCTGCCAATCCTATCTCATCCAGCACGACCACCGATACAAACTCATCCAAGTTCTTCTCTTTTTGAAAACGAGCACAATTCCTGAACGTTCCAATGATCCCTTCTGGACTTGAGTGAGGGCTACACTGAAAAGACACCATGTGCACCTCTTTTAGCTTCTGGAACAATTCACTGTAGGATGCCTGTCCTTGCATGACATCAGCTACCACAGTTTTGGCAAGAGATTTAGAGCTTCCTGGTTTGCCTACCAGGAAGAGCGGGATCTTCAGCTCAATGCACACCACCATGAGGAAGACATTCTCTTTCAATGCTAAATTTTTAGCAATTGTCTTTTTAGTTCGTATGCTCTGCAGGAAGAAGTCTTGGCAAGAGGAAATCTCATTCTCCAGTGCCTGCTTGGAGTTAAATGGATGTGGAAAGTGCTGGCTAATATTCTGCAGATACTTGTCTCTGGACTCAAGTGATGGGTAATAGCAAATACCCAAAGCAAGAACCAAGCATTTAAAAGCCATTTGCATTGTGTCAGTCTCCAGAAAGTTTGGAAAAAGGATATGTCTGTGTTTGTAGAACCACAGAAGCACCCTCATTGACCTCTCTACATCCCTAAGGCTTACAAAACTGCACTCGTTCACCTGTTGACGCATATGTCTTTGAGAGGCCACCAAAGCTTCAGTAATAACGGTTTGGCATTGAAATGGCAATTGGTGCTCTGTCATTTGTTTCAGCACAATTTGCTGAATATAAGACATTTCTGCAGAATCACTCAATTGCCCAAAGTCCCAAACAAGTGGGATCATACTTGGGGGCAAAGGATGAACTCGGTATACCAGCTGGCGCATAGGAACTTTACCAATTCGATCTTCTGTCTCCCCAGCTTTTACTCTGTAGCCCAATCCAGCTTTCTCCAGACGTTCAATCATTTTGGGAGTGTGCCTCCTGTAAGGATTGCATGCGGCGATGATTTTCAGGCCAGAATTTTTCTTTAAGGGACATCCTTGCACCGTCTTGTCACACAGGACCTCTTTAATAGCAAAGATGGCCTCAGTGGTGTTTGCTTCATCAAAAAACAAGATGGTGTCCAGTTTGTACCTTTGACTGTTTTTCTGTGCAAGTTTTTCAGCCTCCCTTACCTTCCGGTATATAGTGTCTGCAGTAGTTCCTCCATGAACTTTAACCAGCTTCAAGTTTTCAACGTTTCTTCCTTCCCTCTGCAGATCACAAAGAAACTTCACTAGCCTGGTCTTCCCGCAACCGGTTTCCCCCATTATGATGACTGGAATTTCACACCGGAACCTCATATGGATGGCCAGCATCTTCATTACATTGTCAGCAGTGAGCTCATATGTGGGATCAGGGTCAAAGCCGTCCCTTATCTTAGCACCAACAACTAAAGAAATCTTTTGTATCTTGGTCACTCTTGGCAGCTGGTCAAAGTCTTCAGAAAAGGAAATTCTTTGATTCTTTAGTCCTGTTAACAGGTCAAGTGACATCACATCTCCCATCAAAACTTCATCAGTTTCTCGGTCAACAACATTAACAGTATTTCGGGTGGAACTGTGCTTCACATGAAAGCCAAGAAAGGTCATGGTCAAGTGATCCGCATTGAAGAAGATATAGGGATGAGATTCATTCTCCCATCGCTTGCGAATGGTTAGCCTGGCCAACAGATCTTCATGGTCACTCTCTGGAAGAAGTGATGGGCTTTGGTCAGACAGATTCAAGGAAGGAGATGCAAAGTCCCTGGCCATGTGTATCATGAATTTGACTATGAAGCTCTTGAAGCCACTCAGAATGCTGCCAAAGAAGTTCGGATCGCAGAACCCTGACTTTTCACAATCTTCCAGCTGTAGGTTGAGAAACCATGTAAAGTGCTTCAGTTCTGCCCATGATGGATTCTCCAGTCCACAGTTTGATAAAAGATGATGAAGACAATCGACTTCATTGCCCTCCACAGATCCAGCTTTATATTTAAAATGGTCCAAACTCTCATTTCTATTGAATCTCTTTAAATATTGGTAAGGTCTCTGAACACCTTCACTCTTAAACTCTTGCATGTCCATCAGTGGGTCTAAGGATGCATGCGTCCCCTGATGATTTCTGATCTCAAGCACCAGTTTCTTGACTTCGTTTGGTGGTTTACAGTGTATTGCAGGCAGTAAGCTGAGAAGCCCTTGATTTGACTAAAAAGAAACCAAAGAGTTAACAATACATACATTTAAAGAATACATACATTCAAAATGTCAAAATGTCATAAGAAACTAGAATATCATGGAAAAGATCAGTAATTCAGTAATTTAACCCAAAATGTGAAAATCGCAGTTTAAGTCTCTCAGTTTGGTTCGCTAGTCTACACAATCATGGGGAAGAATGCTGATCTGACAGTTGTCCAGAAGACAATCATTGACACCCTTCACATAGAGGGTAAGCCATAAACATTAACAGAAAGGTGAGTGGAAGGAAAAGGTGTGGAAGAAAAAGATCCATGACCAACCGAGAGAACCGCAGACTTGAGAGGCTCGTCAAGCAAAATTGATTCAAGAATTTGTGTGAACTTCACAAGGAATGGACTGAGGCTGGGGTCAAGGCCTCAAGATGCACCACACACAGGTGTCAAGGAATTTGCCTACAGTTGATGTGTTCCTCTTGTTAAGCCGCTCCGGAACCACAGAGAATGTCAAAGGTGTCTTACCTGGGCTAAGGAGAAGAAGAACTGGACTGTTGCCCAGTGGTCCAAAGTCCTCTCTTCAGATGAGAGCAAGTTTTGTATTTCATTTGGAAACCAAGGTCCTAGAGTCTGGAGAAAGGGTGGAGAAGCTCATAGCCCAAGTTACTTGAAGTCCAGTGTTAAGTTTCCCACAGTCTGAGAAGATTTGGGGTGTAATGTCCTCTGCTGGTGTTGGTCTACTGTGTTTTTTGAAAACCAAAGTCACTGCACTGGTTTATCAAGAAAGTTTAGAGAACTTCATGCACTCTTTCCAGCAGGATTTGACCCCTGCCCACATGGCCAAAAGCACCAGAAGATGGTTAAATGGCTGTGATGTTGGTGTTGCTTGACTGGCCAGCAAACTCTCCAGAACCCCATAGAGTGTTGTCAAAAATGCAAATGAGCTGAAGGCCACTGTCAAAGAAACCTGGGCTTCCATACAGTACCACCTCAGCAGTGCCACAGACTGATCACCTACATGCACTGCTGGACTGAGGCAGTGATTAAAAAAATGGAGCCCCTACCAAGCACATATACAGTAAATGAATATACTTTCCAGATGCCCAACCATTCACTAAAGATGTTTTTATAGGTCTTATGAAGTATTCTATTTTGCTGAGAGTGAATTAATTCTTTAGCCCAAAATATCACAATTAAAAGAACAAAAAAACTTCAGTCTGTGTGCATTGAAATAATTTAATACACAATTTTCAGAGTATGAGTTGTAATGCTGAAATAAATGAACTTTTCCATCATATTCGTATGTATTGAGATGCACCTGTATATATGCACTTTTAATAATAAGATAAACATAAAGAAATCAAATGAAAGTAAGCTCTGAAAAGTTCACAAAGCATTCAACCTGGTTGGAATAGAGGGCAGAACGTACCTCTTTATAGATGTGTCGATGATCGGGTAGAAGTGCTTCAACTGCAATCAAGCAAGCTGTGTTTCTCCGCCATAGTTTCCCCTCATGGTCACTCAGACATCCTAGAATGAGTAATCTGAACAAGAACTCTTCCAAACCCAAACGAACCTGCAACATATCTCCTATTAGCCTCAATAAATGTATAGTTCTTCAGTAATTAACTTTGTAAAACAATGAAATATGCAGCAGTTGGCCATACAGCTGAGGTGTCAATGTGCAGGAGAACCGGATCATTTTCCTTCAGTAATAAGTGCTTCTCACAAAGTGTTTGGACCAGGCAATCAATATCAACATGTGGTTCGATCAGTCTGACTGGTAAATATGTGGCTTCCGGGAAAGTTGTTTTAAATTTTTGGAACATCCGGGTAACATAGAGTGACTTTCCTGCGGCGACATAAAAGTACAAATATTTAACAGTTTGTCTTAACATTTTTATTATTAATATTTATTTTAATATTAATCAACTACATACCAACAGCTGCACGTTTAGATGTAATCAACCAGCATGAAATGCCACCTGGAAAGGCATGATGACGATTTCGAGCATAGGGAGTAGTCAAGTGATGCCGGAGGTATTTCCTGGCACTTTCTAGGGAAACACAGAGGCCTGCTTGCACCTTGTAGTTGCTGAAGAATGATGGGATATATCTATCTTGGTTCACAGGACAGACTAAGACCAGGCGGAAATTCGGTCCGGCACTCCGCTCCATGGCCTCATAACACTCTGCCAGAGCTACACTTACATCGTAGGTCAGTAAACCTGGATTAACCAAAGTGTAAATTTTCCGATGGTGGCTTGGAGCGCCGTGACCTAGGCATCGCCGAAGAAAGATCTCAACCTCTTCCTCGCTTGTATCTTCTTGGCACATGAGCACCTCATCAGCTGAGGGAAAAGCTTGTTCTGGGCTCTCCATGTACAAAGCAAGTGTGGTGGATATTAATTCGGTAGCGGGGCAAAGAATGAGATTGGGCTTTCCGTCTCGAAGGATGGATGGCAACTTGCGCATGATGTTTGTCTTGTTGACAGCGGCAAAACTGCAAAGAAAATGAGCAAGGGTCTGAACGTCCATGTATTTCATGAGGTATTTGGGCATATTATTCCTAAAGTCCTGCCACAAATTCTCCATGGTTTCCATAATCCTGTTTGTAATTGTGCATTCTGGGGCTGTTGAAGAAGTGATAGAACAAGCCTCCATCAGGTCTCCTTCTGATCCAGAGTCATTTCTACCTTCTGAATCAACCGGATCCTGTTCAGCCATAGTCTCTTCTTCTTCTTCTTCTTCTTCTTCTTCATCTTCTTCAGTATCCACCTGAAGCTCACTCATTTGACAATATTCTACAGAATCTGTTTCAGAGCTAGACGAATGTTCTTCTTGTATATTCTCAGTGAAAACATCAACTGTGTATTCTTCGGGGTCAGACTCTGAGTCAGAACCCAAGTGACTTTGCAGCTCAGCCTGAAGATTCTCTTTAGCCTTTGCAAAAGCATGCCTGATATCACTCACTGTACTGTCTGGCTTAAGTGGTGTAAGCAAATGCCATATTTGTTGTGGCACAGAAACTCCTTTTTCGCAGATTTTTTTAATCCAGAAGCTTAGGTACACCACTTGTTCCGCGGTATAATAATTGAGTGCATAGAACTGAGAGCGCATCTCAGACATAAAGGCACACCAGTCTTTGTGACAGGCCTCCATAGAGCGACATACTTTTGGAAGCTCATCAGCAACATGTCCATAATACGCAACGTGTTTTCCAAGCAAGGGAAAGCGTATCTGGATACATGGGTCCTTTTCCTGATTGCACAACACCGTTGCAAAAAAGTCCCGGAAAAATATGTTGCCAGATGAACATAGCTCCATGAGGATGCGCCCCATTCTCTGGACCCCCTCAAATATCTAGAATGATAAAATATTATTTTCATAACATTTAATAAAAATATATATAATATAAATCTTTATATTTTCTGATCCTAAACTTATAATCCACACTTTCTAGGAAGTAATCATTTACAATATGTGTTTCTGGTGAACCGACCTCTGTGAACTTGTTTACTTGTTCCTTGCCATGTTCTCCCTTAGATGACATCAGCATCAGCTTGTTCTGTAACTCCAGTAATTCATTAAGATTGTATGTCTTTTCCACCTTTACGCATAAAACAGTGGCCAGGGTTTTCTATGAAAATTGTAAGAAAATATTAAATTGCAACCGTTTTCCACAGTACATTGACAATTTGTTAAACAGACTGTTCAGTAGATTGAAGATCAAAGAGAGAATAAAATATTCAGTTTTAGAATTGTAGAAATGTAGAAAGTCTTTGTAACAACAAGCAAATAAAACACCCCAGAATTATAAATTGTTTTTGTTGATTCAATTTTGTATTAAAAATGTTAAAAAAAGGGTTTATTTTATATTTTCTAAACTAAAAATAGAACTAAAATGGTTGCGTGTGTCCCTACAGTAAACATGCTGTAAAATAAAATTGAAAATGTTGCAGTATTTTTTTTACCATAAATATTATCATCTCTTTCATATTTGTTTCAAATGTAAAAGTTATTATGAAAATGGGCCATATAGGCCTGTGTCTAGTTATTACTATATAAAAAAGAAAACATATAGGAATGATGCAACATGTCTTTTTTGAATTCACTGTGCATTATTTGCCTGTTCACCTTTTCAGAAGAATGGTCTGGCCAGCCAATATGGTATACACCATGGGTATTGATTGCTGAAGCCAAAGAAAGAGAGGACTTTTCCACAGAGCCATGAGTCTCCCTCAGTCCTTTCAGCCATTCTAACCAACAATCGGAGTGTTTCTACAGAACAAGATGCACAACCGGTTAATAACTTATATGCGACCAAGTTTACTAACATACTCTGATATGCATTCAACGTTACGGAATAAACAGTTGGAATAAAAAGCTTACCAGTTTCTCTGGAAGTTTTTCATCTTTTTGGAGAGCATCCCAGACTTCCTGAGCACGAGCAATTAAGTCTTCGAAACCTGCTTCCTCATGTATGGAGTATAACAGTGGACTGTAACCTGAGACAGCGTCTTGAAAACTGGACAATCTGTCAATCTCAGTGTCATTTTCTCCAGCCGAGATGGACGCCAAATCCATAAACACCTTCAGCTCACTTCGATCTGTTTAAAAGCACAAACTCTTACTGGTTACGTAAAAAGCAAACACTTAAGAAAAAACAAAGGGTAACAATTCTATAATATACGATATAATGTAATATAATATTGCTCATGAACTCATACGCAAGTATGCACTGATTAAGTAGAAATTGATGAGCAGTTCAATAAATCACTACCGTTGATTTCTAAGGAACAGTGGGCCGTTATTCAATAAGCAAAAGTAAAATAATAATTTTGCTTTTCATTATGAACTACAGAATTCTTACTGCACATCTACACATATTGTAACTACTGTATCGTTTGAAGAACTAGTTTACTACAAATGAATAATCACTGCCTGACAGAATAAAATAGAATAGAATAGCTTATTTTGGGGTCTTCTACCAGCTAAAGTAAAGTCATGATACTAGAATTATGATACTGTAGATTATTCTACCTTTACAGTATCTTCACAATATGCAAATATAAATATATTAAATATATATGTAATGTTTACACTTTTATAAAGTGCAACCAAGCACTTAAATATCGGATTTCTAGCACTGGTAAACAGAATACACTGGAGACACATAATGAACTTACCCTTAATTGTGGTCTTAACCCAGCTGAGTAGCTTTTCGCTGTTCAGGAATGCCTCTAGACAAGCTGTGTGCTTATGGTTGACGTGAGAAAGCTTTTGCTTGGCATTAATAAGGTCCGTGCTCAGTGATACTAGAGGATTCTTTTTAAATGAATCTTCTTTCTGCAAAACACAAGGTTCCGACTTATACAGACACTTCCAAAGACGGAAAACCAATAGTGATTTTCGGTTTTTAGTAGGAAACTACCATATATTTTTAACTACAGTATATATTTTAGTATTATAACTACAAATCATTATAGTATATATTAGGGATATCCTTTAATTGTTTTGAATCACTGTTACTAGTCAAAATCTAAAGATCGCAAGTATTTGGCGTACCGATGAATAAGCTAAATGAACTTGAATTAACTTAAACTTCTTTTACCAGCTCAGTAAGACTGTATATATGGCTGAAGTCTCCTTTCAGATTGAGTCGGGTTTTTATCTTCAGTATTGCGCTGGCAGAATCTGCAGCATGATGAAGCTGTCTATACTCCTGAATCTGCAGCAACCTTGTTTCCAGCCAGTTCCTCTCCGGAACTGAACATGTCTCAAGTTTGCTGGCCATAAGAGTCATCTCCTTCTTAAGCTGAGCCCCATCACCTTTGTCTCCACACCCTTCGACAGCCTTGTCCACGTCCTCAAAAGTCACAGTCCCAAGTCCAATCCTTGTGCCAAGCTGGTGGAACTCACCAATAGAAGGCCTCCAGATTTCAGAAAGAACTTTATCTAGGCTCATTATACAACAATGAGAATCGTTCATCAGAGATGCCTGTGCACTTGCTCTGTCCATCCAAGATTTGAGAATCAAGTTGCTGTCTTGAAATTCATACATCTCTCTTGCTGCTTTGAGCACGGTACACAAATCAGCACTGTAGTACAGAACATTCCCTGTAGAAATCTCTTTCAGGTCTTCATTGGAAAAGCATGATTGTATTCCCACCAGCTCATTTAATCCCACTAGCTGCATATCAATCTTGTGTTCTTTCTCAAGTTGTAAGATCTCAGGTACTGGTGAAGCATGAGAAGAAATCTTAAATGAAATAAAGAACACTGTTGAAAGTACAGTTTGTATTATTGTACAACAGCGAACTCACCATTAATCACCTCTGAGATTTTCCCCATCATTTTTATGAGGACATCTAAATGCTTCCTCTGTTCCTGCAAGACATTGCAATCTTTCTCTCTTTGATTAAGCAGCTTTTCAAAGTCAATTGTGATATTATCCAAACTGATGTGTTTTTGACCTAAAAAATAAAGATGGATCACATGCATAAAATATATAAATATATAAAATTTGTTTTTAAAAATCATATATATTTTGCATAGAAAAAAAAATTATTTGCAATGAACATGTGTGATATGTGATCACTTGAAATGTAATAGATAACTTAATTTAAATAAATACATAAATATATACAACTAATACAACTATTACAGAAATTTGTAATATTGTGTTTACAGAAATTTATAAGTAATAAACCATTATGACCAGTGGAGAAATAATAATAAAAAATGTATGTATATGTGAAAAAAATTATGTCTTTATATCTAAACACCAAATGTATCATGTCCATATGTATTTCACATATAAAATATATTGTATAGCACCTACATTTTTTGTACAGCTTTTGGAATTGTGTCCGATGTCTCAGGATATTCTGGAGGTGACCAAAGGCAATATTACCCATGCAAAGAGAACTGACCAGATCACCAAAGGCGTCCTGGCACATGTTCATCACCTGACAGGTCTCTTCATTTAACTTGAATTGAGTCCAATCTCCTAAAGAAAGATAGTTTGCAGGCTATAAGACGTGATGTTAGGCCTGTAAGGGTCACTGGAAATGTGACTGCAATGATATAACATTTCCCAAATAATTTTTAGATTATTCATTCGAGATTCCTAGTTGGTCATTTCTCCCACAGTGTTTTGAGCCAGACTCCTATTGTGGCTAACGAATTCTTATTAAGTTCATTCATTCATTCATTCATTCATCTTCTACCACTATATCCGATCTTCCCTTGGGTCACGGGGAGCCTGTGCCTATCTCAAGCGTCTATGGGCTTTAAGGCAGGATACACCCTGGATGGAATGCCAACCCATTGTAGGACACACACACATATATTCACACACACATTCACACACTAGGGACAATTTTCCAAGGTGCCAATCAACCTACAGTGCATGTTTTTGGACCAGGGAGGAAACCCGGAGAACCCGGAGAAAAAACCCATGAGGCAGAGAACATGCAAACTCCACACACACATGGCCGAGACGGGAATCGAACCCGGACCCTGAAGCGAACGTGCTAACCACTAAGCCACCGTGCCCCCTCTTATTAAGTTGGACGCTTTAAAAAAAAAAGGCAATTAAAATTCCCCAGAGGAAATGTGTTATTGACATGAGATGTTATGCAATGTTGGGATTGATAAGCATTTGTTCCTTTTTCCTTCCATAACAACAGGTGCTATTTTTTTCCCAGAAACACTTCATTAAGAGATAACATTATGCTTGAAAAAACAATGTAAAAATCACAATGAGATTCCTCTGCAGGTACTGCATGGCTCTGCCTGTATGTACATACTAATGTGTGGCTGAAAAAAAGCAGTCAGTGTACATTTGTGTATAAAAAAAAAAGCATGGTGTACCATGAGTTAAGAGGACATAGACGGCAGATTGTTCATTCAGTAGCTGGGTCACTCTGTCTTCTCCAAAACGAGCTGTTGACTCAGTGATGATTGAGGAAAAGATAGCTGATGGAACAACTTTTAGGGAAGACCCTAGAGTCTTCAGAAGAGTCCCCTCTTTACCTGCCTGATATGATAAAATAGTACTCACTACATATTCACACAGTCATGTTCATTTCAACCTGGCCAGGTTCAAAGGGCACCATGTGCACCAAACAACCTGTTTTTTAGACTGTTGAGGAAATGAATAAACCCTAAGCAAATGCATGCAAACACATGATAATGTTTTCTTTGCATAGTCAATAGCAAAATGGATAAGATGAAAAGCGAGACTGAAATGAAGAATTAACACAGCCTACTGATCGGAAAGGTGATGAAATAAAGTAAACCGTCACCGACCTTACATAACTGACGAATAGCAGAGAAGCACAAATCCTGGAAACAAGTCTGAACAGTGGCGTGGCTTTGATCAATGAGTTCTGCTGGTTTTTCCAGACAGCAAATCTGAACTTTATCTATGACACTAAGCTACAAACAAAAGACGAAAGAAAATGATTTAGAATTTAAATGCATTATTAAACAGACAATTGTTAATAAACACGTTTACCTCAGAGATCCTTTTCCTCAAGTCTTTCTCTACCCTTCCCATCCATTGCTCGCTAACAGAAGGAATTGAACACTCCAGCCCAAAGAAAGCATTCCAGATCTATAGGAGGGGAAAAAACATTGTTTAGACAGACTTCTTGTAACAAACATACAGAGTAAACAGATTTTCCTTCTTCCTGTACCTCTATTTCTTTGGGATATGAAAGTTGGGACTTCTGAAGTAGGGGATTGTGAAGGAGCTTGTTCCTCCATTGGCTGAACTCCTCCTGAGTGGTTTCAAGGATCATTTTCAAACATCTTTTTTTCTCGGAATCTTCGTCTTCTTCATTCTATAAAAAAATCACTAAGTTGTCAAAGTCTGTAACGGAGTTTAACAGACACAGTGTGGCTGGGATTGGCGATACCTTTGAAATAAATTCATACTGAATCTCAGCCATTTTTAGCACGAGCTGAAAGGACAAAACTGTTGCTTTGTACAGCGGGACGAGTCGAGTCATTGCACAAGTGCTTTTATGGACCTTTATGCAGCACTGAAGTATGGAATCCAACCATTTAGAGCTCATGAGTCTGAAAGTAAAATTTTAGAATTTATGCTTTGGCAAAAAATCATCATTATGTACAGGATTCATTATGTAAGAAATAAAACACTTGAGGTCATGAAGATGTAAAAAAAAATGTTGCCGTACAAAATGCTGGTTAATGTAAATAGTTATAATTCATCGTTAAATAACATATGCAATCTCTGTCAGAGCTGCTGTTATGAAACAATTACACAATCGGATCATCGGGTTCAAAAATCACTATCGACAGTAACAATGTAGGATCGTACCTTTCTTTGTCCTTATCAAGACAATTCAACAGATATGTCAAAATTCCCTTTGTGACCTGCAAAATAAAAGGCATTTTTAAAATGTGTTGCCTTTGTACAGTTCAAGGACTTTTTTCTATGAGATGCATATAACCCACCTCCAGATTTATCTCTATAAATCTTAGATTTTCTTGGTACGCTTGAAATTCTTTCAATCTGTACATCAGGCTCTGAATAAGCTGTTCCGAAGGCGTGTCTGTCTTCTCAGCAAATGTGGCTAGATCTTCAAAAGCTATCATACACAGCCATGCAGACAAAATAGGCATCTTGTCCTTAAACAAAGACTTTTCAGCCAGCTCAAGGATTATCCTTAAAATGTAAGAAAAGAGATGAAAATTCATTATAAGGACATTAAATTTTTAATCAATTAACTTCTTACTTGTGGATATTTCTGAAAGCATATTTGTAGGCATATAATTAAAAAATACATATATTTTTAGTAATGCTCTCTCTCTCTCTCTCTCTCTATATATATATATATATATATATATATATATATATATTTTTTTTTTTTTTCTAAATATGTTGATCTACAGCATTAATTCGTTCATTCATCTTCTACCGCTATATCCGATCTTCTCGGGTCACGGGGAGCCTGTGCCTATCTCAGGCGTCTATGGGCATTAAGGCAGGATACACCCTGGATGGAATGCCAACCCATCACTAGGGACAATTTTCCAAGGTGCCAATCAACCTACCGTGCATGTTTTTGGACCGGGAGGAGGAAACCGGAGAACCCGGAGAAAAAACCCCCTGAGGCACGGGGGGGAGAACATGCAAACTCCACACACACATGGCCGAGACGGGAATCAAACCCGGATCCTGGCGGTGGCGGTGTGAGGCGAACGTGCTAACCACTAAGCCCCTCTGATCTACAGCAGTGGTTCTCAATTATTTTCTATCATGCCCCCCCCCCCCCCCCCCCCCCCCCGCTTCACATCTTAGATTGTGTGTGTGTGGGGGGGGGGGGGGGGGGGGGGGGGGTTTGCTCTCAGTTTTTCCGTCATTTTTCTAGCTCCGTCGTGGGTGTGAGCTTACACTTTATTCTACTACGGCCAGCGGACATTTTCATTCGCAATTTCAATTGTTTTCACTACAAGTAGTGGAGTGGCATTGCCACTTTATTCTGGAACAATAAAATAAATACAAATAGAAAAATTAAAAACCATGTTCCCCGAGGTCAAACTTGCCCCCCTTGACGGAGCCCCAGGGGGGCGGGCCCCACTATTTGAGAATCACTGATCTACAGGAACTGAATGAGAATAATTATATATGTTAAGTATATCTTAAACAAACATTGTAGAAATGAGAGAAATCAAAAATTACAAACCTTCTTTTGTCAGAATATGTTCTTAGTTTCTCTCTGAATGGATGGTACTCCACAAACTGCAGTCCTGACCAGTCTACTTCCTCAATAGTTGGCCCGAGTCGGATTGAATCTGCACTGAGCTGCCTCGCAGAATAGTGGAGAGGAACCAGAAGAACCATCTCTGAGACCAGAAGGCGAGCACACCGGTTCATCAGGTCTGTCACTTTTCTGCACAAAAAAATGTTGTAATACTACAATTAATACTATTATAAATAATAATAATAATAATAATAATAATAATAATAATACATGATGTGAGCTTTTATAGCATATCTACAATATATTAATCCAAAAACTAATTTACATAATCAGTTAAATGATTCATATTGCATAGAATTTATTTTAGAACACATTAACAACCAAAACATTCTTGATGTATATCATTTTATATACTTGAAAGAAAAAATGGAAAGAAATCACATTTATTTATTATCATGAGGTGTGCATCACTTTTCAATTAATTTTTATTTGTTTGGGCTTTACTAATACAGTAATACATTCATGAAATACGGAACTCTTTTGTTGTGTATATTCCGAATCCTACAGCAAAGAGTGTAGTGACATTTTAAGGATGTGTTATGACCTGCATTAAAAAGTAATATGGAACACTGTCACTTAAACGCAAAGTCCATTTACCAGATAAATGAATGAATAAAAAAAGGTAAGATGAATTATAAAAAAACTACAGTAATAATCAAATAATTTATAATACATATAAAAGTGCCAACCAATGTAACATTAAGGTCTCTTTCCCCTCACTAGATACAATACTTTCAGAAATTCTCCAGTGCATATTTTTTATAAAATATATATATATATATATATATATATGTTTTTTAGTGATTAAGGCATTGAACTACTGTTTGGAATATTGTATACAATGCAAGTCACATGTGCCAATCACCCTTCTTACAAAATGTTACCACGTTATCCCTTTTTCCTAAACTAATGCTAGATTTTTTTTAATTTAAGGTTTTCTATAGCGTATACCACATGTATGCACATCTATCAATTATTCCATTTTTTAATTCATCATCATTATTATACTATTGTACATTTATCATTAAACCTGGTTCTCTGACACACCGTTCTCTACTTACTGGGGAAGTAGTGGAATGATATTTAGCCTTTCTTGTACTTGTGTGAGAGCACGACCAGAAGAGACCAGTTGACAGAGCAAACCCCAGCCTTTAATCCCAAGATCAATATGCAATGCACTGGTCACCTCGAACACTGAGAGACCTACTGCAAGAGGGCCGATACTAGCTGAGCTCTCTGATGACGTTCCTTCAGCATTCAGTATGTTTATCAGTTTCTTTGTTATTAAGTGAGACACCTACAGCAGAGGAGCAGGAGTTGATGTGGAACAGTTTCTTAAAATTGCTATTATTATTGTTCAAGACTCAAAAGACTTTACTGACCTGAATATGAGGACTAGACATTGTAAGCAGGACTGTCCTTGTGTAAAACACCCGCTGATTGGCCCTTTCAAAAAAATGCAGATATTGATTCAAAAGTCGTAAGAACACTTGCATGGTCTCCTGATTTGATGGGTCCCATTTCTCAAAAACTCTGTCCAGTAGCAAATATGCAGAATTCTGCCAGCACTTATATATGACTGTGTCTGCTGATTTGGTCAGACGCTGAAACCACCCTGGATTTGAACAAGTTGCATGGACCTCGAAAATGTGCAGTTCTAGATAGGTAAAAAAAAATAGGATACACAGCTCACATAGTGCACAAATCCAAAAAAAGAATAAGAGTAATGAAAAGCTAGAGGATTCAGTTTTCTTACCTTTTATTGAGCGATCGAAAGGGATTTGAAGTTGCCGTGTGGCAATTTCCTCTACTTTTTTATTCTGTTGCTGAACTGTATACTTGTATCTGATCATGGCGCCTCTCATTAAATAATATTCATCAACAGAGAAGTTTGCCTCAATCAAATAGCCATTCTTTTTCATGTGCCTGTTATTATATATAGGGTATGTTATATATAATTCCATCACCTTGCCTGTACTGACTCACTCAAAAATTAATAAATAATCATATCAATATATATATATATATATATATATATATATATATATATATATATATATATATATATATATATATATATATATATTTTATATATATATAAGGAAACTCACCTGAACAGAGTAATTTTTAATTCCTTGAAATCATTGAAATCAATGAAACAGATTAGAAGCTTGTCTTTCTCTCGGTTAAACTTGAAGTTTTTGTCCATTACTAAGTACACATAAAATGTAAACTTTGGTTTCCCAGTTTGTTCTCTTGTTGGAGATATTTTTCTAAAAGAATAAAAAGTACACATTTTATGTAAAACAGTATCGGTAGCCTTCTACTAGTAAGGGTTTCCTAGTCTACAAATAAGTGATCCATAAAATACAGATTACCTTTCTGCTGCTTTGGTTTGTGTTCTGCCCCCCGGTGCTGCTGCTGTCTGGTTGATTTTTTCCTTGGAGTCTTTGCTCGATGTTGCTTCAGCGTATGACTTGGGTTTTGCTTCTGTAGGCTTGGTGTCAGAGGAACCTTTCGTACCTTCTCCGATCTGTTTTCTATTTCCGTTCTTGATGTCCTCATCCTGCATTGGATCATCACAGGCTGATGGCGCAACTGTTCCTTCTTTCTGGTCTTCTCCAGGATCGGTAGGTGCTGGCTGGGAATCATCAGCAGCTTTTTCTTCATTTCTCATTGCCGGATCATTTTCTGCATTCCCTCGACCTTGCATTATGTTTTCATACCTAGGATCTGAATCGGTTTGCGTGTGACGTGAGTTATAATTGATGGGCACAGTCTGGGTGTCTGAGTTTTTTAGATTTTGACTTGTTTGGGTTTGGGCATCCAAATTTTTTGTCACAGGCACTGGAATGTTGGCACAATTCTGATCAGTTTCAGCATCTTCATTTTGACTCTGAATCCGAGTAAGGGTTGAGGTTCGGCCAGGACTTGATTTTCTTTTGTTCTTCTGTCTTTCTATTTTGCGGTCACTGCTCCAACTTGCTTTGTCTAATCCTTTTTTTCTATCCTTCTTGCTCCTTTTCCTCTTCATTTTGAAATTCTCTCAAGCTTGTTATAAAATATACAGGCAATAAAAAAGAAGGTGAACCGTAATTAAAATCTTAATTTAGAACAAGTTCATCAATATATGGAGATGAATTTTTCTTCGTGTAATCCAGTATTAAACTTACATATTTTAACTTCCACTTTTACCAGAGTATTTTAAAACATGAATATTTCTACTTCTACTTGTGTGTACTTTTGCCACCTCTGCCTCAAAAACACACAAACAAAATTCTGTACAATGACACACGTCCAACACACATAATAACGCATCATGAACACAACACAAATGACTCAGGTCAGAAATTTCCAAACCAAATTAGAATAAAATAAATGACTTGAGAGGGAGGTATATGAGCTACTGTGACCACAAAACTATACTCCAGAGTGAAATCCAGCATTATCTTGCCATGACCAGATGGTACTTGTGCATGGATGACGAATCCCATGATGGTTTTGGATTAATGATCCAAACCTGAGATACACCTTGATGAAGACACAGACTCCGTGGACAAGGCTTGGCTGTGGAGACGAGGCGACACACACACACACACACACACACACACACACACACACACACACACACACACACACACACACACACACACACACACACACACACACCCGACTGCCAACAGAGCACAGATTTTGCTAGCCATTTCCACTGAATATAATAAAGACTAGCTTGCACTTCCTCATTGAATACACCAAATATTACCACATTCAAAGTGAATTCTTTACCAAAATGAACCTTTAACTGTAAATGTACCTCCCTCTCAGACCACACCTGCAACCAGGTAAGAGACAATGTGTGACTAGTACATTTACACACACACACACACACACACACACACACACACACTTTTAGACATTTATATTCCTTTTTAACACAAATACCTATTTATTCTAACGATTTTCCCCCTGTATAGTCTGATTACATTTATATCTTTGACTTCCTGACTCTTATTACTGTTGTTATTTGTCTGTATGTTCTATATTTGGGGAATATGAATAGTCATATGTGTCATGCCAATACCTTTGAATCTTGAATTGAAGACAAGGGGAATATAGAAATAGGGAGAAAATGTGAGAAAAAGAAAGGGGTGGAGAGAGAGATAGAGAGATAGAGAGAGACTTTTAGGTTTCGTTATCTTATCCTACATTGGACAGGTTTACTGGTTTGACTTGAGATGTATATACGTTTATCATCATGGACCACTTAATAATATTAAAAAATAAAAATAAAAAGACAAAAACAAACAAACTAAAAAACAGGTCACACACATGCCGACGCTTTCCATTGTTTTCGGACAATACTCTATGAGTACGCTAACCCTAAATTAATCCACTGTTTATAAACCTGAGCTGTTTAAAAGCAGACGCATTTTCTAACACAAGTCTCTAAAGTCAGAAATAAAAACATAGCAAAGCAAATAGCCCACCTTTAATTAGCGCTTATCCTGCAGACTGTCAGCGAGATGAACCTGGACCTCAGATAGGATAAACACTGAGCTCGGTATTCATCCGACAGCGAGTTTTGTAAAAACACAGTGTACACTTTCAGTTTCGTTTCTTCCTCCTGAACTCGAACTAGCTCTCTATTCCGCACTCACTTACAGCAACAAAGCTGTAAACAAAAACAGTGATTTTACTTCAAGTTAGCACTAACCTGTAAAGCCACTCCGAAAAGTTTGAGCATAAAATCGTCATTTTGTGCATATAATCTTTACAAGTTACAACTAAGACAAGAAAATTGTGTGTATCCAAAAGTGTTCGACACTTTTGCTAAAGTTGGCTCCTTCTTTATTGCATTAATTCTTTTCTGGGACTGGCTTTCTAATAAAAGAGAGAGAAAGATGGTGAAACAGTGAGAGAGAGAGAGAGAGAGAGAGAGAGAGAGAGAGAGAGAGAGAGAGAGAGAGAGAGAGAGATAGAGAGAGAGAGAGAGAGATCATTTCAATTCAGTGGAGTTGAGGGTCAGTGTTTGGTGCACAAATCACCAATTCTTTTACACCCATCAAATTACAGTGCACAGGGGTGTTGGAGCCGTTCTGTTCTAGTGAAGGGAAATCATAACACTAAAGATAGAAGGTTTTGGGGTAACAAACTTTTGGCCATATAGGGTGTATCGTATAGTGATTTATTTTAAAAGGTTAACACACTTAAGGGGGGCACGGTGACTTAATGGTTAGCACATTCGCCTCACACTGCCAGGGTATGGGTTCGATTCCCGTCTTGGCCATGTGTGTGTGGAGTTTGCATGTTCTCCCCGTGCCTCAGGGGGTTTTTCTCCGGGTTCTCCGGTGTCCAAAAACATGCACGGTAGGTTGATTGGTACCTTGGAAAATTGTCCCTAGTGTATGAATGTGTGTGTGTCTGTGTGTGTGTACCCTGCAATGGGTTGGCATTCCATCCAGGGTGTATCCTGCCTTAATGCCCATAGATGCCTGAGATAGGCACAGGCTCCCCGTGACACGAGGGAAGATCCGATATAGAGGTAGAAGATGAATGAATGAATGAACACACTTAAGTAAAAGAAAGCTTTTTATGTCCCACTCCTCATAGCAATCATGTGGGGCTTCATGGAATAGAGTGATAGAAATACACCTTTTCATGTTTTCCCACTTGATCATAATCCAAAAATCGGCATAATTAAAAATGATCAGTAAAATGCATGCATTCGGTTTTGTAAGCAAATGTTTAATGTTTATCAGGTATAGAACAATTGCTCAAAAAAATGCAGTCAGATCATAAAAATATGGAATATATTTACTTTGCATGGTAACCTGAATAGAACCAACAGTATAACAGGATAACTCGGTAGTTGTTTCAAATGAGAGAGAAAATAGACATACAAAATTGTTCTAGGGGGCACGTTGGCTTAGTGGTTAGCACGTTCGCCTCACACCTCCAGGGTCGGGGGTTCAATTTCCGCCTCTGTCACATATATGTGTGTGTGGAATTTACATGTTCTCCTCAGGGCTTTTTTCTCTGGGTTCTCCGGTTTCCCCACCAGTCCAAAAACATGCATGGTAGATTGATTGGAACCTTCGAAAACTGCCCCCAGTGTGTGAATGTGAGTGTGTGTGTGTGTGTGTGTGTGTGTGTGTGTGTGTGTGTGTGTGTGTGTGTGTGCCCTATGAGTTGACATTTCATACAGGGTGTGTCCTGCCTTGAAGCCCGAAGACGCCTGAGATAGGCACGGGTTCCCCGCGACCCGAGAGAGAAGTGTGATAAAACGGTAGAAGATGAATGAATGAATGAAAATTGTCCTAACATGCTCAAATTTCAGTAGCTTATGGACACCTATGGATGTCCTGCTTTCAGCACTCTTCGAATCAGCACTCTGGTTTTGCGCCTTGGCAGGTTGTCAGCTTTAAAGGCCACTGTGTTTATTTCTTTTCTCCTGGGTCTCTCCTCCCGAACATCATCGACAAACGACTCCACTTTATCGAAGTTGGCTGTGAGCTCAGCCAGGCTCCCTTTTAAAGAGTCAAACTCTTTATATAGATCACTGAGGGCTTCAGATAGAGATTTAATCCTAGAGAGAGAGGTTATAACAAGCAGGTAAATTAAATATATGATAACGGTTTATAGATGTATAAGCATTGAACTGACCTTCCATAGTCCGGTAACACAGTGCTGTGGTCATTCAGAAGCAGATCTTTCACCTGGGTCATTATAGCATATTTCCAGTTGCCCAGCACTAACGTGAGATTGGCACATCCTCTGGAATTTAGATTCACAGCTGTAGGAAGGCAGTCAATATGTTTTCTTATCCAGGCTGTGCTCAATCTCTCAGACTCAAAGGATTAGTGTTAATTTAACAGAACGTTAATGATTGTATCTATGAATGTATCTGTAAATACAACAAAAGGGCTTTTAAAATCTTTTAAAAGATATTGAAAAGGTGTTATATATATATATATATATATATATATATATATATATATATATATATATATATATATATATATATATATATATATATATATATCCAGATACAGTTGCGTACAGTTGCCTTCAAAAACCGCAATAGAATGTTCTTGAAAAATTCGGGAAAACCTGATTTTCATAGAAGACCAGCAAATCCATTGATTGAAAAAGTAACGCATGCAATACAACTGCAATTTGGACTACAGGAAACCGAAAGGCAGTGATCAGGAAAAGATAGAAAATAACAAGAGTATTCCCAGATTACAGGTTCTAACAATACACATAGTGAAAAGTTTGAAAATAGGAATGAAATTAAATTAAGCAATTTGCCATCATTTACCATCGAACACATACCATCATTGAAGTATGTTTACGTCTCCTGTTTTTAATTAATGAATTAATTTAAACATATACATAGTTTTACCTTCTCCTCTGTAGTACCACTCAGTGTTTCTCTGCGCAGCTCCCAGAGAGAGCATAAAAAGCAAGAAAATCGGCATTTTCTAGATGAGCGTGAAAACACACACATGCGCACACACACACACACACACACACACACACACACACACACACACACACACACACACACACACACACACACACACACACTTTGCATAAATATTATATTTATACCTATTGCATAAATATAAATATAATGTGTATAAATATAAAGCAAAATCCTATTTTTATATAATAATACATTGGGATATAAGAAAAAAAAAGATTAGACCCCTATCCATATTCATAGATCTCAAACAGCACACAACACAATAACACATCGCCAAAATAAGTATGAAATGATGTGCATTTTCTTACCTCCAAACAATTACAAAACAGAACAAAGAAATAAATAAAACAATTACTAAGAAGTATCTCAAATGATTTCAAACCGCAATCCTTCTGCCATTTATATCTGTCTGTCAAGACCATAATCCCACCCCCTTATATATAATCCCTTGGGGACTTTCTACAGAGAGGGGTGGAGTGTTTCTGTGAATCCTAAAAGCCAGACGCATAAATCCAAATTCTGCACTAAATTCAATCTCATTCTCAAGTACTTTCTATTTTCTGCAAACACAGTACATCGCTAAAATGTAGTGTTAATTATACCGATCCATCACCTCTCCCGCTAACGCTGAATCAGCACTCTTAAGGCAAGGACCATATAAAGTTATTGCGCTGATTTTAATAATTTTAATATTGAGCACAATCACATCACCAAAAAAAACCCAGATCTGAATAATAAGCCCGTTCTCGAAATTACACGTGTGAAGTCCAACATCAAAAGTTCAAAATGATATGGATGTTGTCTGTGAACTGCAGGTTGTGTTTCATCTTGACATCTCACCTCCATAGCAGCATTCCTGGCCGTCATCTGCAGCACATGTGGAGTCTGGAAGAACCGACGCAAAAATCCTGGCCCACGTGTGTGATAGACCGACCATGTAGGCTCGTCTCAGCAGGTAAAGCTATCTAAAGCAAATACAAGCAAAACATGTAGCCATGCCTGCACATCTCACATGCTCTGTGACGCAGGACAGCCAAATAAAACATTGATTTAAATCATACATTATGGCTGAAAGAGAACCGTCACCAGAACTATGTACAATTATGAAGCCTGGTTGAGGTTGCACTCGTGTGTGCGGTGTCAGGTTACTTTAATTACACGTACCATCTGGGTTTTAAAGGCAAGACTAAAGCCAGTTACAAACGTTTTGTTTCCAAAAACACATGTGCCTTTAATATCCAAGAGATTATCAGTTAGCTAATCTGTCAAATCCAAATATTTAGACATTTAGTACAATATTTGTGTCCAATTGTTCATGGAATTACACACATATCGAATATTGTGTCTGGACGTAGTTCACCTTTTTCAATTATATCTATATAAAGAAGCCGAAAACTAAAATAAGTGTGAAATAATATGAAAGGAATTTCTTTCCATGTTGTAGAATAATATATAGTATATAGACCTTTCTGTAGTTCATCTTTTAAAAAGAAGAATATTATTAAATATGTATTTCAATTAGGCCTGTCAGTATCAAAATATTTAATCGCGATTAATCGCACGCTTGCCATGAGTTAATTCAAGATTAATCGCATTTTTTATCGCACATTAAAGGAATACTTTTTATATTTCTACAGTACTCTAATTGTAACGGATGTTATAAATACATACATTTCACTCAAAATCTCTCTCTTAAATAAACACATTATTTATTACATGTTTATTACAAACTGGGAATTATTCGTTCAATGTTAATTTTTTTTAGTGGTTGTATTAATTTCTAAATATGGTAAGAATTATGTTCCAGTTTTGGTTGCTTTCCATATAAACTGGTGAAACACTGAGGTAATATACGGTACTATAGTGTGGAGCTCATACCTATTGTTAATGTGTAGAGGAAATGTGTGTTTTTTTTTTTTATATAAATAAAGGCATTATATGGCAACAGGGTATAAATATGAAAGCAGAGAGACTCTGAGATAGTGCTTAATCTCCTTGCGTTGGTTTGGATGATCTCCAACAAACGTTTTTTAACTGCAATAAACAAGTTTCGCTTCTAAGACTGAGGATTCTTCATTCGGAATTCAGGTTGACTTTACTGAGATATATTAGGAATTGATAACCACACATGTTCCATCCTTAATGTGTTTGCTCCGAGCACCAAAAACACTTATGATAAAGTGCATGCTTTTAAGTACTTTATGTAACCACCCTCAATAATTGCTGATTAAACCCGCGTAGTCCATTAACATTCAAACTATACGATCACAATCAAGAGGGCTACTTGGCTTATATTAATGAATGAGATCATACACGACCTGTAGTATAACACTCTTGACTTAATAAACGTTTTACCTTTCTTTTAAAAAAAAAAAAAGCACAACTTTTATGGCACAACTTGCCTTTTAAGCACAACTGCTAAAATTATTTCAGTGAATAAACCATTTCTCGTTTTTTGCTGCTTCTTATCCCCATTTGCTTCATACAGGTAAAGGCCAAATGAAAGAAGATAAGGATTTTGAAGGATAAAATGATATTGGCTTGAGGAGTGCTTAACAGTGTTTTTTTCTCCACAACGTATTATAAATGGCAGCAATTACGACACACAGATATCTTAAAGAAGTGATTGTAGTCTTGTGATAATCTGAGGATGCTCGGTCATACAAATTATTCTCACAGTACCAAAAGTTAAAGGAACTACTCTGACAACAAAGAACCCAGTCACTGGCTTTATGATGAGCTGAAAAGTTCACTAACTTAAAATACACCATACAAAAAAAAACAAAACATCCTATTATACGCAAAGGGAGTTAATAAAACCACAGGAAAGCAACGAAATAGAGCATGTAATGATTGAGAAAAAGGCCTGTGCAACCTTTAATAGGGAGTCTCAGTTAAAACTCAAGAACAAGCCGTAATGGTGCGTCGAAGGGTCCAACAATCCGGACAGTTTCGTGTGTGTGTTGCAATGTGCGTCCTGTTTTGTGAAATTCCACTCAGTGCTTGTTCAGCATGATGGGCTTTTTTGTTTAGGTTTTTTTTTTTCTTGGAAAACAGAAATGTATTAAATTCAATCAATATACATATAACTATGGTTCCAAAAGAGAGAGAGAGAAAAAAAGCCTCACTGAAATTAAATAACATTATCAGAATCAATCTGCATATTATTTACACAACACATCTCTAGGCTGTGAGAATTAAAGGTAAGGGGAGAAATTTTTAATTTCAAAAACAAATTGGTAAAGTTTTTAAATCAAAGTCTGGAGGAGCAACAATGCCGTCAGCTTGTTTTGGAACGGAGAGCGAAAGAAGAAACCTTGGCCTATTGCTTTGCCTAAAACAATCCCAGCATGCCTTTGTGGCCACTGCAAAGAGGCTACCAGAACACAATCATTGTTAGCTTTGGACATGTAGCCGAGTACACCACTGGTATTCGCATAGCAAACCCAGGACAGGCAGCGATAAAGTGGGCGGAGTTCTGATGGGGAGGTGGGGCACGTTTGTGTGTGTGTGTGTGTGTGTGTGAGAGAGAGAGTGTGAGGATGTCCAAGAACACACTGAGGCCCACTCCTGCTGCTGTCTGCCCGGGCGATGGGGTTTTTATTTTTAACTACGGGGCAGGCTGCACATCTCGCAGTGCTCCGTGCCAGGCTGGTTCATAAAGGTGCAATGGAGGCAGGACCACATGGCAGACGAGGATGCTGGGATAGACGGACCGCCCATGGCATAGTCAAGAGAGCCTCCCTGCTGTCCTCCTACTGTGCCTGTGATAGAAAGACAACAATGTAAACTATTGAGAACACCGAACACTATTGAAAAAATTATCTTTCAAAGAAAAGCCTATGTGTAATAAATTATGAATCAAAATTTAGCATTAACATTTCATATTCAACAACATGCAACATTTAAGATTTTAATGAACTTTGTAGGCATCAAAGTAATCAATCAAATTTTTTTTTACTATACTATTTAGTACATTTCCTTTTAAGGGAAATAAATCTATCTAAAACTAAATTAAGAAAATGTGCTAAATGAAAAATATGATTCGTTTTTTTTTCTTCTTTCGGCTTCTCCTGTTAGGGGTCGCCACAGCACATGGTCCAAATATTAGTTTTGCTGCACGTTTTACGCTGGATGCTCTTCCTAACGTAACCTTCCCCATAGGCTTGTGCAACCTTAATGGCTGGGGCAAAGTGAAATTCATCTTCTACCGCTATACCGATCTTCCATCGGGTTTTCCATCAGGCGTCTATGGGCATTAAGGCAGGATACACCCTGGATGGAATGCCAACCCATCGCAGGGCACACACACACTCATTCATACACTACCGGAGAAAAACCCCCTGAGGCACAGGGAGAACATGCAAACTCCACACACACATGGCCGAGACGGGAATCGACCCCAGACCCTGGCGGTGTGAGGCGAACATGCTAACCACTAAGCCACCGTGCCCCTTGCAAAGTGAAATATTTATACATATTATTATTATGGCAGCCTCTAGAGGCCAATCACTGACAACATGTTGTTTACTTTCACATGGCATATATATATATATAGATATGTGTATGTATGTATATTATGCATATATATATATATATATATATATATATATATATATATATAGGAATATACACACATAGACGCACACATATACACACACACACACACATATACATACATACATACACACACACATCTATCTATCTATATCTATATATATATATATACATACATACATACACACACACACACAAACATACTATCAATAATTGTATATAACTGATACTTACTACAGAGCTGCTCAATAGTAGCCCACTGCTCAGATTTCTTCCAGGTTTGTGCCAGCTCCTCATTCGAGGTTTTCACAGCATCCAGTAACAGACCAATACTGTCCTGCAATTAGGAAAGAAATAAAACATAGCACAAGTGAATTCCGGATACCCAGTGGTTCATAAAGGTAGTCCAAAACAACTCTGTATGAATGTGTAGCTCCAGTGCGCTCATTATGAATGAATGTTCAGAAATGAGTGCAATATCAAATGACTTAACGCTCAGTAAGAGTCTTGGTCCTATGGTGCCATCTGTTCGGTCAAAGCGTTTACTAACTGGCCAATCTTTGACATCAATTAATTGCCTTATAAATGTGTGTCACAGTGCAGTGAATAAAATTAATGCACCTAACATTTAACAACATACGTTACGGCATATGGAAGGTCTATAATAGTGTGAGTGTAACCTGCAGTACTTACACGCAAAGACATGACATCATTAGTGACTAGAAAGACGAGCAGGTGGAAGTCGGAGGCGATGTTCAAAAAGGACGGGGAGGACGGGCTCTGGGAGAGATAAGTAGCTAAACTGTGGAAGTCCTGATGAGCAGAAAGATAAAACAAGCATGTTTTGTGCATATTTTAAATGTAGTAATTTAGGGAAAGCATTTTATATATATATATATATTATATATATATATATATATATATATATATATATATATATATATATATATATATATATATATATATATATATATATATATATATATATATATGAGAGTCCAATAAGTTGATGACATTATTATGATAAAACAAAACAAACAAAAAAAATTTCCACAGAAAATGTATAGAGGCTAGTTTGCAATTAGGATGACGTGTCTAAGGTGTGCATGTGGTTACCTGTGTTTCTCCCAATGGCTCTCTGTTCTCAATGGGGAAGCGAAGCGTGGAGGAAAAAGTGAACACAGGGTCTTTAGGGAAAGTGGTGGTGATCTGTTCCAAAAAAAAAATTTACAAAAAGAGAGACCACATCTTTTAATTTCAAGAAAACCTACAAAATATGCCTTTTATATTCAGTAAATGTATTAACAGGATCTGATGCGTGAATACAATTATTCATTGGATTCTTGCAAAATGCTGGTAAAAATAAACAAAAAAACATATCCATTGTGCAAAACAATGGCAACTAAACTGAACTAACATGATCTGCACGGTCCTAAGCTCACTCTCGCGTAGTTCATGTTCGGTAGAGCAGACCGAGGGAAAATGTCAAGAACACACGGCGAAATCACAGATATTATCTCATTATTACAGAAAGGAATAACAAACACTGGCCTGTATTTTTATACATTTCAGTTGAGGTCCTGAAAAGTTCCTTTTTCATGTCGACTTAAATGAAACAAAACCTTTTCTTTACCTAAACAATGTAGGATCTTTACAGAGGGAGCAGAACAAAATTATTATCGTGGAAGAATTTTTCTTTTTTTTGCAGGAATAGGACGGGAAAAAAATCCATCAGACAATTCAACAGAAAATACACTATTATGGGCCATTTTCTAGCGTTGTGTGGATTTTGTCTAAACTGTCAACACAAGTTGTAGACACACTGTTGTACAAGATGTGGCTGTAGAATTACATTTGTATTTAAACTAGGAAAACCAAACCTGTTCCAGCATGAAAGCTCCATGATGATATAGTTAAAACACATTGGAGCTGAAGATCTTATGTAGCCTGCTATAGAGCTCGTACCTCAGCTATCGAACACGTTTTGAATGGATTGAACACTGACAGCACCCCAGGCCTCATCGCCTACATAAATACCTGACTTTATTCACACCACTTAATGAGCACAAATCTCCACAAGCACATGCGCATGGAAGATCTTCCCACAAATGTTGTTCATAAAGCACATGACTCGTGGCTATTCATATTTTGTCCTAAAATTGTTACAGTCTATAAAGCTTCTTTGAGACAATGTCCATTGTGTAACACTACATTAAACATCAGGACAAGTTCGGAAACTTACGTCGATAATTAGATACTCCACTGGTAGAGGACGGGCCAAGTAAGTGATATCGTTGCCAAATTTATCTTTATCCTAGAACAAAAAGAAACACAAAAAGATTTTGAAAACAGCAAACAAGGGAATTGAAGCAACATATTTGAAATGGGTCAGTTTGTATTAAACATGCACGCTTAAACTTATTCTGCCTTGACATTTTCGGGTTCATATCATGGTCGTATCTATCAGCCTGGCGTGACTAAAACCAAATGCGCAGCACAATATTCAAAAGAGCTGCGTTCAAACCAGTGTTAACGATAAACTCTCCCCTGTGATGTGCCCTGTTACAATCTAACAATAAAGGCAATCATTTGCAAGTCAAAGCACGTCAGGCTCTTACATGTTTCCTTCTGATTTAACGTTCGCCATGAATTGCCGAGCAACCCGAGCGTGACCACGCTGGAATTTAAACCAGACTTCTAACCTTTATTCGAGGTTCTACTGTTGAACATGAATCAGATCAATTGCACACCCTTGACACCAGACAGAAAAGGCTCTCTGTGGATTCTTTACATGCTTCCATTCCTCAAACGTTTTATAAGTGCTAGCGTATGCGGGCGTACCTTGTAGAAGACGTCAGGGACGTATTGCTCGCTGCTCGACTCTTTGGCGTAGCCGAGTTCGGGGGCGTCTCTGCAGGGCAGCAGGCACTCATCTCTCACCAAGGCCATGCACTGGTTAGAAACTTGGTAGCCCTCAAAATGGACCTGGTAATCAGGACCACCTGCATAAGCACACATACACACATATATGTGTTTTAGACCTGGCCTGGCCAACCCGTGGCTCCCGAGCCTCATGCGGCTCTTTAACTAGTTTCATGCGGCTCTTTAGGAGCTTTCACATAACATGCGTCAATGGGAATGGGATGATGTTCATGTGTACCCATATGTATGATGTGGCTCTTTGCAGTAACACAGAAAAAAAGTGGCTCTTAGCCTCCTACTAGTTGGCCACCCCTGTTTTAGACCTTTGCAGCCACACCACTCCACTGCCTTCCCTCTCACACACACACACACACACACACACAAGGTGTGGTTACAGTTTGATAGTCCAATCGGACTGAAGGGTTTCTATAAGAAAAACTACGCCATATAAATGTGTAAACCGATTACTTTGCGTCCACATCATCGTGTCAAAATAAAATGCATTTCCGTAAATCTCCCTGGGATTTCGGGTGGCTCCTCTTCACCTCGAATCCGTATCAGATCTCGTACTGTCCCATTTATCATTCCCTTACAGAAGATACACACGAAAGTTTCCACTGCACTCTTGTTAAATGATTCGCCACAGTACGGTATTACACACAGCTTGCAGAAAACAACCACGCCGCGCATAATTACGGGAATTGGATTTCGGTCCGTAAGTCCACTCTACCGGTGAATGACTGGCAGACTCGTCCGAAAGTTTCGTTTCCATTCCATGTCGCTAAATTCCAGCAGGACAACCAGCATTCCTTACTATGCACCTTAATGCGCACAGAAGCGTGGGGTGGTGTGGGAGAACAAGTCGTGCAGCAGCGGATCATTTTCATTACTGAATCATTAACCAAGTTTATACGATCATTAAATGGCCTAGTATTGTTGCTGATATGAGTGTTGTCTCGTTTTTTCACCATAATTCTTTTTTTTGAGAGAGGGGTAAATATTGAGATGTACAAGTGCAAAAAAAAGCTCAGGGTCCTGCTCCGGTTTTTTCCTTATACCTTCCAACAGAATTGCGCCTAAAAATTCCCACTGTTGCTCGCAAAGGATAAATAAAAATAACACGCATAAGAAATAATAGAACTACGCGTTGACAAATAAAAGGTGGTGTGTCAAAAAGTCATACAGATTGAAAGCGCTGGCACACGTAAACTCCATATTTGATACGTCTCATGATGGTAATGGCAAAAAAATACAAAATTAAATCTACTGTAAACATGGCTACTATCTACTACTGTTATTCCACCTCTCTCCATCACGTACCTCCACCTCCTAGGCTTGTTTCAACCTGCTCCCTACCCTCACCACAAATCACAATAATCATAATCCATGCAGACTCCTGTCTGACCTCGTCCTTCAATCTGCCAATCACCACCACAAACAGGAAAGGGCTCAGACCGATCCTTGATGCAATCCTACCTCCACCTCGAAACAGCCTGTAGTTCCTACTGCACACTCCACTGCCGTCTTACTGTCCTCATTCTGTATGTGTCCTACACCACCCTCACACACCTGACTTCATACAACACGACTCCTCTCTCACTATGTCTCTCCCTTTTAGATAATATTTAAAAGCATGATTTTCTTGTCCCCATTAAAAAACAACATTCCTTTTGGAGACTAATTCGTCATCTCCTTATATGTCTCGTTCCACACCTGTGCTAAAAAATAATAAATAGGTCAAATGCATCACCGAGCCCTACATTTATCTACAAACAGTCGAGCGCTCTTTGACAATAAAGGGTCTCAGGTCGCTCCATGTGTGAACGTAACTTAACACAACACACTACTGGCTATTAAAAATATAACTTTGTGTAATTGGAAAATGTAAGAAAACACACACCTTTTGCAACCACTGTGACAAATTTTGATCCAAAGTGGCCATCGGGAGAGAGCCGGCACGTATTGGCGTTCTGGTTCTGGAAATGTCCAGCCGTGATGCACTCCTCTGCGCTTAAAAAGTAAGAGTCCTGTACAGCAACACACACTTCTATAAACACACAGATTCACAGGCATGTATTCCTACTTCTTCTGGTTTAGAAACTTTGTCTTGCCTTGTTTCTTGTGTACCGCACAGTGCCTATTCTTGTATCTTCAGACAGCAGGTCTGTAAAGATCCACCCCACCTACAAGAATAAGAAAAATAATCACCTGTTACAGGGGTCTTCAACTGATGGACCATCCATTGCAAGGAGGGGAGAGAAAAAAAAAAAAATATATATATATATATATATAGATATGTATATAAGGAAACGAAAATATATATAACATTTTTGAAAGTGTCTATGTTTAGTTTCAGAATGACATTTAATGTTTTCACTTTTGACAACCGAAACTTTCTCCCAGAAAATGAGACACACAGGCCTCGTACAGCTCGACGAAGGAGGAAAAAGGCATATTTTCCACACATTCATCAGGAAAAACTTGCTTTTCACTGTCAACTTTCCTTATGTTTGAAAATGCTACTGTTTTCCCCCCTCACTGAAAGTCTCATCTGCGCATTGCTCTCTGCTGTTTACAATGCACACGAACGTCTGACCAGCAGTGAGAAGAGTAACTGTGGTAAAGACACTAAAACGGCTCTAATGAGGTGACCTTGATGTGCCTGATTTAAATTTGATTTTATTGCAAAATAGCGTTTTTGGCTTTTGCAGTCCGGATTTGCTAGTTGGCGACCGCTGTTTTATACTTTAGAAACCCCAGAGAAGCAATTAATTAATAATTAGGTAATTGAAAAAGATCAAATAATACTCAACTAAACACTTCGGCCAAACAAACAAACAAACAAAAAAAAAAACAAATAAACATGTGAACAGAAACCTATGTTAAAAATGGGTGCATAGGACTTACCTTACGGAGACCCAGTTTGGCAGCAATCTCTTCCACTGCTGCAGCTCTGGGGTCATCAATAAGCTCCAAACTGTTCTGAGTACCAATCTGGTATCAAATTCAACACACGCACAAACACAATAAATGTTACAATTTGCATAATTGTTTAGGTAATACATGGCCAATTCGGATTAGCCGTATTTCTATTGCACGTACGAAAATATGTGAACACCCAAACATCAAACTCAAGCCTGTGTTTTGATCAAACAAATCTTGATTTAGTCTGCTATTTTCTCTTTAAAGAACATCCTCTATTCTGGAGGAGCTTTTCATTACATTCCACAGTGTGCCATGGGGTTTGAGAGGGTTAGTGATGTCAAGTATTGAGGCCATGTGAGAGTGTCAGCATTCTGTGTGTCATCGGGGTGGAGGTCAGGAATCTGTGTAGGCCAATTAAATTCATGTCTTGTGTAATATCGCTTTGTACATAGACATAGACATGCTAGAACAAGTTTGTTTGTATTGTTTCCTAGAGGTTTTATTTTCCCAACATAAAGATTGGTGTCCCTCATATATTTGGCCATACAGTGTTTTATTTATTATTATTATTATTATTATTATACACTTTTCTTTCATCTGTTTACACTATGAGGGGCACGCTGGCTTAGTGGTTAGCCTCACGTTCGCCTCACACCTCCAGAATCCGGGTTCGAATCTCATCTCGGCCATGTGTGTGTGGAGTTTGCATGTTCTCCCCGAGGCACTCAGGGGATTTTCCTCCGTGTTCTCCGGTTTCCTCCCCGGTCCAAAAACATACACGGTAGGTTGATTGGCACCTTGGAAAATTGTCCCTAGTGTATGAATGTGAATGTGAGTGTGTGTATGTGCGCTGCAATGGGTTGGCATTCCATTCAGGGTGTATCCTGCCTGAATGCCCACAGACGCCTGAGATAGGCACAGACTCCCCGTGACCCGAAAGAAGATCGGATAAAGCGGTAGAAGATGAATGAATGAATTAATGTTTACACTGTGATTGGGTATTGTTTTAATTTTACAGATTGAAATTCTTATTGATTCCCAGTTTTGATTCCAAACGGTGAAACGACCCACAGATGCTCAGTCATGTTGGTTGTGACACTTTGCTTGCAACATATTAATTTATTACAATAATAAGTGTAGCCAGATTTGAGCACTTCCTGCGGTTTATCTTGTATAGTGATGTTTAGATTACCACATAAGGTCCTAACAGACTGGGCGCACGTAAGGTCCTGGGAGATTGGCAGGTGTGGGGTAAAGGGGGGAGAGGAGAGGAGGAGAAAAGAGAAAAAAAATGCAAGTATCCGATTCTTGATCTTAAGTATTTGATTTCAGAATCGGAGTCGATTTTTCAATTCCCAACCATAGCGTACACACTTTATAACACAAATGCAACACGATCATTTCCATAAACATAAACATGAACATGAAAGCTGCATGCCTCACAAGTAACATACCGTAAATTCCGGACTATAAAGCGCACCTGGATATAAGCCGCATCTGCTCTATTTAAAAAAAACCCAAAAAAATTCATAAACAAGCCGCACCGGCATACAAGCCGCATCCGCATCCGCTTTTGAATTGCCGCTTTAGAACCTTTCCTAACCTGTATTTTAACACGGTGTAACGGTGGACGCTGCACAGAAGACGCGGAGATCCGGAATTCATACAAAACAGGATTTATTAGAATAAAGAACTCAGGAGACGCCGCTTATACGGAGCGGCCAGACAGGCTAGGGAGCCTTGCGCTCTGCGCGCCGTGGTACCGGGAGTACCGGAGACAAAGGTTAGGCATAAACATATATCGAGCGTCCGTGTCCGCGACACTAGGACACTAGGCGCGCGTGCGTGTGTGTGTGTTTGTATGTGTGTGTGTGTGTGTGTGTGTGTGTGTGCGTGTGCGTGTGTGTGTGTGTGTTTGTGTGCGTGTGTGGTGTGTGTGTGTGTGTGTGTGCGTGTGTGATGTGTGTGCGCGCGTGTGTGGAGTGTGTGTGTGTTGTGTGTGTGTGCGCGTGTGTGTGCGTGTGTGTGTGTGTGCGTTGCGAGTGTGCGCGGCGTGCGCGTGTGTGTGCGGTGAGTGCGTGTGTGTGGTGTGTGCTGTGTGCGCGCGTGTGTGTGTGTGTGTGTGTGTGCGTGTGTGTGTCTGTGTGCGTGCGAGTGTGCGCGCGCGCGCGCGCGTGTGTGTGTGTGTGTGTGTGTGTGTGTGTGTGTGTGTGTGTGTGTGTGTGTGTGTGTGTGTGTGTGGAAAAGAGCAGGGGAGAGAAAGCACTGAGAAGAGACTTTACTGATTAAAACGGGACAGAACGAAGAGAAAATAAGCGCTATTTATCTTCATTTCTCCTGTGTGTGAAATGACGTCACCTTAACCTTGTAAAGATAGAGTTTGTCCTCCTTCTATCCGCTTCTACCCACTTATATCTGCTAAAGAGGAACTAGCGCATTCTTCTTCTTTGCATTTATTTTGTGTTAGTTTTGATTCTAATTCCGGTTAGAGAGCCCCTAGCGGTCTGGAAAAAATCTGCAGACAAGCCGCACCGTATTATTAGCCGCATGGGTCAAAACCTAGGAAAAAAGTAGCGGCTTATAGTCCGAAAAATACGGTACATATAATTATCCAGACACAAAAAGCAACCCTGATAAGTACCTAACAGACAAAGGCGTTTATTACTTGCTTGGATTGTTTTTAAAACGCTCCGTTTAAAGCGCTTACCTGTGGAGGTTCGTAAATAGCGGCGACCTCGGCACGGATTGCAAGTGGAATGTCTTTATGCTCTGTGTAGCGGCCATACAGGTATCCCATGCGCTGATTTCCCGTCTTCCTCCAAAAGTCCAAGAAACGGTCTGCGATGGTGTGGTTCTCGAACATGATGTTATCAACATGTCTGTATTTCTGGTAAAGTTTATACAGCATAAATGTTGGACATGCAACTGGAATTACAACCGATATCATTCCAAACTCCAAAAGCTCCTGAGAGCCTATTAGGATTAGCATACCTGTCTGTTGAGGGTGATAGCACTGGGCTGGCACTTGGTGCAGATGCCCTCAGGCCAGGGCAAATGTCCCTCACAGCCTGACTTGATCTTGCAGCTGATGTTCTCCAGTGCTGCAAACTTGCCTCTGACAGGGAAGAGACATAAATGCTGCACTAGGTAGGACTGTGATATCGACCTGCATTTCAATGAGTTTATAGTTCAAGGAACGAATATATGGCTTCATCCGAAATGAAATCAGAACTTCCAGAGAACCTGAATGCTGTATTCATGAAAGTGCTGTATTCGCCCGTGAAAAGTCAAAAATCTTAAAAGAAAGACTTACTTGTCTGCTCCACCTGTCAGCTTGCGGATGTAGGCGTGGAACGACATGTGTTTAACAGGTGGGTCGAGGTGATTCAAGTAGTCTTCATCAAAAGGCTGTATTTAAAAACAAAACAAAAAAAAACAATTCTATATTCAAGACCAATACATTTGTACACTTACATAATTTAAATTCCATGCCATTTATACCCGAGTATAAAATGTTCCCCAATAAAAACCTTCCACTTACTTCTAAGGGTACACAGTGAACACATTTCCCCATGGGACCATGCCGGCATCTAAAAATACACATACGAATACAGCTGAAAAGTCTGAGCGAAACCTACACTGCACACACGCTGAGAACATAAAAGCAACCTATACTAAAAAACAAAAAGGCTTTTAAAAGGCAGACTCACAGCTGGGGATCCCGGTTTCTGTATATCTTGCCCTCTTGCTTGGCCAGGTACTGATCGATCTCGTCCTCTTGGATCTGTGGCGCTGAGTGTGAACGCGACAGGGAGGATGAGGAAGAGGATGACATTGAAGACTGGGGCTGTGCCGTGTCCATGTTCTCACTGGAGGAACCGGCCGATGATGGGAAGAGAAAGAGCATGTCTCCATGCCTAGAGGGAAAGAGTTTGTGAGAAAATGAACTGAATGGATAATTAATAACGTGTAAAATTTGAGGACAGGAAAATAAAAAGCTGGTTCCTCCCCATTAATACCAAATGTAATGTTTAATTGACATAATAAATAAATATTTAACACAACATTTGGGTGAAAGAAAACTAGTGCTTATACAATAAAAATCTATTTTGTGTGCGGTGCATGAGTAGACTTACTTGATTTTAAACCCGCTAAGGGCCTTGTTCTGAGAGGGAATCTCGCCCGTCTTATTGCGGTTCAGGTACACGGAAAACCCGTTCGAGTTAAAACCAAACTCTTTAGCAACCTTCGTGGACAAACGCAGTGGGAGAAAATGTTGTTTATCCTGTTTGAATCGTGTACAGCAGAAAACAAACATGCAGTGCCCAAACAAAAATAAAAGTAATAACAAAACCATCTTGTCTAGTTTCCCATATGCATAAATGCTAAATCATCGAACTGTGGAAAGCAGGATATAAAAGTGAACTTGGACTCGATAGAGTGAAAAAAAAAAACAGCGAGAAAGAAAGAAACAAAGAACAAGAGGGGGGAAAAAAAAGAACAGAGAGGGGAAAAAATAGCTGCGGCAGCCTGGCAATAATCCCTGCTCTGCAGCTCGGTCAGCACATCTCGTACATTCGCATAAGTCTACACAGGAGTCAGAACAGATATTATGAAATAACCCATAAGCTGTAATTTTACAGCTCTTACAATTCAGAAGGTCAGGCTCTAGAAGCACTTAATCTGAAAGGAGAATGAAATTGGAAACACTTTTTCACATCGAATTTGAGAACGAACGAAAGTTAGGCACGAGAATTACCACAAATCCACTGCACGGCCCGACAGAACACATTAAATGGTCGATTGTAATGCGAACCGGGGTGAGCTCGAATGCAGAACAGCTCTCTGAACTGTTGCGCTCAGAGCACTTAGTAATATGCAAAATGGAGATGCAAGTGCTCCCTTAATCCAGGCAGATTTCATTAGGACTGCACTGTGCCCATCGACCAGTCAGTGCTATAACGCAAAGGAGGTTCAAAATAGCCCGGCTGTTTGAGAACACCTTTGTGCAAAGACTTCACATCGCAGTATGCGTTTCCTCTTGACCCATGGTGAAATAAAAGAACGTGATCTCTCCATCGACCTGCTGGTTCACCCAGGAATGAGCATGAATCTTTAATTGCACAATGCAGAGCTGCTTCTTCTTCTTCTTCTTCTTGATTCATACAAATACTAGAACGGTATTACTTACTTTACAAAACAAGCTCACGCTTTGCCGTGACGCAACTAACGTGATAGACGACTATATGTAAATTGCATTTTGCAAATGGCAATGCAAACCAAGACGCAATTGTGTGCATGTATGAGAGATATACGATATACACACACACACACACACACACACACACACGTGATATATATATATATATATATATATATATATATATAGATATATATAGATATATATATATAGATATATATATATATATATATATATATACATACATACATACATACATACATACAGACATACATACATACATACATACATACATACATACATACATACATACATACATACATACATACATACATACATACATACATACATACATACATACATACATACATACACACACACACACACACACACACACACACACACACACACACACACACACACACACACACATATATATACAGATATATATGAGCACAGAGGGTTAAGGGTCTTGCTCAAGGACTCAGCGGTGGCAGCTTGGCGATACTGGGGCTCGAACCCCCGACCTTCCGATCAGTAGCCCAGCGCCTTAACCACTGAGCTATACCCTCCCCCACGAATAAAATTTAAGACACTGGCAAATTGTGCTGTTTTTTTTTCTGCACTTCTTGTGTCACAATAGCTGCTCTGTAATATGATCGGTGAGCAAATCCTCTTCGTTAGCAGGACTTGACGGGAGCATGCGGATGCGAAAAAGAAGTGCCTCGTTAAGACAGCTGTGAGTGTCTGAGAAGCTCCATTTTAAACCAACTTCTCATTAATAAATCAGTTTCTTGAGAGAGAGAGAGAGAGAGATGAGAGAGAGAGATTCTTTCAGAGAGGGAGGAGAGACTTTGGAGAGGAGAGAGAGAGAGAGAGAGAGAGCGAGAGAGAGAGAGAGAGAGAGAGAGAGAGAGAGAGAGAGAGAGAGAGAGAGAGAGAGACAGAAGCTGCTGGAAATGTCTTTATATAAGAGGTGCTGCTCTTATAGCCCTTACATAAAAACAACAACAACAAAAAAAATAGAGTAAGATGTAACATTAAACAATGTCCTGAAGTGATGCTTACAGTGAACGGTAGATCTTCAGAAAAAAATGCGCCTTGTACAGTCATGTTAACAATAAACCATAAATGTACAGAGGATCAAAAATATGTCCATGGGGCATCCAGATCCATCCTCTTGCTCAGTTTGTCTTAGTAAAAACAACTAATATTTGATCAATATATAATAAACCATATATGTTTTATTCAGTTATAACTTCAGTTATGACTCTCTATATTGTACACACTATAATGGAGCTGTCATTAGCTCCTGCACAGAGAACAGCATCAAAATTCAAAATCAAGAATGGAAATACGTACGTGTGTGTGTGTGTGTGTGTGTGTGTGTGTGTGTGTGTGTTTCGCACCTTCTTCAAAAAAGCTGCAGCAGTCTCACGCTTGGTTGAAGTGATTTTCTTCATCCCTTCTGGAGATTGGACACGAATGATCTGAGAGAAAAGAAATATGTCAGGTAATTAATTCATATCTCTGTTATTTCGAACAGTACACACAAACCATTCGTATCACAGCCAGTGTACACTCGAGTTGCGCAGGGGTAACAGCACAAGCTCAATGCTTAGTACTAAAGTGAAATCAACACAACGTGGCTCGCACGTGACGGTTGGACAAACTCAACATGGCAACAACCCTAGCGCTTGTATACGACTGAGATTAAAAACAAAGAATGATTGGCTGGCTGGCAAAGGTAAACATACTTATTCTATGCTTTGACTTGTAGGCCTTTTTTGTGGTTAGAAGTAGCTCATCTTATTAAGAAAACAAAACAAAAGCGGATTTCATGTTGCAGTTAGTTGAAAGCTGGAGATTTTTTTTTTCTTTTCAATTGCATTCGCAGCAAGGGGGCACGGTGGTTTAGTGGTTAGCACATTCACCTCAAACCTCCAGGGTCCGAGTTCGATTCCTGTCTCAGCCATGTGTGTGTGGAGTTTGCATGTTCTCCCCGTGCCTCAGGGGGTTTTTCTCCGGTTTCCTCCCCCGGTCCAAAAACATACACGGTAGGTTGATTGGCACCTTGGGAAATTGTCCCTAGTGTATGAATGTGTGTGAATGCGAGTGTGTGTGTCCTGCGATGGGTTGGCATTCCATCCAGGGTGTATCCTGCCATAATGCCCATAGACACCTGAGATAGGCACAGACTCCCCGTGACCCGAGGGAAGATCGGATAAAGCGGTAGAAGATGAATGAATGAATGAATGCATTACATTGCTTACATTTTCTTCAAAAGAATTCAAAACAAAGCAAAAACATTGTTATATTGTATTGTGAAACTCAATGTAAATCAAATGTAGTGTGGAGAACTGATTAGGCGTTACATTATGACCACCTGCCTGCTATTGTGTTTTATCCCCCTTTTGCTGCCAGAACACTCCTGCCCACTGACAGCATTAACTTCTTCAGCGATTTGATCTATAGCAGGGGTCACCAACCTTTTTGAACCTGAGAGCTACTTCATGGATACTGAGTCATACAAAGGGCTACCAGTTTGACGCACTCTTCTGAAATAACACATTTGCCTTTAAGTTATCATTCATTCATCTTCTACCGCTTTATCCGATCTTTCCTCGGGTCACGGGGAGCCTGTGCCTCTCAGGCGTCTTCGGGATACACCCTTGATGGAATGCCAACCCATCGCCTTTAGTTATATATTATAATTAATGACACTGATGCTTTCTCACAATAAGTATTTTGAGTTCAATTAGTTAATTAACATTTTGGATGCATCTCACTGATGAGTTTTTAGAACAGGCCTGAGAGCTACTCATGTGGTCCTTGGGGGCACCACGTTGGTGACCCCTGATCTACAAAATCTGTTGGGTGTAGGGTTGCTATGCATGGGAACTTAGGCCACCGAGGACCACTGTTCCTTCCTTGGACAACCTTGGACCACAGCCCATTAGAGCTGCAGATTTTGGAGATGCTCTGTCCCTAGTAGAACTGGGCGATATGTCATAAAAATTGAATATCCGATTTTTTAAATACAAAATTTGACTTTGGCTTTTTGATACAATGGGAAAATATGTCCGCTATTTTTTACACGATTTTAGTCGGTGTTTTGGGGCTGCAGCTGCCATGTTTATCCCGCAGCACCACACACATCTCCCGTTCAACAACGTTATTCAGTGCATTTCACAGCAGGGTTTTGGCTTGGTGACTATCTGAAGTTGCAAACCCGGATCATTTCCATACGACTGATGAAACCACACCCTTCTTGGAAACAAGCTCTTTGGGTTCGTCGGAGCGCACCGCCGTGTTGTATTTTGTATTTCCCCAAGTGTAATGCGGGGCGGGAGGCGGAGAACTACGGAAGCTCTCTGTGCCAAACCAAGCTTTAAGGACGATTAATCTCCCAGCTCTAGTCCTGAGTCATACTCGCTCAAATCTCAACTCCTGCCCATTTTTCCTGATTCTAACACATAAGATTTCAGGGCAAAATGTTCACTTGCTGCCTAATATATCCCACCTACTAACAGGTGCCATGATAAAGACAGGTGATATTCCATCAGCAGTCATAATGTTATGAATGGTAGGTGAACATCCATTGATCCATTAACTTTTTTTTATAAAACAAAATAGAAAAGATACAATCCTTTTATCAATGTTAAATTTATAGCTACTGTACTCAATTCAATGAAACTATCACATTAGTGACAACCTTGCAGAATTATTGAAAAATGAAGAGATTTCTTAAAACGTGATGGCGCTCACTGGAAAAAACAGAATTTGCTTGGCTGGGGAGAAGCTGATTTTTGGATCTGCATCACAGACGGTATTCAGAGCTCTGCAAAATATGGCTTATTAAATTTAACAGCTGCTAAACATTTTTAGCGACCGTTCACAAGAGGGACACCGTTGATTGATTCTTCGATTGGAGACAAGGCAAAAAAATAAAAATAAAAAACTTTGGTGTCCTGATCTTTTGGACATCACAATTATTACTAGATAATAATTGTTAATAGTGACAAACATGTCATCATTTAGTGGAATTTGTGTACCACTGCATCTGGTAATTATATAAATAAACACACATCTCTCCAGGGATCAGTTCTGGTTGCAACATATACGATTATTTATTCTTCTCTCCTTTAAAACTTAAAGTAATAAATGAAAAGTAAAAGTTGTCGTGTATCTTGAGCCAACTCCTCAATCCGACTCACGTTCTCGAAACCCCGCCCACATCATCATTAATGGCCAATAGGGTAGAGAAGAGAGCACAATGATTGACAGGAAGCTTATCCAAACAGAAACAAGCACTCACTGGGTTTTCTTAATCACGTAAATAGCCTTATTCCAAGGCAATGAGATTTATTTTAATAACATAGTTCGTGTGGATTTTTACTAATAATCATATTAATAGAAACTCGGGTGTGAAATAAGCGATATAGGGTTTTTTATTATTATTATCAAGTTTTATTATTATTATTATTATTATTATTATTGTTATAAATAAGAACCTGTTACTGGGGGGATAAAAGTATATTTGTAGAAATTTAGTGTTCAGAATGTGAGGAGTTCAAAAGGAGAGGAGCAGCTGCTTGCATATAAACACATGAAGCCCAGGTTCATTCACACAACTCAGGGTAACCCGAGAAGTCCACACTGATCCACTCCGGTCCGTTTTCTTCCTCCTCCTCCTCCTCCTCCTCAACCCTCATGCACCCCTCTGTACCCCTCATATTCCCCTCCTGTACTCTCCCCGGGCCCTGAGTCTTCTGACCGTTAGCTCGCTAATCAGTTAGCATCCCGCTAACAATTCTGCTGCCTCATCACCCGGAATAAACTGCACCTTCCACTTCCACACTCTTTTCTCCTCAGCACCTCACACACGCGCAAACACACACTTACTATGTTCTCCGCCATGTTGAGTCGCAGGTCTCCGATCTTCAAACCTGATGTCAGATCACAATAAGAGCGTTTCCAGTACCGGCTCTAAAGGTTCCTGTCTGTCCAAGTCAACTCCATAACTCCGCACTCTGAGGGAGAACAGCCACCGTGGAAGACGCACTTCCGCCTCCACTATTGCTTTTCATACCAGAGTTCCGGAAAGCCTCGCCTTCTCGCTTCTGATTAGTTAATATTTCGCTTTTTAAAAGCGTGTTGTTTTTATGATTGGACACTAGGATTCTGTTAACCAATTATAAAGCAAAAGGGCGGGATTTACGTCACAAGCGCAGGAAAAACGGGTAGGATAAAGCTATGTGTGTTTGTGAAGGTTGCCGGAAGTTGGTCTTTTTTCAGAACTAAAGACTTTGAGCGTTTGAAAGAACAGATGCACAAGAATAAGAAAAGGCATTGTCATCGTTTATTCTATGAAGTTTGTTTTATTCTAAACAAAACGGAGAGAATGGTGTATGATGTTTATTTGTTTGTTTGTTTGTTTGTTTGTTAAATTGTATACATTATTTCCTGAAGTTAAGTTTCCCCACTTCAGGTTTGTGGGTCAAATGGAATTTGGTTCCAGCGGTTGTGGACTCTCTAAAGTACTGTCATAAATAACAACACTGTACATTTAGCTTATAGACAAGACTTCACAAGACAATACAGGCTTTATGCGGTTATACAGTTTAATAAGACAACAATAAGCACACTTTATGCCAGATCAGTAATGTACATAGCTAGTGAGAGTGCATGGTAGCGCAAATAACAGAACTGTCCGTCAAATAAAGAATTTTGTACAATATACAGCAGCATGAGTGTGTGTAAGATACGGGGATGAAGTGATGAGTATGGATGAAGTAGGGGCTGAAGTATGGCTGGTGGTAGCCCAGTGGTTAAGGTGTTGGACTCTGGACCGGAAGAGCATGGGTTCAAACCCCTTCACCCCCAAGCTGCCACTAGTGGGTCCTTGAGCAAGGCCCTTAACCCTCAATTGCTCAGTTGTAAGTTGCTCTGGATAAGGGTGTCTGCCAAATGCTGTAAATGAGTGACTGTTCTTTTAATGCAGTACTTATAGATATAAATTATATTCAGGGCATATAATTAAGGTCAGTTGTTAATGAGGGAGATTGCCTGAGGAAAGACACTGTTCCTGTGCCAGTGAAGTGAAATCCCAGTGTCCCTGACCAAGGCCCTTTAACTTTATATCTGCTCAGTTGTAAGAAGAAGATAAATCTAAGTTGCTCTAGAGGCAAGTGGATACCAAATGCCTTTAACCGCTCCAATAATTGCATAACTGCATTGATATTTTGTGTTTCCTAAATTTTGTATGGTACATGTCCTGGAGAGTGCGCATGGGAGCACCAATGGTTTGCACCTTTTCTTTTCTGCTGTATTTACTGTTTGCTGCAGGCCCTGTTTTGTTGCTGCTCAAAACCAATGGTACCTATATATATATATATATATATATATATGTGTGTGTGTGTGTGTGTGTGTGTGTGTGTGTGTGTGTGTGTGTGTGTGTGTGTGTGTGTGTGTGTGTGTGTGTGTGTATATAACACTGTATCAGTATAGCTGCTGTCACAGACCACACTTCCTCAGTTGGCTTCAGAAGTGCACACGCAGGTATTTTCCAGATGCCATATGGAGAAGAAAATGCAACACTTTAATGAATGAATGAATTAGTATGAGCTAATATGCAATTAAGATTTTATTACTATTTAATTATTAACTATTTCTATTAAAATTCTATTGAAAATGTTCTGTGATGCATTGTAGATATATTACCACGTCTTTTATGTGTATTACTATTAGGTAAAACCAGACTCAAACATTTCCCCCTTTTTATAATCTTTATTTTGATCTCATCCTGTAGAGAAGAAACAGTGTAACTGCAGTCACGCATTACAGTCAGTCAGAGAACCGAGTCAAACATCATATGCCATCTTTTGGGCAAACAAACCAACAAGTCCAGGATGTGAAAATCCTGCAAAACCTCCGCAGCACTCATCATATCATCCAAGTACACAGATTTGAGACATAAGAGTTTGAAATAATGGTTTCAAAGTGTACTGTGAGTGTTTGTGTGGAGGATAAATAGCAGCATGCAACTGCAAATAAAATAAAATAAATTAGGTTGGACATTACAAATCAGACTACATGCAATAACACAACACTACATACACACACAACACATTTCACTTCACAGAATGTACAAATCACAACCCAGTTAATAATGGATTATATACACATGAACTATTACAATCGATAAGTAAAAACTGAAAGGAATGGAGTTTATGGATTTGTGATTAAACCATAAAGACAGAAGGATAATACGATATATGAATGAAAGATGAAAAATCGAGCATTGAGTTAAACAAGACAAGAGCAAACAATTCAATACTCTTCCAGCCAAATCACCCAAACTTCTTACTGAACCTCATATGTGTATTCTGTGCATCTGTCTGTACTGGCTTCTTTATTCCTGTTGTTATAACCAAGCTGTAGTAACATAAGGTAGATTGCAAGACACCCCAGAGAGTGGCAGTTTGTTTTTCTTGTTTGTTTGTTTGTTTGTTTTCCCTGAGACCATGGTTCTAACCACATAAATGACCATAAACTTTTTCAACCCTGTGTGTTTAATAA
>JACRUU010000015.1:25438172-25605672 GCA_030449085.1 Kryptopterus vitreolus | reverse complement strand
CTATCTAACGTCCTTCACACATACCTCGACATTATGTAGGTGATATCTCTCACCTGCCTTCTGTGTATTGTCAGCATAGCAATGGAAGATATACTATGTTTATGAATAATTTAAGAATATGAAAATAAAACAGCAGGTAGGCCTAACACAGAACTTGTGGTACACCAAAATGTATCCTTAATTACAACATTTTCTAGTCTGGAGAGAGTGTCTGGTGTGAAAAGCTGCACTAGGATTAAACAACACAAGCAAGTAGACACAGTCCTGATTAGTGGACAACAGCAGGTCAGTTAGTCAATTCTCCTTTTAGTTTTAGTTATGCTGTTATAGTAATTACTGCCTGAGTCAATATCTGCACTCTACACTAAATATACATTTACTCCCACACTGCAACTATCACTGTGCCTAACCACATTTTCTTTCTTTCTTTCTCTCTCTCTCTCTTTCTCTCTCTCTCTCTCTGTTGAGTTACATGCCCCACTGCTGAGCTGCCAGTGATCCAGACCCCCTCTACCCTCTGGTCATGTCTGACCTTCATGGTGACCCCGCCCCCCGGTTGATGACGCCTCAAACAAATTCATGGATACACACCACACTCCACAATAAACATCCTCAAACCACAAACAAAACTAACCACCCAAATGAGGATGAGGTTCTCTGTTGAGTCTGGTTCCTCTCAAGGTTTCTTCTTGTCTCAGGGTGTTTTTCCTTGCCTCTGTCTCTTCGGCTTGCTCAGCAAGAAACAATTAGGGCTAAACTGATTTTCATTTTAATAATCCTTTATTTGTCACATATACATTACAGCACAGTGAAATTCTTTTCTTCACATATCCCAGCTTGATGTTGGTCACTGGGGTCAGAGATGATAAGGCGCCCCTGGAGCACAGAGGGTTAAGGGTCTTGCTCAAGGACCCAAGGGCGGCAGCTTGGCCATACCGGAGCTCGAACCCGGATCTTCCGATTAGCAGCCCAGCGCCTTAGACCACTGAGCTACCCCCTCCCTCCCTGCCTCCCTCCCTTAATAATTTTTAAGTATTATGTAAAGTTGCTTTGGGACGATGACAAGTTGTAAAAAGCGCTCTGTGAATTACGGCAAAGCCGGAATTCACAGCATTTAAAAAAAAAATCCTCCAACAATTAAAGTTGCCCTTATTTTGATTTCATATTGAAATATAAATAAATAGCAAACACTTTTTTCTCATGTGCATTTATTTTCAGATTTCAAGTTCATTGAAGCTTATAACACAACAAGAAACAATGACATTTATTGGACAATGGAGTTCAAGGCTAATTCAGCTACACACACACACACACACACACACACAATTACAGTTCTCATATATGGTATAGCAGACCAAACCAAACATCACTACTGGCCAACTTTGGCCCTTGGGCAGTATTTTGGGCATACTGTATGTTATTCAGAATATTTAGCATGCCACTCTGAACATCTTCAATTCATTCATTCCCAAATAAGTATTATTAATCATTTTAATCATATGCATTGTTGGGTAGGCAATGTTTACATTATTTACAAGCACATGTGTAAAATGTCTTTGTATTCTAATACTACAGAAGAATTAATCCTTCTGAACTGTGCTTGTGGTTCCCTAAGCGTCTAGCTCGGATGTGATCACCAAATGAATGCAAACCATTTTTTCCATTTCTAAAGTCTGTTTAAATACAACATGAGCATTTGTGCAACACATTGTTGTTCGTGTACAGTATAAATAGCGGGAGGGTGTAGCTCAGTGGTATAAGGTGCTGGGCTACTGATAGGAAGGTCGGGGGTTTGAGCCCCAGTATCACCAAGCCGTTAGGTCCTTGATCAAGGCCCTTAACCCTCTGTGTTCCAGAGGAGCCGTATCATGGCTGACCCTGCGCTCTGACCCCAGCTACCAAACAAGCTGGGATATGCGAAGAAAAGAATTTCACAGTGCTGTAATGTATATGTGACAAATAAAGGCTATTCTTCTAATAGTCGGATCAGGATAGTTTTAAAGAATACTATAAAAAAAAAACATGACAACACTTTTGATATTGCACATAAAAAGGCTTCTAAAATCGACCTTTAAAATCCCAAACAAAACATTACAAGCAAAATCCCTTTAACAGCTACACAACGGAAGGGAAAAAGACCAACAAAAAAACAGTCATTCAAACAGTCTGAAGATCAAGATTTCTTCAGATTCCTGATCTCCATTTTGAGGTAAGCCTTGAGGTTCTCATCGTGAACGCTGTGCTCGATGGCAGTTAGTGCTTTTTCTCCACCGTCACTGTAGTACTTCAGCAGCTCTGCAGCATACTCAATCCATACGCAGTTATGACAGCCGCTCATGCAGCAGCATGCTGGAGGAGGTGGAGGTCCAGGATCTGGAACATCTGTCCGACTCTGCATTAAAGCACCTGGGGAATGCAAAGTGCATGGATCCTCACCGTTGCACTGAAAGTCAGGGGGAGTACAGTATAGATGTTTACTTTGGGGAAATATAGTAGGGATGCAGAAGGATTTCTTCTTTATGTGTCTCAAATGGCAGAGGAATAACTGTGGGGAGAGAAAACATCTGGGTTTCATAAATCTTATACATTGTGCCATACAAACCCAAATAAACGTGTGGTATAAATTATGCTGTACTGGATACACTGTATGTATGGCAAGCGTGTAAATATGACTTGTTTAAAATTGTCTAGTGATAAATGGTTTTAAAAATGCGCTTAAACACTCTGTATACTGTAAATATAGTAGTTTGATTTGTTAATAAGGAAACGATACAGACCTTCTGTAAACATAGTGAAGCGCTATTTAGAGGCATCCTAGAAATATAGAAACACAACTGAAACTCTACTTAGACCTCTACAATGGTATCTTGTAGGTACCTCTACAATGTTTTCGCGCCTGTAAATCGGTAATGTGAACCGTACTTCACATGCGTAAGATACGCCATTACTGCTTTACCACAAGCATGACCTTCATCGTGACGAACAGCTGACCAATCAGCGTGTAAAGGAATTATGACATACGCTTTGAAGGCGGGACATGCAGCGCGCTGCAATACCAAATTTATCCAGTAGAGGTCAGACAAAGTGACGTTTCTGTTGAAAAGGTGGTTTTGCTTCATCTTTTTCTTTCCCTTTTCCTTGTTTGAAACAAAGAATTGTACTACTTTACTACAGTAGGTCAGTATTTTTAAAGTACTAGAAAATAATTTTAATCATAATTGCCTGCTTATTAAATAGATTAATAGATATAAACATATCCATGTATATATTAATAGTATTCACATGCATCTATCAATCCGTACATGCATACATACATAAATGCAGAAAAGACATACATGCATTTATCTATTCATACATGCATACATTCATGCATAAAAAATATACATACAGATATATATATAAAATACATACAATTCATACATACAAATAAATACGTGAATCTACCCATACGTGAATCTAGCCATCTACCCATACACCCATAAATACATACATACATACAAAACATGAATGCATATCGTAAATGCATACACACATGCAAAAAATACATACATGCATATATATATATATATATATATATATATATATATATATATATATATATATATATTTTTTTTTTTTTCCCCCATTATTAGCCGATTCTGAATTCTGAGTCCTTACAGGTATTTTCCTGGACTAGTCTGCCATGTAAAGTAAAACACTTTCCATTTCTACAATAAGGACACAGGCTCTTTGAAGTGTTCAGTCCTTTGTCATATTGACAGCAGGTTTTAATGTTTAATCCTCCATTGAAGCTTTGTAGTGTGTGTGTGTGTGTAAGCGAGAGAGTGGCAGTCATCTACTCCCACAGGTCTACATGCTTGACAAGCATAGCCATAGAAACGACTTACAGCATCTCTGGAGACCTGTAACCTGCTCATGCTGCCTATAATCTGTTGAGCCAATGAGTCAAAATCTTTGCTTCAGGCTGATCTATGGGAACAGCAGATAAATAGTTAGATGAAAAATTAGCTGGAAGGGGTACCTGGCTCTAATATTTGATCATCAGCCTTCTCAGGCAAAAAAGATGTGTTATTATTATTTTGAGTCTCAGCCCAAAATCATAAAGAAAGTCAACTGTCTAGAAATAATTGAATTTCAATTCCGGATCAATTTTTTCTCTCTCACAAAAATGGATGGCAAAACATACAATGGAATTATCTAGAATCAACTTGGAGATATGATCCATAAACCAACTTTTGATCAGAAGGCATTGGGTTCACGTCCCACCAACACCAAGCTGGATCCCTGAGCAAGGCCCTTAACCGCTAACTGCTCCATGCTGCTAACCCTGCAATGTATTCATATGAATGAGGTTTACATAAAGATTATCTCCATTATTTAACTGAGCAAACCATTAAACCCAGTATTAACAGATTACGTAATGTTGACGTAATTTACATTTCTTTTTCATAGTTGATGCTTGTGTAAATGTTAATAAAGATTGACAATATCTATCGGAATGACTAAGGTTAATTTAATCCATAAGCAAAATAGCTACACATAAATTATTCATTCTTTAAATCATATTCCGTTTCCTGATCCTGACCTGGGTTATTTCAGATCCATGACCTATTCCAGTAACAACTCTTCATTTAGGCTTACATACACCTCTAGGGGCATTGCAGCATGGCCGATCCTACTGTACCTGCATGTGTTTGGGAGTTTGGTGGATGCAAGTGAACTTGAAAGGAAACATACATGGACATAGCAAGAGCAGATTACTCTCCGAACAGAGAATAACACAAGATCAGGATGAAACCAGAGAAAATGGGAGAGGTGGCAGTGCTATCTACAATATCATGGTGTTGAGTGATAAAGTGCATATATATCTATATATAATATATATATATATATATATATATATATATATATATATATATATATATATATATATATATATATAGAAAGAACATGTTGAACTCTTGTCTGAAGTTGTGAACACTTAAACTTTAGTTATGAATCTTGAGTGATGAGTGTCACCACAAAATCATTTAAATAAAACTTAAATCAATTGCCTACAAATAAATGGATTTTATTCCAAATTATTTACCATAAAAGTGGATGGGAATTATACATGAGAATTATCTAGCATTAACTAGATATTATGCATAAACCAACTTAACCAACTGCACATTTAATTCATAAATGTTATGAACATTGATCAGCATTTGTATTGTGTTACTGCATTATATATTATATATTGCATATGTATTATAAAGAAGTCAAAAAAAGTTAATTATTTGTTCAGTGCTACTTATGGTATATGAATAATATAATGGTTTGTTTGCCTTAAAATGAAGTGGCTCCATTGTGAATCATGAATAACAAGCGATTCATCATGTACAATGAAGCAATTTTAATATCTGTTTGAAAAATAGTTATCTATTAAATAATTACAGAGCTTTTGTGTGTAAACCAGACGTGAGGCTCTGGCTAAACCGAGATGTTAATCACATATCTGTAAGGTAAATGTCTAGGTATTATCGCTATTATGATGATACGGGTGTGTTTCTGACTCCAGACTTTATCATGGGAGAGATGGCAGAGGTGTGGACAGGTGTGGCTCTGTCTCAAATAAGCAGCACTCATCTGTATTTTCAATATTATATCAGTATATATATATACGATAGATATATATATATATATATATATATATATATATATATATATATATATATATATATATATATATATAGATATATATATATTATATATATAGATATATATATATATAGTATATATATATAATATATATATATATATATATATTCTACACAATAAACTTCACTGCAATTGTTTAGGCTTGATTCAGGAATTAGGCTATATAGAAACATTGCTAATAATATTTACATACACTTTTATTTCGGGAGCAAATCATCAGCTTATTAAGGACACAAAGATAAGCCAAGTAATTAAATATTTTTGTAGTAGACATATTTATACGATGTATTATTATGTTGTTCATCTAAAGTTATCTGCAAATGAGGACACACCATTCTTTGTAAATCTCACTATCTTTGTTAGAACACACTGAGAGCCTCTCTGAGCCCTTGAGAAAGAGATTACATATGTGAATCAGTAACTATGTATGGCATGTGTGCGTGTGCGTGTGTGTGTGTGTGTGTGTGTGTGTGTCAGATCACAGAACACCCTGAAACGAGACTCACACACACATCTAGCAGCTCAAAAGTCCTTGATGCCCCCACCGGGTTAGATTTCTCGCCCTAGTTGTTGCCTTGGGAACCATTTTCAGGCAGGTATTTTCCATAGCACCACAGGGCATAAATAATAATAATGTGTATAAATGTGAATAATAATGTGAATGAATGTGAATAAATGTGAATCGGCCAGTGTTTTAATTAAGGATAATGTAAAAACATGGATTATAGTGGTTTGCTGATGTGACACGTATTCAGAAACAAAAGCATGCTATCAGACTGAGAGGAATGGGGTTCTTTTTAAAGCGTTAATCCCCACTGTCAATGGGAATGCTCTTTGGCTGGCACGATTTCTGACACAGTTGGCACATTCCACTGTGAATGTTTTTCACCCCTTTATAGTGCTGCTGGGCTGAAAGGCATTGCCATTGCCACAAACATTACAATAACTATAGTAAATTGTAATTCATCACTTTATCTATCACTTTATTTTAAGTAAAAATTGGAAATAAGTAGAAAAAAGTGTGGTACCATGATGAGGACAAGATTATTTTTGTTTTTTATTTGTACATTGGACTGCAGCTTCGTAATATATATAGAGCTTTACTGAAGATGTTTACTAAAACACTATCCAAATAATAGAAATGAGTTTCTGTATGACCTGGCCTGATGTCTTGAGCCCCACCCAGTTTCAACTACATTGCCAAGTCTTTCCCACTCAACTGAGTCAACAGGTTGGACAATAACAGAATGTAGTGCATCATTAAACACTGCTATGTAGTAAGACAATATATACACTTGAGCATGCGTCAGTCATACACACATTTATTCCGGGTATTCTGTACTAGTTTAACGATTTGGTATAGATAATACAAAGATCCAGAAAGTAATGTTCTGCTCATATTCAAAGTTTTCATAGTCATATCCAGCTCAATTGTATTTTATCTAGTATCTTAGTAGCAGCTTTACCTATTGTCACTGTTGGGTAGCAGCTTCACCCCAAAAAGAATACATCCATATTGACAAAAGTAGAAATGACAATGATGATGAAATAGCCTCTTTGAAATAACGTGAATAAACATCTTTAAAAAATCACTTTCCAGAACTGTAGATATTATAATGTCAGAGTGCACATGTTGAAAGGATGTTCATTATACGCATGTCCATAGTGTTGATTGAGTATATTTATAACAGTATAACAGTATAACAGTCCCACATATAGAATATTAAATATACAAAATATGTCATTCCTTTATTGTAAGGAATATGAATGCACGATTTATTTATTTATGTAGCTGAGTATTTCATTTTACTACTACTATTATATACTAGTATAATGGCTGACATAATCGGGTTTATAACTATAAAATCACATTACTCATTAATAAACAGTAAGCAAAGCACAACTTTGTTGTGATATAAATATGCATCTGTTGGTTTGGGTTGTAAAGCTAGGAGATATATCAGAGATATAGAGTAGGAGATATAGTTCAATATGAAAGAGGTGAGTATCTCGGATCAGTAGCTGGCCAGGTGAGCACAGACTGGGGGCGATGGCATTGCTCAGATGCCCTTGGCCTGCCTCCTGGACATTAACTAGCTTCACACAGGTCCGGCTTTGTGCATCGCACACAAAGGCCACACTGTTCATCTCTCTTAGTGAGGCTGGCGTCTCTAGAATAACACCTTTGTGACATGCAGTGTTGCAGCTTGGGAATGGGTGAAGGACAGAGGAGGTCCTTGACACACCTCTGGGATTCATTCACTTCTACAGTTCTGCAGAATAGTTTTTTTTCATCCACCACATGAAATACCTGACAATAGTCCATTACCATTTTCTACATATTTATGACAAAACCCACCAAGCAGCCCGTGACTGTACCGGTGAACACGGTGAGGTAATTGCTCTGCAATTTCCTGTGGTGCGAGGTGGCCGTGTATAATGATGAATTGCTAAGTACAACAAAAAACCCTCCCTACAGGGACACAATGAATCCTGGTCCCCATGGCAGCCTGGCAAACATGGACACGAAGACTTGTGAATGCACCAATTAAGAGCAAACACTGGGAGAAAAGGCGAGTCCTAATGGGAGGCAGTGTATTCCCTGGGCGAGTTAACCCGGATCTTGACAAACAGTCCGGGTTTATATTTCAAACACAATAAAATAAAATAAATATAAATAAACAAACATATAAATAAATCAACTTAGATTTAAAGCACTAAATAAATAGATTGGGTCATTCATTTAATAGACACAAAATGCACCGCACTCTGGATTTCCAAACACCATCCACCCGAATAACCACACTGCAGATCATTAATGTTCCACAAAGCAGATGGATATGACACAGAGATTCACACATAGTGCCCCTTTTCATGCGCTTACTCACATTAACTTGAACCTGTTAACCACAAGGCCGGAGATTTGTAAATGAGGTCCCTTGCTGATGGATTGCTGAGTAGTGAGGTTAAGTGGAGTTCAGTGAATAAGCCTGCGCAAGGCTTAATGGGCATGAATGTTCTAGGCTGGAAAAGTTCCCAAACATCAAGAGGTATTAAAGTAAAAGTCCCTTAACTCTACCAACACAAACAGCATGCTTACAAGACGTGTTTTTTTCGGGTTTGTAAACATAATTCGTACTGATCTTTAAATACTGGCTACCAAACATTTGCAGTATTTATGTATATTTAATCAGGACTTTGAGTAACTTCAGTCAATTCCTCTTTGATTTTAGAGCAACCTGGATTTAAATACATTAGACAAGTATGCTTTCAAAGATGTCAGACATTCCTTCATTATCATAAACCTCTAAAACTGCTCTTATTCTTTGTGTTATTAGATGGATAGATATTAAACCTGCACTCAACCTAAATCCGTGTTGCCGTGTTGTCTTGTATGGTCTGTATTGAATTGTATAGTTTATATTCACTTGTATAGTCTGTGTTGCCTTGTATAGTTTGTGTTGCCTTGTATAGTCTGTGTTGACTTGTGTAGTCTGTGTTGACTTGTGTAGTCTGTGTTGACTTGTGTAGTCTGTATTGCCTTGTATGGTCTGTATTGCCTTGTATAGTGTGCATTGTCTTGTATAGTGTGCATGGTCTTGTATAGTCTGTATTGCCTTGTATAGTCTGTATTGTCTTGTATAGACTGTTGTCTTTTATAATCTGTATTGCCTTGTATAGTGTGCATTGTCTTGTATAGTCTGTGTTGTCTTGTATAGTCTGTATTGCCTTGTATAGTGTGCATTGTCTTGTATAGTCTGTATTGCCTTGTATAGACTTCGTTTTCTTGAATAGTCTTTATTATCTTGTATAGTCTGTATTGCATTTTATAGTTTTTATTATGTTGAATAGTCTGCGTTGTCTTGTATAGTCCTGTCCATCAGCTAAATAGAATAATACTTGTCTATTCTTTTGAGAGTCAGCTGGAAACAAATTCCTTGTGTGTGTAAATACACTTGGCCAATAAACCCGATTCTGATTCTGATTCTGAACCTCTGCGAGCTGTCACTCTGTAGATCATTGTCAAACTCCCAATTAACTCCAAGATCCTATAAAAGCAGGATTTTAAGTATTAATAACATTTATGAAATATGTTAGCCGAAACTACACTAGATAAAGTAATAAATGACCGACGACTGGCCTCTGATCAGGGTTGTCTTGTATTTGCTTCACTTTAGATCAGATTTCATTCAAGTGATCTTAATACTCGCCTACAAATTACAAATTAGTACTAAGAAGTTATGGAGAAGGGGAAATAAGATCAGATCTCCTTGTTCACATATGATTATCATTATATACAACTCTTGTCGAAAACACTTGCACGTTTTCCTTTTGCTTCTACGCCAAAAATGATGTAGTTTAACAGAGTTTTTACTTTGACGGGACAAGTTTATAAATGTACATGTTAGCTTTATTTTCTTTGAAAAATCCTCCCTAAACATGAATAATAGCCTTATATACTTCTGCCAACTGGGTAGTCAGTTTCAACAAACATCCAGTTGAAGCACAGCCATGCCTCTTGAAAAATTTGCCAAAAGTGTTCTACGCTACATATTTCTTACTGACCTTGTGATCGAGCTCGTCCCAAAGTAGATCAGTAGGATTTAGGGCAGATGACTGGGCGGGCCTTTACATGACACGACTGTTTGCTCTCTAAATAATGTCTACAGAGCTTGAAGGGATGTTTCAGGTCACTGTCTTGTTATATGGCAAAGATGAATTGATGATAATGAACTATATGTATATTGCGAATTGTATCAAAATGCCGCAAAGAGACCGAATTTTCCTGAACGTTAGGAATTACATTATAAAGTACTCACTAACAACTTTTATTAAAAACAAATTAAAACACATGAATGTATCATTGTATTATGTGTATGTATCCTATTAAGTAATAAATAAAGGACAGTATTTTTTTTCCATATAAACATAATGAAAGAACCATCCCACGCCGAGGTTTCTCTAAGTAATCTCAGCCAATCAGCAAGCGGCTCAATAGAAAACGCATTCACTCTCTCTCGCTCAGGCTGCATCGCTGTTTCATAGTGAAAGCATCGTGTCCGTTTGCTGAGTTTACGCAGTGTTTACTCTAGTCACCGTTTATCACTTAACTGTTTTAAGTGTACTGTACTGTAATTTAATGTTCATGTATAGTACATGAAAATTAAAATTAAATGTATATATATATATATATATATATATATATATATATATATATATATATATATATATATATATATATATATATCATTTTTCTGTTGAGGTATGTTTACAGTGTTTTTGTTCCTGACTTTATCATGATATGAGAAAAAGTGCGTTATATCATGTTTGGGTTTGTAGTAAAAACAAACTCCAGTGTATTGTGTACATATGAGAAGAACAATACTGCATGTGTATTGAAATGAAACAAGCGAGTGCACTGCACTGCTTCTGTCATATGCAGTAAATCCAGTTTAGTTTATTATTATTTCCATGTAAAAGAAACCACATCTATTTATTACCTGAATTACATACTCACATTAAAACAGTGACAGGTCTTTGACCAACCAAAGGTAATGAAAACATTTTTAGAGTGTTATATTAAGTTTTCAATTTCCAAATAGCATGTTAAAATATTGACTTGTTTTATTCTATTCTTTGCTTTTTTTTTTTGTTTTTTTTTTGTAAAGCATTTTTAGTTGAATTTATATATGTAAAATAAAACAAATAAATAAATACTACTACTACTACTACTACTACTACTACTATTAATAATAATAATAATAATAATAATAATAATAAAAGCATTTGTGATTAACCGAGACCAAGGGGTGTTTCAGTGTTTCATATACAGGGAGTCGCAACTGAAATATTACATAGTTCACTATTTACACTCTCTTACACTGTATCATGATAATCAGTGTATGACTTACATATCCCATTCTTTTTTTTATTTTTTTAATGTAGATAATTATTGCTTGAATGCAACAGACAGACGGACAGGCAGACGGACAGACAGATGGAGATCCTTAAGGGCACTGCGAGTTCTTAAGCAAGCATGCATCAGACTGCATTCAAATTCTTTGCATCTCGGAGAGGTGTTTGCTTTATATTAGGGAAGAACAGAATGGTTGTGTATATAATATATATATATATATATATATATATATATATATATATATATATATATATATATATTATATATATATATATATATATATTATGTATTCTACTGTATTCTAAACAGTTGGAAAATAAGAGGTTTGCATAATAACATGGCCTGCAGACTACCATAATAATTATGCAAATTGTCAGGGACAAAATGAACAGTGATACACTGTCATTTTTTCCTGTCTACCATTTCTTCCTTAATATTGATGCCTCTGTTGTGAATAAACTAATTTTTTTGCAGTAGTTGTTGTCAAGGCCAGCACAGTCTTCTCTGCAGGCGTAAACACGAGTTTTTAATGTATGTTTTGCCCATGAATATAATAGAATTGACTCAGGTAGACTGAACATCACTTAATTGATCATGTATCATTGAGCTTTTATAATAATTTATGTTTAAAAAAAAAAACGTTTTATGGCTTTTTATCCGCCAATGTCGAACTGTGTATGTTGGACTTGAGCTGCAGTTGGATAGATATCCATCTAACACCTGTGACCGAGGGTGTGCTCGCTTTTTATATAGAGGGTAACGACTATGCCATTGTTTGGCTAGAGGTAAAAAGGAGTTAGACTTCATATTAAATATCAAACGGATGTATTATATCAACAAATCATCATGGTTTTAATTCTCAACAATCACTCAGTTCTGTGGTTTATTGTCGGTCCAAATATATAGAACCTATTATGTTACCAAGAGTTTCAACTTCCCATTTTACCACAAGTGCTGAACATTCGATATGTAGAAAGGAGACAGACAGACAGACGGATAGACAGATACACTAACAGAAGGAACAGAGCTCACTTATGCTGCTCAAGGTTATTTGAAAATAAAGTCTAGGTCAGGACATATCAGGCTGCATCCAGACGTAAATAAGGTCTGTTTATATAGCAAATAGAGGACGATTGTTTTGTATTCAGTTAATTGTGCAGTTTGTGTTTTCTTTCGGGTTTCCAATCATTTGATTGCAATTCAAATATTTAATCGTGACTGTGCATGACTGTCATGAGTTAATCGCACATTTTTCACATTTTTTAATACTCTAATCAACATGGTGGTTTGCGCAAACGTATGTTTCCTGTTAGTAAAACCAAACTCAGTATAGAGCGTGAAGAGAAAATACTCTCTCTTCCCTCCTCTTTCTCTACTTATGCATACCAAGGCTTCCTGAAGTTCCGCCAGCTCCAGTTGTGTTCCACACCATGAAGATTGAACTTTCAGAACCATCTATAGATGTAGAGAACATTTGCAAACATCTGGGCTCATCGAGTGACGTACAACCTTTGGATTCCACTTCCATGCACAGTTTTGACATTGGACTTCTTTGGCTTCCACAATATTAACTGACTATAAAACTATATAAAAAAAGACCTGACTCACAATCACACACCCCAGTGTTCATGGTATTTCTCACTCTCTGATATTTTGTATTATTTATAATCACACTCCTGGATGTGACAAATGAGGATGGGTTCCTCTTCAGAGTCTGGTTCCTCTCAAGATTCTTCCTCATTCCATCTAAGGGAGTTTTTTTTCCCTTGCCAGCCGCCCCAGGCTCGCTCATCAGGTCATACTCATGAATCATTTATATGAAAAGTTTTTGTTCTATAATTTTTACATTCTGTAAAGCTTCTTTGAGATAATGTCCATTGTGAATACAGTTAATACAGTGTAGTTGAGAAATAATAATAATAATAACAATGGTGCAATACACACTAAGATTAAATTCCTGACAAAATGTGTATTAATTTTAACTGCTACAAGAAAAACAAGAATTGATATTTTCAATAGTACATATATCATCTCTACAGGTTATTTAGCTTAGATAAATCTTAGATAATCTTGTCTAAACCTGAAAATGTTTGTATTTAATATGAAAAAATAATAATGTTATAATGTGACCTGCACACTGTTACAGTCACTCTACACCTGCATGTAGAAAAGTGAGTTTATCTGATGAGACTATGGAAATAAGGTGGGTGCTGACTATGGCGGTTGGGAATTTTTCCATTAGATACATTTCTGTTTGGGATCTTATCTTCACACTGTTGTAAAAAAGTATGCTAAAACTTTCACACAGTTATTGACTGTCTCTATGGAAATGATAAAACATACAAAATAATCAGCTACAAACACAGGTGAACAAATGTACAGGCAAAATACTGATGAATGAGGAGACGTTTACTTTGGGAATGAAATATATATGATCACATCATACATACAGTACCACATACTCACTCTCTCACACACACACACAGTCCAGAAATATTACAATCATCAGAGAAAGGTCTGTGAATAATGTGTTGCAATACTGAACACATTTTTGCATTAAAACTTTCACAATACAACATTCTTTCAATTAGGCACTATTAAAAATACAGTAATCATAAGATGCCTACTGTATACAGATGTTGCTGCATCTACAGTGTCAGAAACGGTACTATAAAGGCACAAAGTAAATTCAAGCTCTCGAGATACAATGAGGGTCATCAGAATGTTGAGCTTTACAAGATGAAAGATACAGAGTAATAGTATGGAGTTGTTCAACAGTTTCTACCAGTAATTGTATGCTTTGGTAGCTAATTGCCAAGTCGTACCTTTGAAATGAAAGGTACTGCATGCTCTTGCTACTTACATATTACTGCATGCAGCAGACCAGACTTTTAATATAGTTGCATGTAGTGTACATCAGTTCGTTTTAAAAGGTCCCCACCATCCATGTTCCCGAGTGAAAGATCTCAAAAAGTACTCTTTAGAGTTCTACCTCAGCAACAAGCAAGACTGCCTTTTGAATCTTTTCTGAAAGTGTCAGAATCCAATAACAGGCTGATTATATCAATTATTGAGCATTAAAGTGACGTACCATTCATCATACATGCTATTTCTTTCCTTCCAATGCATAGTATCGTCGTAAGTAAGGCAGCCAAGCCAAGTAATACATGAATAATCTCCATGTCCTCCATACACCAGTGAGTTCTCTCCTTCTGGGCGTAATTTCCAGTTTAGCGTCCATGTGGACAAACTGCCCATATATTGTCTCTACTGGACCCACAGACACCTAACCATTTCAAGGTGAAGCTTGTAAAGTTCTTTGGCCTGAGAAAAGATCCATGGCCAAGGATGAAAAACTGCCATTGTGGGGGGGGGGGGGGGGGGGGGGGGGGGGGGGGTGAAAATGGCAGGGGGGGGAGAGACAGAGGGGGGGGGGGGGAGGGTGAAACAAGGTGCAGGGGGGGGGGGGGGGGGGAAAACAGAAAGGAGGGGGTGAGGGGGGGGGGGGGGGGGGATTGCGAGTAGGGGGGGGGAAGGGGACATGAGAGCAGAGGGGAGGGAGAGCAGAGTTGGGGGGGGGGGGGGGGGGTGGGAGGGGGGGGGGGGGGGGGGGGGGGGGGGGGGGGGGGGGGGGGTAAGGGAGAGGAAGAGCAGAGTAAGGCAATCAGGAAGGCTCGATTCACCACTGCGATTTCCAGTGCAAGGCATTTCCCTGAAGAGAGAAACAGGAGAGAATATTTATTATTTTGATACACTTGTTTATAAGAGATTATAATCTCTTACAGTGCTGTAGATTTTGAAGATAGCCACAGGGCGTGAGGTTTTTTTGGTTACACTCAAACTAATGGATAATTAATTGGTGAATAAAATGCCTTTTTTAGGACACATGTTTGGTTAGGATGTGAAAAGTGTTTGAACTGAACTCTGACTCTTTCAGTTTGCATGGTGTTAGACAACTGTTTACTCTCATCAAAATATTATGCACTGCTCAACTGTGAATTTATAATATTTAGGCAGACAATTTTCATTTCCCATGAGGGTTAAAAAAAAATTCAATTACACTAAAACTCACACATAACTGTTTCTAACACAAACAATGAACTGTTAGTTTTTTTTTTTTTTTTTTTTTTGTGAAACCTGTCAGGGAAGGAACAAGCTATGAGTCAACAAGGTATTGAGGATTAAGTGGTAAAAAGAATGTCAGATGGCAACACCTTCAGTCAAGTAGAACTGTGCTTATGACCTGACTTGGGATTAGTGTTCTCTTACTTAGTGCGTGCCTTCCATGTATAAAAATACATACACACAACACAAATCTGACTGCTGGATCAGATCTTAAGATTAAGAACAGAAAATCCCCACAAAAATACAAGCAGGAAAGAAAAAAAAAAGATTTCCAGAATGGAACTTGATACTGCAAGAGCAAACGATGAAGATGTTGAGCGTGAGGGAGAAACAGAGAGAGTCAGGATAGACTGAACAACAGAGCAGGAAATCAGGCGTTCCTGACAAATAGTAAAGGAAGTTAGAAGACCAAGTAGGACCATGGTAAATCAGTGAGGGAGGCCACAGAGGTGATGGCAATGAGTGAAGAAGGATGCTCAGAAGAACAAAGCAAGGAAACTGGAAAGATGATCACTGATCATATGAGCTGAGCTGCATACATTAGTTACAGGATTCCGTCCAATGTCGGACATGGTCGGGCTGATGTTGCCACTTTGACTGAGTGGAGAGGCGAGAGACGCTCGTGGGATCGAAGTATCGGATGAAAGGTCCATCTGATGCTAAAGTCACATGCATGGAGAAGGAGGAGAAGGAGAAAGTATGTGTGTGAGAAAGAAGTACTACACACATATACATACATATGTATGTATACACACACACACATATATATATATATATATATATATATATATAGATATATATATATATATATATATATATATATATATATATATATATATATATATATATATATATATACACACATATTTACTATATATATATATATATATATATATATATCTATATATATATATATATATATATATATATATATATATATATATATATATATATATATATATATATATATAGATATATATATATATATATATAATGTATCATTTCTCTTGAGACAAGGCCTTTGAAAGGTCTCCTTTGTCAGAACCAATACGCTACATAACAGTAACAGCAGTGTCATTTGGGTTTGCATAAGCAAAACAAGGCTGGCAAAATCATACTCACATTTGTCACTCCTTTGGTGATAATTGCGAGCTCTGTCGGTTGGTACACAGAGCCGCGAATCTGTCCGTTGTAGCCGCTGTATGGAGACACTGGCTTGTTAGCTGATAACACACACAGGGGGGGGGGGGGGGGGGGGGGGGGGGACACAGGGGGGGGGAGGGGGGGGGGGAGTCAGCATGGTAGGAAAGGAAATGCATAATGGACATTTCTGAAATGGGTTTGTTTACAGGGAAATGCAGGAAACAGGTCACTTTAGAGAGATTAACATTTAGCGCCTCTGACAGTACTTCCCAATACAGGATTAATTACCAGTAACAAACTGGTTTAAATGTAATCTTTTCTGTAGATATAGTTTTCAGGTTTGTGAGTTTTTTCTTTTAGTAGAGATGTCTTTGTGATCCTTTAGGGAAAGGACAAACCTTTGTTTTGTGTCAGGCTAGTGCTAGTGTTTAAAAAAACAAACAACCAAAAACATATAATATCAGTGATGTTTGACATGTCATATTAATGTGCTTATATATGGGAAAATGGACACAACGAAGTGACAAATAGCATTTAGATATAGGAGATGGTGTTATAGCTAATAAAAATATTATAAACATCTTCTTAAATTGAAAAAAAAAAAAATTAAAATAAACACAAATGTTTTTAAACAGCTAATTATGTATTTAACTAAAGGAAAGCAGTTAAGCAATATTAAAGAGCCAACAATGTTATATTTTTCCTAGGAAATTTTGTGTTGTGTTTATTAGGTAGGGTGTGATGGATATGTCCGCTGGGAGGGAAATGTCGTTTCCTGCCGTGAAATATCTGACCGCCATGACAGTGTTGCCACACCTCAGTCTCTGTGGAGATGTGACAGAATAAACACGCCAATCTCAATCATTGTTCTGTGAAACATATCTTCCATACTCATTACACAGGGATAGGCGCGTGTTCACTTTACTTTTCAATGAGTAATCAGGAACACAGATGGGCTAAAATGGAAAAAATGACTTTCTGCTTTTCTTCTACAAAGCAGAACAGTTTTGTTTTTTGAACTCACAATAGCTTAGCAAACATTACAAAACCTTTACGATAGCATTATACCATTATGTTGGGCTTTTTTTTTTATTTGTCCTGTATACACTGCACATGTATACTAAAGGAAGATAAATAAAAAGACCAAGAGGGAACAATCCAGTAGAACAATGAGACAGAAACAGGGTGTGAGAGAAAAGGGTAGACAGGACATCTGCAGAACAATGTGTTCTAAAGCCTATGGTTTTCTACCGTTACAGATAGATGACTTCAAACATCAGCGTATCAAATTCGGTAGCGTAAGCAGCAAGCTTTCTGCAAAATGTGCCTCTTGCACAGCATGCTTTTTAAAAGGCATGCTATTTAAAAATTCTGTTTTTCGGCTCAAAATACCAAAAACGTTTAAAAGATCAACGGCAAATTGAACCTATTGCAAGTATTAGGGTTTCTGGTGAATGTTTTACTGCAATAAATCAGTCACAACGTTTAGCAGTTTTAATACATTACTCAACAAATGAGGCGTGACTGTGTTGGGGTTTTTCAGGCTAATAATTAGTTTAATCTGGTACACTGAAACAGGGTTAAAAAAAAACGCTACAATTGTGTATTTAATTAAACATGTTTATCCTATTATCACCTATTAATTTGTTCATGCCAAACACACCATGGCATGTTTCCACCACTGTATAAATGCTAGGAATGTGAGCACAGAAATCGGGGAAAGCAGCTTAGAAAAGCAGCTTAGAAACCACCTATGAAGCACAGAGCAAAACAACAAGAATGAAAAAGATACCTGCTTTGGGTTCGTCCATAGAAAAGGCCTTATTTTCCATAAATATGCTTTGCGAGCTTTGCTCTTTCAGGATGGTCTCATAACCCACGCCTTGGTTTGCATAGACATCTGTGGTGATGTCCGATACCCCGTCCGAGTCCTCAGTTGCTTGGCACAGCTCGGGCACTGAATAAAGCAGCAGGAAAACCCAGGCGTTAGCCACCACCGCTATAGTGAGTGTCGGGTCATCCCACGCCTTGCTGCCATTCTTGAGATTGCCGTAAGTGTACATGGCGATCCAAGCCACCCAGATGCCCAGTGAGAATATTCCAGTCAACAAGATGAAGACTCCGTCCTTGTGCCAGCGCTGGTGCTCGCCGCACAGGATTGATATGGATGCCACAAACACACCTACCAGCAGGACCATTACATAAATGAGAGCCATTACAAAGTCTTCGTTGGAAATCGAGCAGGAGGTAGAGGTAACATTAAGGGGCTGCCGGACCATGGTGATAATCAACCACTCTGTGTTGATGATAACTTCGACCAACCAAAGTGCCAAGGCTCCAAGGCATAGTGCCCAAGATCGGGGTGCCTTGTTGTGCCTGGACAGAATGTTCAAATTGACAGCTTTCATAATAAGACAGGAGAAGCATGCTGCAAACAGCACACCAAACAGAAAGCGGCGTGAGGTACACGTGGCAAAATCCACGTTCACGATAAAGGCAAATGCCAGCCCAAAGAGGCCCAGAGTGCCCACAAGTAAGCCAGCGTCCAGCGGCACCGACTGGCGGCGTCTATTGTCCGACATAAACGGCAAGCTGGCCAGCAGAACCATGATCAGCAAGAGGCATACCAAGACTCCGGCGCTGGCAAATGCTTCCAGCACGATGCCCCAAACTGCACCAAGGTCACACAGGTTATAGTAGAGAGCGCTCACGTTGGACCCGCAGCCCTGCGGTGCCGCTGTTGTTCCAGGCACAACTGCAACAACCAGGGCAAGTAGAAGGATCCAGAACGACCTGGGAACAAAGCAGCCCATGGCTGAGATCACCTGTGTTCAGAAACACATAAGAGAGCAAATATTAACCAAAAGGAAAGATAAACGGAGAGAGAGAGAGAGACCGTGAGAGGACAGGAAACTTTGGCGGAACATGCAATTATCATACTAAAATTACACAACACACCAAAATGAGGAAATCTAATACCATCACATGTTTGTGCACGCTTTAAAGTGGTGCCCTGCCCAGATGTGCAACTGTGCGTGTGAGATTGTGGGAACAGCGCGGAAGGTCTCGCCCTGAGAACTGGAATATCTAGACCTGGATTTGATCCACACAGCTCCGTAAATCATTCATGAGTTTTGCACAACATTGACTGTTTTTCAAGGGAAGGCTTGAAGCCGTTTTAGTGAGGACAGGTTTTTTTGTCAGGCCATTCACATGTTTCTAAAACAGAGTCAAAACACTGATCAGTAGTAACAGTCATGTTATGATATATTGTAGATTTATTTGTATTTTTATTTGGGTGGTGGTGGTGGTGGTGGTGGTGGTGTCGGGGAAATAACAGAATACAATTAATGTAACTATGTAGTAAAATCTGATACAAACTAATAATAAGAGAGTTGGTTGATTATTTAAAAACATTATGGCACACATTTTCTACCCCCTTGGTTAATCATTAACCCGTGTGTGCCAAAACATCCAAGATGAAGACTATTTTTTATGAGAAATGAAAATTACAAATAAATAAATAAATGGAAAAACATAAATTAATAATAATAATTTTGTCTCTTGAGTAAGGCATATGGCATTAAAGCAAAGGCATATGCAATTTAATGTCCAAACATTGCAGTCACAAAACAGAAAGTACCAAGTGAAAGCACTAAACACATTGGAAGCCCAAAATGCCAAGATCATTGTATCTTTTTTTTTTTTATCTTTCAATATTGTATATTGTTTACTCAGACTACCAGGAAACTTTCTTCAGGATTTATAAGTCCACTAAAACACTACCCCATATTTGTTTATTCAAAACATTATTGTTCACTTCCTTTTCACAACGGACTGCATATATAACGTCTTAAAAACAAACAGTCCTGAGTGTTGAATTTATTGCTTAACACATGCAATAAGTATTATTTATGGTACAACTCTAATAAAAATCTATACGTAACACTATAATAGTTAGGTCACCACAAATTATTTTGTAATATTAAAATAAATTAAACTAAATACTAATATTAGTAATAAAAGTATATATATATATATATATATGAATTTAAATGAATGAAAATACTAATATTGTTAGGTAATAAATAAATTAAAGATAATAATACATAATCTTAAATACTCTGAGAGACGCGTCTGGTTTGACAGACAGTAAGTTGGACCAGTAAGATCACAAAGTCGCTGAGCGACAACCAGTCAGGTTCGATTAAAGGCGGGTCAAAGAAAAGCTCTGTACACACCTGCGTAAATCAACAAAGTAGCGTTCCTTAAAAAAATAACGGTTGTTTTTTTTTTATTTAGAAAAAGGGGAAAAACATTTCTCGATTTAGGATCTAGAATTGTAGCCACTGCCATCCGAACTAACCAAAATATTCACAATGAATATGCTTCTGTGTAATCTGAGGGTAAAAGTTGTTTGGGGGTCGGCTGTAATCGCATATTCCCACGTGAAGCTAAAAATCAATACCTTGAGTGAAAAATAAGACTTACTTATCTTTGTCACATGTGATTCATTTGAAGAAATAAAGACGCTGTAAATCACTCGAATCCCTACGGAAATAATGAGATAAACGGCACTTACTTGAACGCTGCTGTGTGTTGTAGAAGATGAACGAACGGGGCAGCAGTACTTATCCTCCTCAATCACGTTAGTTCAGTGTGTGACAAAATGTTTGGCGTTGCCAAGATAAAAAAAAAATGTCTCAAGAGAGCAAACAAAGAGTTCTAAAGAGGTTTACTGCTTGGAAATTCACTTCATATCTCTTTATAAATGTCGGTTCGAACACTCGGTCTTGTAACCAGCCGTCGCTCTTCACTGAACCTGCTACTTCACTAACGAAGCGCGTGCGCGCGCTCTTGCTCGTGCGGGCCGGCGGGCGGGCGCTCGTGCGGTAGTACGGGAGCGCGCATGGTGAAGTCGTGCGTTGCGTGTACATCTTGCAACATGACATCAGCTTCACTTGACTATATATATATATATATATATATATATATATATATATATATATATATATATATATATATATATATATATATATATATTATATAGATATATTAGAGGCTTATTACTTTTAATTCTTTTAAATAAGGATATGTTTATGGGTCTGATGTGACAAGAAACGTATGTTATCTTTGTTTTTTACTGAATTGATTACTTTTAGTTCAAAATGTTGCAAGCAATATTTACATAAGCGATATTCACGTCTATGGGTGACCCACAGCATTTTCTCTGAGATTTTAGGTTATTCAGATAAAATGTTAACTTTCTTTGGTCAATTATAAGGTTTCAAGTTGGCTAGCCGGTTCAGTGAAACATATAGAACTTTCAGAAAACGGCACTATTTAAGATGACAAAGCTGTGTTTTCGATTGATTTATTTTTTTCCATTTAAAAACATGAATCATCATGGAAAAAAATGACAAATTTAATTTTAATATGTTTGATATAATGCAACAATTCGTTTTGGCCCACAGCCCTCAAGTCAAACTAGATGTTCAATGTTAACAGTAGGAAGACAAGGACTTTAATAAATAATTCTAGGATTATGTTATATAAAATATAAAAACACTGTGAGCTCAGACTTTTGATATAACATATCTTATTGTAAACTGTAAATGGATTTTTTTAATCACAGTCTCTCTCTCTCTTTCTCTCTCTCTCTTTATAGAGTTCACACTAATCCTTAACTGTCAACGATCCTGTTCATGTTTTCTGAAATCAAGAGCTATATTTGCATGCCTTCACTCCTCAATCAGCACACACACACACACATATATATACACACACCCACTGTGTCCTGTAGGTGTTGTCTCTGGTCTGTGTGTGCCTGATTATACAGCCATGCTTACATCCTCATCCTTCTTCCACCATTACTGTTTTTATTCCTCCATTTTGCCTGCATTTACTTTTAAGTAAAATTAGCCTTCTCCTGTTAAAGTAGATCAACAGCTAAAGTAGATCTTATCTCTCCACCTTTGTGTTTATCATGAAACTAAATGCCGCTCGAAGTGCCATTGTATCGAAGCACAAGAAACTCTTGTGAACTGCAAGAAGTACAGATTGCAAATGCATTAAATATAGATCATTGTTTAAGTATTGCTTACCTGAGTCATCTGATGATCGATTAAGAGCTATATTACATTTATATTTATTACATCTGGCCTTGTCCAGAGCAACTGCCAGTTATTTTATATTCACAATATATATCATATATCACATCTAACTTTCATCCACCGACACCATGCACCACTATACAAATGAGGGTTCAGAGCCCTGCATAAGGGCCCAGCAATAGTTATTTGCTTTTGCTGTATTAGGCCTATCATGAGTTTTATGTCGAATGATTGGCAGGATAAATGGATGTAAAGTGCCATCTAGTGGTGGGAGAGTTGAAACGCAGACTTTGCTGACTTTGTTCTTTCAATGGTTTGTGTGTGTGTGTGTGTGTGTGTGTGTGTGTGTGTGTGAGAGAGAGAGATAGAGAGATGGAGTGAGAGAGTGTGTATATATGTGTGTGATTCAGTGTGACCTCTGCATGCAGAATACGAAGTGTTTGCTTAAGAGGGTATTGTTAATTGCGATATTGTTAATTTAAGAAGAGGCTTAGTGCTGAAACACAAGTCATCTTTAGTTTAAATGAATTTGTTTTGTTATTTATTAATCACATTGTAAACATTTTACAGACAATAATCACATTTGTTGAGGTCTTTCAGCGATAAAAGATTAAAACTGCTGCCTCGGTTTAATTCCTTGGATGAGCTTGTAACAGGAAGCTCATTAAGCGAGGTAAAATCCCCACACTGCTCAGGAGTTTCCTACTCCACCAATGCAGTACTGCAAAATGTAGAAACATGATTTAGTCTTACAGATACATATAGAATGATAATAAAACATAGATGGGTTGATTCCTACAATAAACCATTTACATGTTCTCCATGGCATCCATTTGGTTTGATCCCAGAGCATAGAGCCATTACTGCTTTTTCTTCATTGAACACTCTGAAGGTGACGAAACCAGGATCAAAATGATCTAATGTTTAAAAATGGAATGCAAGATGAGATTATTAACTCATTATTATAAACACATACACGAATTTTCAAGTGCAATCAACTGTATTAACACTTCCCCCCACCCCCAAATTATTTCTACTCTTTGTGTCCTTAGATTGTATATTGTGTATAGCATGGATCACCAACGTGGTGCCTGTGGGCACCAGGTCGCCCCCAAGGACTACATGAGTAGCTCTCAGGCCTGTTCTAAAAACTCTACAGTGAGATGCAGCTAAAATGTTAGTTAACTCATTGTGAACTCACAATAGTTATCTCACAATACGTATTGTGAGAAATCATCAGTGTCATTAATTATAATATATAACTAAAGGCAAATGTGTTTTTCTGCAGAAGAGTGCGTCAGACTGGTAACCCTTTGTATGACTCAGTATCCAAGAAGTAGCTCTCAGGTTCAAAAAGGTTGGTGAGCCCTGGTGTATAGGTCCTAGGAGGCATGGTGACTTAGTGGTTAACACATTCGCCTCACACCTCCAGGCGTCGGGGGTTCGAATTCCCGCCTCCGCTATGTGTGTGTGGAGTTTGCCACAGCAGGTTTTTCTCCGGGTTCTCTGGTTTCCCTCAGTCCAAAAACATGCACGGTCGGTTGACTGGCACCTTGGAAAATTGTTTCTAGTGTGTAAATGTGAGTGCGTGCGCCCTGCAATGGGTTGTATCCTGCCTTGATGCTCCAAGATGCCTGAACCAGATTCCCTGTGACCCGAGGGAAGGTCGCATAAAACAGTAGAAGATCCTTCAAAAATGATGGTACAAACCTCTAAGTGTTAGTCCATAAAGTTTTGTTGTTGAATCCACGTCACCTGTATCATACACCACCGGCACAGAAGGTCCGCTGCCATCTTTACATTCCCCTGCTCCAGACTTTACTGGATATTTCTGGAAAATTATCAAGCATTCAAAAAATGAGTTCACCTACATAAACCATTGCTTTTCATGTATTCTTCTTATAGAGTGTATAAAATGTTTGTTTATGGTTCAAGTAGTCGCAGTAAAAGATGGTATATAGAGCGGATACATAATGCGACGTTACCTTAAATAAATGGTAGAGGCTTCCACCATTTTCAGTGAGAAACTTGCTTTCGGTGTGGTAGCGCAAGATCGACGTGCTTGCCCAGTTTTTGAGCTGAACGTCATTGGGAACGTGCCACAGCGATACGTCGTCCGCAGTGATGTCGTAATAGCCAGGATTCTATGCGGGAAAATTGTTTGATAGAATTATGAAAAGAACCCAAACAAAACAAAGCATTTTCCGAATAAAATGAACGAATTAATATGTATGTAAGCCTCAATGCAAGTTCAGACAATAACCTTATTTTATTGTATACTGAAGTGCAATGCGTCATTTAGTGATGCAACATGAAGTTAAAGCTATATCAAATATCACAGGAAGGCAAGAATAGCTTCAGATAACAACAGAACATAATTTACTGTAACTTTGCTGCACCTATTTTTATGCATATAAGAACTCTCAACACCATGTAATTATATTATAAATTCATCATTTACCATTGCCAGTGGCAATAGATGCAATATACAATTGAAAGTAAAAGTATATGTATTTTATAACTGCCACTACTGCATTTATTAACGTTTAAGAAACTGATTTACATTAAAAACCTGCGTAATTAAAAAAGCAATAACAACACCATACCTTGTAGTCATCACTGGTAGCGCCCTCTGCTGTGCCAAATGTGGCACTGTTTGCCCAGGCTCCTTCACCATAAGGCCGTTTGGGATCACTTCCTTGCTCACTTGACCAGCGGTCACCTTTAGTACATTTTCCATTGATATTGTTCTCATGCACACTGGCTACCAGCGTCCAGCCACCACCAGCTGTGGTCATATCACAGAATGCCTGGTACATCACACCGCTTTCTGTAGTTAGGTAGAAGATGCCATCTGAAAAATAACAGAGCATCAGAATTAGAGTACTAAAACCATAATCAAAAGTCGTGATGTTTCTCATAATGTATGAAAATGTTAATGGTTTGACACTACGTCATTTGTTTCATGCAGGGGAAAAGTGCTCACCTGTTGTAGCTCCGAAATTCTCCTTGATGTCCCGGCAACTCCGGCTGAGAGATCGCAACCTGGCATGATACTTACCAAGCTCTGGGTTTAAATATGTGCCATTTAAAATAATTGGCTTTGGGGTAACCAGCCCTCCTGCAACAAAGCAACTGTTAATAATATAAAAGAGAGGTGCGAGAGAAGACTGCTAACTGACGCATAATAGGAAAAACAATCCGATTCCAAAATCATACATATCAATAACAACAAATCATGAATGTATACATTATATTAACTTTTCAGAACATTACCTGTACTGAAAAAATGATGGTGGTGTACAAGTACACACATCATGAAGACAATTCTATGCAGCATTGTGCAGAAGTGTCAGTGTCGCTGTCAGTAGAGACTTCTCCTGATTTCGTACACAGTCTGTGTGTTTGCTTTTTATACTCTGATTGGAGTTACCCTTTGATCAGGAATTTCATTTATTTCCCAATATTTAGTCCTAATCATTAAACAAAGAGTAAAGTTGTATTATTAGTCTGCTGGGAATACCTGACATTTCTAAATGTTGAAGTAAATGGGACAAATGACACATAATGTATTTCCCACTGTGACAGCTAACATGGTGAACTTGTATAGGTTTGAAATTGCGCAATGTTTACAGACAGGGGAACTTTTGCAGAAAAATGGCTTCGCGCAAAATATGAAACACTGGTGTCAATAGTATTCACATTCATTCCTCATGTAGAAGTATAGATACTAGGGTTAGTAAAAGAGTAAAAATACTGGTTTCAAAACTACTTAAAGTATAAAAGTAAAAATACTGTAAGACAAAAGCTTAGGCCACGCCAATAACAATTTATTACTGAACTCCCAACTGTAGCTTAATTTGCGGAGGACAAAAAGAAAGCACCCGCTTGATAAATGAGCCAGTAGTGGAGAAATAATCACTTTTGAGAAATAATCTTTTTTTGAGTAACGACCCCAAAACTGGTTATGTCCTTGCTGGAGTGTGATGTGATTCATGTCGTGTGCAGATGTGATGGATCACGTACAAACCAATAGGGTGTTTATATATATATTTTATTTATTTATATGGGCTTTTTTTTTTTTGGGAGAAAACGAAAAATGACCGAAAATAAAAAAGGAGTAATGAGAATATTTTTTAAATGTAAAGAGTAGAAAATATAGTTAATTACATGAAGTAAAAAGTCTAGAAAATAATTACTCCAGTAAACACCCAAAAATTCTACTTAAGTATTGCAAACAGCCAAATCTATTATTATAAAAAAAATTTTTAAATCATTTACTGGTTCTACTCTTCATGCTTTACGCTTGATATCAGGTTTTTGTTAGCATTAACATGCTTGTGTGCAGAATATACCGTTTATGATGTATCACTTTATAATTCACCAACCGTATGCATTGTTTTAATGACTCCCATCAAATACGTAGTGTGTGTGTGTGTGTGTGTGTGTGTGTGTGTGTGTGTGTGTGTGTGTGTGTGTGTGTGTGTGTGATGTGTGTGTGTGAGGGAGAGAGATGCAAGGAAACAAAGTATTTGTACTTCATTACTTGACACGTCTGCTTATCATCTGTTTATGACATTATTTATTAAATGCTAAAGGCTGGGTCTAGTATAGAAAATGAGTGTTCAAACATTGCTTTTCAGGGTTCACACATATGAGTAAAGTGCATGAAACTACATCAGGGTCATTACCCAAATGGAATACAAACATGAGACTGGGTTAAATAGTGTCAGTTTTTACAGTAATTTCTGGAGATTTATGATTACATCATATCGCAGTTCCATCAAAACATTGTATAAGGACATTACATGGGAGGGTAAATTTAATCTCCCTAACCACAAAGAAATATCTTTACTCAGCATACAATATGCCAAGAAACAAAATATATGTATTGGTTTGTTTTACTATAAAAAGCAACGATAAATAGTATACATAAGCAATGCAATAGCATATTTGTGTTTTATATGCTGGACCATTGCCATTCTCGTAATAAAAGTTGGCTCCACGCATTTCTTATAAAAATAACTTTCATTCTTTTCTTTCGCAGTGAATCAAAAGTCTGTCCAACAATGCACTAAAAATGTCACTTGCACCATGTGGAAATACTCATGAGTTAATCTGATGAGTAAGTCTGAACGAGTAAGTTAGGATGTATGTTTTAGGATGACTGATGTGCTAGATGATAATTACTTGAGACAATATTGTTAAGCGGGTGGGGCACGGTGGCGTAGTGGTTAGCACGTTCGCCTCACACCGCCAGGATCCGGGTTCGATTCCCGTCTCGGTCATGTGTGTGTGGAGTTTGCATGTTCTCCCCGTGCCTCAGGGGTTTTTCTCCGGGTTCTCCGGTTTCCCTCCGGTCCAAAAACATGCACGGTAGGTTGATTGGCACCTTGGAAAATTGTCCCTAGTGTATGAATGCGTGTGTGAGTGTGTGTGCCCTGCGATGGGTTGGCATTCCATCCAGGGTGTATCCTGCCTTAATGCCCATAGACGCCTGAGATAGGCACAGGCTCCCCGTGACCCGAAGGAAGATCGGATAAAGCGGTAGAAAATGAATGAATGAATATTGTTAAGCAAAACGCATACAAAGTCATTAGTAAAGCCTAGTTATCTAAAAGCTGACCAGTTGTACATATAGAAGATTCAGTTTGAGTTATGATTAAAAAGGGTATATTACTGTTGTTTCTGAGCTAGCCACAACTGCATCATTCTGTACATCAGGTCATACTGTTATTGATGCAAACGTAAGCAACTATCATAAAAATATTACAGTCTTAGCAGGAGAGTATTCAAGGATAGATCAAACAAAAAAGCTAGCTTTCTCCTGAATAAGCGATATGGAACATGGCTTAACAATTATTATAAAGCTTCTTACACAGTTATCCAATATTTATTATTATTATTTAATAGTATTTATTAGCTGTTAATATTACACTTCTCATTTTATTCCTGTTTAGTTACTGTATACTTGCTTATTGAACCCTGTTGTTCCATTTTCACTTCTGGATCTACTTTGTGTGACCTTTTCATTCATTCATTCATATTCATTCATTCATTCATTCATTCATCTTCTATCGCTTTATCCGATCTTCCCCCGGGTCACGGGGAGCCTGTGCCTATCTCAGGCGTCTATGGGCATTAAGGCAGGATACACCCTTGACGGAATGCCAACCCATCGCAGGGCACACACACATCACATTTCATCACACATATTCATACACTAGGGACAATTTTCCAAGCTGCCAATCAACCTACAGTGCATGTTTTTGGACAGTGAGGGAAACTGGAGAACACGGAGAAAAACCCCCTGAGGCACGGGGAGAACATGCAAACTCCACACACACATGGCGGAGACGGGAATTGAACCCGGATCCTGGAGGTGTGAGGCGAACGTGCTAATCACTAAGCCACCGTGCCCCCCTGTGTGACCTTAATTAGTTCAAATATATTAACAATAAACATTGTTTCTGATTCATTTAAAACAATGCTGGGGCTCTTTGACGTGACTACTAAATAATTATTGTTTCAGGTTTATACTGTATCAGGTTTTCTGATCCATGCCTTCAGATAACAATCCGAACCCATGAAGCCATTAAGATTTGGCAGAGAATAGGTTTTGTCTTCTTAAAACACAGTTTTCTGACTGGATGAATGCAAATTGAGTATTTTCCTGCCATTAATGGTTGACTATCAGCTGTACTATTTACTCTTCCATAAAAGCTCAACAGACAAAGAGCTGCTTCAACTTGAGATGCCTGAAATCCATGATGTACTTTAGAGATATGAGTCTAGACTACTCATTATAAACTAGTGCCCTTTCTTCCACCCCCCCCCCCCCCCCCTTTTTTTTTTGCTCTCTCCGTTCGGCAGCTGTGTCACCCAGAAAGCGTCCTGTCGGTTGCTGTTCACATTCCAGTCTGAGCCAGCACTGTGCCTTTATAAGTGTTTAGACGCATTTGCTCATTCTCCCTGTTTTGTTTATCAGGGACTTAATGATTGATGTGCTATGTTCCCCGCTGCCTGTGTTTGACATACAACGGGAGGCTACAGACGATAACATCTGGTTCGCCAGAGAGAGAAGTAGAGAAAAAGATGAAGTCAAACACACTAATCAGAGAGTATAGAGTGGAGAAAAAGGTCATCCATGGGGCACAAGGTGTTTCTAAGTGAAGTTTATACATCACCAAGTGGATACGTGCCCGAGCGTTACGTAAGGCACGAACGGTTTATAACTAAGATGTTCAACATTCAAAATAGACTGAAAAGCATTCCGAGCGAATACAAAAATATATTCACGTGAATTCGACTTTTACATTTACATAACATCTAGAATGACTCAAGAAATGAATGCGGTTAGAGTGGAATACATTGAAAACAGCCAAATTTATTATTATAAAAAAAAAATAATAATAATTTACTGGTTCTACTCTTCATGCTTTACGCTTGATAACAGGTTTTTGTTAGCATTAACATGCTCGTGTGCAGAATATACCGTTTATGATGTATCACTTTATGATTCACTTTAGCCAACCGTATGAATTGTTTTAATGACTCCCATCAAATACGTAGTGTGTGTGTGTGTGAGTGTGTGTGTGTGAGGGAGAGATGGAGTGAGAGAGTGTGTATATGTGAGTGATTCACTGTGACCTCTGCATGCAGAATGCAAAGTGTTTGCTTAAGGGGGGGGGGCATCGTTCCTGATACACCTGAAAGCATTCCAAACTGAAAGGTCCTGTCTCACCAAGAATAAACAACATGGCTGGCAGATGCCGTTTGCTTTTGAATGGGAAAGTGCTGCATCATCTCTCTCTCTGCTCCACGAAACATGGTCAGAAAACTCCTGCAAGCAATCGAGCCTCACACAGGTCACACATACCTGACCGAAAGATTGTCAACTTTCCACAGGTAGTGTTGCCTAGAGTGTCTAGGGTTCAGCAATGTAATTTGGTTCGGGATGAACTAAACCCTTATATTTCTTTAATTGAGCATTCTGAGCCCAGTCTCACAGCATAGGCAGGATGTTTGAATCATTTGAGTCGTATTCATGGACACCAATTTCCCTCTTTATTTGCGTTGCTGAGAATGACTTTGGAGGTAATGCATTTCAATAGGTATTTTTGATGCCTCAGCTACAGTGCCTCAGTACCACACACTCTGTATTGGGTTTTTTTTCTTCAAGCACTATTACTCAAAATTTACCCTAGAGATTTTATGCTTTTTTTTTTATTACTTTATATTCTCTATGCTACTTGTTTTTATAAACCTTCATAAATGGTTCCTTCCAGACAAAATACAATACATAAATTCTCCTGGTTAATTAAAGAGACTGCATTAAGAACAAATACCAGACACACACACACACACACACACACACACACACACACACACACACACACACACACACACACACACACAGTTATTATTGTATAACCCTAAACTTAAATAAGATCACATTTGGCATTACTGTCAGCATTACCCATGGTCCTCAGCATATGTTGCCAGACGCAAGCAGTCGTGCTGAGTGACGTGAAAACCGAGAGAAATTTGTGTCCATGAACACATGAGTCAATAGATTAAAGACTATATGAAACGCCTTTTTTCTATTCTGGTGATAGATATCCACCCATTCTCATTAAAAAAAAATTATATATTCCTCAATTTACATCTCAAATGTTAAGAAAAAAAGACAATGTAACAAGTAAAAGAAAGGTTTTATCTTCAGAACACAATGTGCAACGTGCATTCTGAAATTTGCTTTAGACCACAGCACAATAAAATGACATGCATAGAGGAATGGAGTATCTCTCCATCACCTTGGATCTCTTGGAGATGGAAGCAGCTTGCAGACACCTAAGGCCCGGTTTGAAAAAAAAAATCATAAGAAAACCATTAACTATAATAAAGAGTGCATAATGTGATACTCTCTAGGAGATAGTGGGCATCTATTTTTGTGATACAGCTATATTTGGAAATCGGATCAGGATTTTTTTTTTTTGCAGAGTTTTGCTTCAAGGACATGCAAAGTGAATCGTATCACTATTCTGATACAAATCCAATATAAAGCCTTTTAAGGTCATCATCAGTTTCTTTTGATTAAAAAAAACAAAAACAAACATTATCATTAAAAACACCATTTAGTGTTGAGAAATTTTATTTTATTTTTTGATTCCCTGTATAAAACTCAACATTTCAACTGTGGACGGGAACATATTTACCCCGTGTCAACATTTTATAATCATTAGTATCCGGTATTGATTAAATTTCAGTAAATATTTTTACTCCGTTTTTTAATCGTGTTTTTGGCAAAATTTGCATGTTTGACATTTTTTAAAACCTCGGAGTAAATGTATTCTGTCAAAAATGATGTTGAACGTTCCTAAACAATATTGGCGTGTCTATGAGAGCGCATGGCGCCACTAGAAAGAGATGAGTTCGAGGCATTAGCGGAAGCCTGTCTTTGATGGCAGCGCCTTTGAGGATGAAGTGGCGCTCCTTTCAGAAGCAGAACATCCTTCACCACTCCTCTGAAGCGCTTGCTGACGAAGCAGTAGAGGAAAAAGTTCACTGCGGTGTTAAGCATGGCTAACATATTAGCCAGGTCGTACGCCAAGTGCACTCGCCAGTTCCTGTGCACGGATGAAACATAAAGGTGGTAGAGCACCACGAATGTACGCGGCGCCCACAGAACTGCAAACACGGACGTGATGGCCAAAAGCATTGCCGTGGTTTTACCCAGCCTGCCTGCTGGTGCTCTGTGCTGCTGCCTGCATTCCTCCTGACACCGGTGCTGACGCCTTCGGAGACGCAGAACAATGAGCGAGTTGAGCACCAGGAAAATACTGCAGGGCAAGAAGTAGATAATAGTCACATGAGTCCAGATGAGGATAGAATCAACTGGACCCGGTGGTCGGCTTACCCTCCACATGTCTGACCACCAGAAGAAAGGGACACCAGATGCCAGCGCCAACGCCTGGACCATGGCAACGATGCGCCGTGCCCGTGCTGGGTAGCTGATCTGGCGATGGAGCAGTGGATGGCACAGTGCAACATAGCGATCAACAGTGAGTGGCACAGTGGCCCAGATAGATGCATGGTTGGCAGCAAATTCCAGCGCACTGACAGATCGCAGTAGAATGGTCGGTACCTCGCGGTGGAACACAGCCGTCTCCAGAAGGAAGCCCACAAAAATTATGAAGAGCTGGCTGAGCAGGTCTGAGCTGGTCAGGGCCATCAGGTAGACATACAGGGCCTTCTGTGTGCGTGCAGTCAAACGCGACAGAGCCACCAGTGTTAAGATGTTAACTAGAAAAAAGAAGCAGTAATTAATAACAGAGGGATGAAGGAAACAGGGAAACAAGTTTATAAGTGAAAGAAAAAGTGGGTGATTGTGACGCAAAAAAAAACTTTTTTGTACATCCCAAAGCAAAAAAAATTTTCTGATTTTGGATGCTTGGGTTAAGTTTTACTTTGCATTCATAACTAATGAATGCATTGTTTTACTCTATAAATAAAGTTATGTCGCTCAATGAATGTTTTGGAGCTAGATAAATAGTTTCAAATGATCTTGTCTGATAATTCCCAAAGTACTTGATATTTAGCTTCACGTGTACATTCATTGTATAATTTCCTAAGTCATAATCTTTATTTTCTTAATGAATATTTAATGCATGGGGGGGCACGGTGGCTTAGTGATTAGCACGTTCGCCTCACACTGCCAGGGTCCGGGTTCGTCTTGGCCATGTGTGTGTGGAGCATGTTCTCCCTGTGCCTCGGGGGGTTTTTCTCCGGGTTCTCCGGTTTCCCCCGGTCCAAGAACATGCACGTTAGGTTGATTGGAACCTTGGAAAATTGTCCCTAGTGTATGGATGTGTGTGTGTGAGTGTGTGTGCCCTGCGATGGGTTGGCATTCCATACAGGGTGTATTCTGCCTTAATGCCCATAGACGCCTGAGATAGGCACTTCCCCGTGACCCGAGGGAAGATCGGATAAAGCGGTAGAAGATGAATGAATGATATTCATTCATTCATTCATTCATCTTCTACCGCTTTATCCGATCTTCTTTCGGGTCACGGGGAGCCTGTGCCTATCTCCACACACACATGGCCAAGAGGGGAATCAAGCCCGGACTCTGGCGGTGTTAGTCGAAGCCACCGTGCCCCAACAAAATACTCATACGGTATGAATTATTTATTATGGTAGACAAGTTATCCTTTAAACATTATGTAAGATAATGCAGCATGTAATATAAAAAAACTATCAGATAGTAAAACATTAATAATTATCAGAACAAAAAAAATAGTGTATAAAGTGACCAGTAGTTTTTTAGACATGTTTGATATGTGGATGATGAAGTCACAATAAAGATGTGTCCCAATGTATATATATATTTTTCTCAGCAATGAATATATATATTTTTTTTTCTAAGCAATAAGAACACCTACCTGGAAATCCAACACACAGCAAGATGCTGTAGTAGATAACAGGGATGAAGCCAAGAACACAGTCAGATTTTTGGTACTCATCAGTGTTTGGCTCCTCGTCCTGGTGGCTCGGCACCGTGTTATTGTGCCAGTCAATCATGGCCCTTCAGATTCTCCAGTGCCACCATAGGGAATGGGTAGGGGCTGCAAAAAAAAAGATGAATTGTTAGACTGCTAAAAGTCCATTCAATCAAAAATGTGCTGAATGTCCAAAATGATTTTTGTATTATTTATTTATAATTAATTGTAAATAATGCAATGAGGCACAATGGATTAGTGGTTAACACATTCGCCTCACACCACCATGGTCCGGGTTCGATTCCCGTCTTGGCCATGTGTGTGTGGAGTTTGCATGTTCTCCCCGTGCCTCAGTGGGTTTTTCTCCTAGTTCTCCAATTTCCCCGGTCCAAAAACATGCACGGTAGGTTGATTGGAACCTTGGAAAATTGTCCCTAGTGTAGAATGTGTATGTGTGTGATTGTGAGTGTGTGTGCCCTGTGATTGGTTGGCATTCCATCCAGGGTGTGTCCTGCCTTAATGCCCATAGACGCCTGAGATAGGCACAGGCTCCCCGTGACCCGAGGGAAGATCGGATTAAGCGGTAGATGAATGAATGAATGTAACTAATGCAATAATTTCCTTTAGACTCAGTAAAGGTGATCTTATATAAAAAAGGGACTTTCAAAAGAATCGCTTTATAATGTAATCAACATGGCTCGATGGAACATGACAGACATGACTTAATAATGCAGGAACAGATCAATTAGCAGCCGACCATTTTCCCCAATTCGGCTCTTTCGCGTTCACTGTGTAACCTAATACAGTTCAAATACAATAACAATAGGCTGTAATTCAGTATCATGAATGTGTTCTGAAACATGAGCTACTAGCTAATAATAGTGAATGTATGCGAGGTGTGATCTCACACGCATTTAGATCTAGGTATATCAAAATGTATAAAATGCCTAAAATACACACACACACACACACACACACACACAGAGAGACATAAACACACACAAAATTGCTTTTTACTCCATCACCAATAAATGAGATTTCACCTGACTTGCCTCTTCCTGTCATCCTGGAGAATATGGCAAGGAAATCATGCTTCAGTAGTAGTTATTTGCTTTCTACACTCAACCTAGCTCAAGATAATGGTCTTACTCATGCCTGTCTTTGTAATACTTAAAAATCTGGCTCTGCAAAAAAATACAATACTGCCAATGCCTATTGATGAGGTGATAATGCATCTCTTGGACGCAGGTCTGCTAAAACAGCCTAAGGGCTGGTGATTATAGCGGTGAAGAGGAACCATTAAAACGAAGCACCAAATAGAATGGCCGTTCATTCCCTCCCACTGACATACAGACAATATTATCCAGATTTACAGCCACAGGACATTGTGCTTTATTGCTTAGGTGGACAGAATCACAAAGGCATGGCCAAATTGAAATAGGAGCGACGATCTTTCAGCCGTCTTCCAACAATTTATTTTGTTATGTCAAGCCTCCAGGTCAGGAGGTTATAGGTGAGAAGATTACTAGTGTTTCATTGAGCATAATTCCAATATCTTTACTGTGTACAGTCAATGGCTCAACGATCTACGTGGTCTGTGTTTTCTTTTTTTGATGTACAGTTGCACATAATGTACAGCGTGTGATTTAAGGACTTCATTACATTTCGTGGTCAAACAGTTTACGTACATCAATTATTGCCATCGATAAGTCCTTGAGCACTAATTATTACTAGCCCAAGTGTAAATCGTACTGCACCAAATTACCTTGTAATAGCAATGGAAATCAGTCACTTTATGAATTATTTAGGGATCGACATTAGAAAATGAATAGCATTAGTCTAACAATCCTAAACTGTGGAAGTTGAACAGGATTTATGTGGGGAGGTGAAATCTCTAGTCTTCTGGCTGGTTTGCTCAATGCAATTTTCACATATATCGCGTTTGAGAATGTGTTACCTTAGAAAGGGAAATCTTTCACACGTTGCTTTTCTGAGTATTTGGGCAGGCTATTACATGCGACTGCTATATTCCAGAGGGAAATCTGCAACAAACATGTTTGACTCTCCTGATGATGACCTGCTAATGGAAAATCAGGCATGAGCATGTTCAGAGTTAACATGAAGTCCAAAGTTCAAAAGTTACATTAATATTTATGTGGGGAAAGTTGAGTTGAGTGCTGCTTTCCCTATGCAGTCTACACAAATGACTTATGTACCTGTGTCTAAAAGATAATGTGGACAGAATAAGCAGAGAGTTGACGCAGCAATAAAGAGACAAATTGTAAAGAAATTGGATGCAGACATATGAGTAGTATTAACATGCCTCCATTTCTCATATGCATAAGGACATGGGTAACACTGAAATACAGATCTAATGTGGGTCAAGAATATTGCCGATAATAATCATAAATAGGTCTAGTTATAGTTTTATATAACATCTCATGTATAAAAACATGTATCATGCTTTTGTGTTGCAATTACCCGCTAAGGAAACATTTGATCTGCTTGGTCATTCTGCATTTCTATCCCATACCAGCAATTCTGCAAATGAAGTTCTTGCCTTTAAAGGCTGAAATTATCCACTGCCATCTGATTATATAAAAATTTGAACTTTTAAATAAAAAATAAAATACACTTTGAATGTTTAAGCAATTTGTGTGTATGTATACTAATTGATTTTAACCATTCAACCCAGAATCCACACTGCTATGGTTTTCATCTATCGTATTTAGCACATAGCGATCAGCCGTAAAAGCTCATGCGGAATAACTCAGATAAGATGTCCAGGGCTCCACAATGTCACAGTGGACTTTACAGTCAGTAGTGGACAAGGGCAATGTTTTCTTACCCTGCACCAGTTCACATGCTTGGAGGCATCCATGCTTACAACATAATTCTATTTGAACAGGAAAGCAGTGGCTCAAACATGGGGAAAAAAAAAACTGTTCAAATCGAGTTTTGTATTTGCAGCTGTGAACCGGTGCACTGGGGCGCTTGTATAATTCCTCTGGGAGCCGCTCCTATACTACGTTATCCTATAGCAGTTCATGTATTTTTAAATACTATGGCGTGAAACCTGTAAGAACATGAATGCCTTGTGCAGTCACCATCGATAATGCACAAGGCAGCACAAGGCAGGGGTAAAATACAGGGTAAATACAGACTTGTCTCAATTTGCTAGATATATCATTATCATATCGAAGGTGTACCATGCCAGGGGACTTGTCCTGCACCAAACAGAAAAGCCTAGGGCTTAACATGTAGGTTATGGACAGGCATTTAGGACAAAGCTGGAGGTAGGATGCCATGAACACTATCTTTAGTCATTCTGTTCTTCCCAGCGTTTTCAATTATTCATGCCTGAAACAATAACCAGGCTCAAGGGCAGTGAGATAACTATACAGGCCCTATTAGTATGCATAGCAGGAAAAGAGCGGAGGTGCACTGGCTTTTTGATGAATGACAGATCATGTGTGTGAGCGAAATGTGTTAAACAAGTGGCAGACAGCTTCGATCACACTCAGTATCCTTCTGCTCTGCATTTCCTCCAAATGGTCTGGATTGTTCAAGAAAGGCCATTGAATTTATTATGCTCTTAATGATCTCATGTCCTGGTTCGGAAAGAACAATTCAGCCGTCCATGTTTAACACTTGGCATGGAGGGTTTTTTTTTCTTTCTTGCCATGCAGCATTTGTGCTTTTTACACGAATTAATTTATGCCAAGCTTATCTTCAATTGTGCTTCAGTCTGTGGACCATCCAAACGGCCTCTAGCAAAGTTGACATAGTGAGTTTTTTTTCCCTGTGGCAGTGGTTTCCTCCGGGATAACCTTCGCACACTGCACACTGCATCAGTGTTTTCTTAATGGTAGGCTATGAACATTATCAAGGGTAACCGGGGGTAAGTGATGTCTGCTGACCCATCAAGGCTGCCTCTCAGCTTTTTTGATACTTTGCTTTACTTCTCTTTACTTCTCTTTACTTTTCATTCTCTTCACTAATGAAAATTAGTAAACTGATTTGAAGTCTTAGACTCAATTGTATTCTGATCTAAAGTATAGAAATGTAAGAAATTTGTATGCTAAATAAATAAAACAATGAATTTCAAATAGTTCTTCAAAGAGAAGCGCTTTATTATATAGTTCTACTTCAAGCCTGTGAGGTTTGAATATAGGCCTTCGACAACTCTTTCATGCCCATCAGGATGTTCAGGAGCTGTTCGTATTAAATAGACAATTCTACACCTTCACAAAATGTTTGTTTTTTTTTTAACACAATTGTTCAGCTTTAACAGAAAAGACTTTCTGCATATTATGCTTTGTATAATATTCTGAGTGATCTTTGGATTCATGCCATGTTCTGAGTGGACATTAAAATGACATAACACAGGAGGTGGCCTCGTGGTGTCGTATCAGCATCTCATTTTTTTAGCACAAATCATTTTAGTGAAGTTGGAATGTTTTGAAAGACTTTTGGGTGGATGGTATAAATAGTCAGCACTGCAATAAATCAACTCCCTCTAAATAGAACTCTAAGTATATTAACACTTGCATGGTTTTACAAGTACACCGAAAAGATATGGAGGAGAACATTGACATCTATATCAACAGACATAGGTATTTACATATTATATCACAGAGGAGTTTACATTACATATATTTAACATTAAACAAATCTCACTTAAAACAAACGGAAAAAAGAAAAAACCTAAAAATGTCTAAATGCATTTAAATAGCATGCATTGCCTTTATCTTTAAACATCCTGGATAAGCTTTCCATTAATTGTGCACAGAATGCTCTTACTACTTTATCAGCACTTTTATTAAAGTCAAATATTTAGCAAAACATTACTGTCAACTTTATCAGAACTCAAAGTAAAATATATACATATAATAACATAGAACAAATAGTGGTTATAGTAAAGGTAAATATTGGAATAGGAATTGTTTTTAATTGCAAGATGAACATAGTAATGGAAACAGACAGAGGCCTTCTTACCTTTAGGGCCTGATGCTGGTCCCCATATATATGGACTTTAAGGATCCTGAGTGCTGTTATTGTCACATTCCCTACCCAGGAACCTGAGAGAAGGATGAGACTAGAGTCATTAACGGATAGACAATGTACTCACATTGTAAGCACATCACTGCAGCCTGGCAGCCAGCAAGTGAGAAAAGGACAGGAACTGGAGAGCAGAGGGGAGGAGAGAGTGTGAAGAGCTGGAGGGAGGGATGGGGAGGGGTGAGTGCACACAGGGTTGAAATGTGTAAAGGAAAGATGGTGAAAAACAATAAAGGAAGAAAAGCCAGGTCAAGCCAAGAAGTGAGGTTTCGTGGAAGCTCAGAATCACGCTGCATATAAGCATATATACACGGGACATGTTTATGATCTTGCAATTCTATGTATTTCTGCTTTGTGACGTATCCGGTCTTCAACATCATTCTGAACTGGTACATTCGAATGCTCTTTCATTAGATCTACATTTTTAGAAGGTAATTCTCTTAATTATGTGTTAAATATATGACAAGTCTTTTTAAATGCCATTTGAATGTTGCAGGTAGATAAAAAAAATAGACTCAAATAAATTACTTATTAATTAATTAATAAATAATGATTTCAAGGATTTCAATAGAAACTAGTTTTGGTGTTTAAAAGAGAATTTTCAAAAGTTAAGTTATTGTCATTTCAACCTTGTACAGTGCAGTAAATTTTACACCAGTACAACAAATGTTTTCCCACCAGAATGCGCTACATCACGCAAAATAAATTAGCAAACGAATCTCCAAACACATTTTGTGCAAACCCCACCACCCCTTCCAAATAAAAATGCTGTGCACATAAAAATAAATGAATACTGTACATATAAACATTTTGTTGGATGCAAACATTGTTCATCCCTCACTGGTATTATTCCCAGCTGGTCAGATGACTCCATGTTATAACAATCTCCTTGTTATTTTCATGTCCATACAGGTTTGCCATTATTTTTGACATCCAGCTTTCTAACTCATTGGAGTTGTCTTCCACATTCCCTGGCCATAACCTATGACACACTGATGAACTCACCCAAGGCCTTCCAGCATCCTGTCTGCATTAGCCACTTGCTGTGCTCGCTGTGATCTTTTTACCAATCCATGGGAACACGAAAGTCTCACAAGCTTGCAAAGAGCAACAAGATTCTTTTTCATGGGTTCACGATGTATTGATCTGCAACAGTGAAAGGATTGCTGTTTTTTTTGTTTTTTGTTGTTTTTTTGTTTTTTTTTAAAGGTTAGGCTTTTAATTCTTTCCTTTGAAAAGAAAACAACACAGACATCTGTGCCATACTGACCATGAGAAACAGCTTTATACAAATCCCATATCAAAAACCAACCCAGTCACGCAAAATCAAAACAATTTGGTCTCCAATCAAAATAGTTACATTACTATTCTGGATGCTTGGAGATCACTGTTCTCATGTGACCAATGGAAACATTTTTCCTTTCAGTTTATGTTTACAAGTGAAATGTCGCTAGCAATATTTTCTTATTTCTGTTAAGTCCAAATCACTCATCATACCAAGGTTAGTTTATTTGAAGGCCTGGAGACATGGACAAACTTCTATTATGTTCTCTTAATAGAAAATCATCAAATGTTGCATGGGGTTGCCACATACTATGTGTTTTCTTTTTCTTTCTTCCTCAAGATTGGAGAACCTAGTCAAAAAAACAACAGATGTGTGTGTGTGTGTGTCTGTGTGTGTGTGCATGCGCTAGTAATTTAATCATTAACATATTGATTAGTTGCCTGCCGTACTATCATCTGTCAAACCTCACACCTTTCTCTTCTCACCATCTCAGCATCAAAATGATCCTTCCTTCGGCTATGATTTACTGTACATTCTTCTATTCTCTGTAGTAAAGTGGTTTCTTCCTCTCTTGTCATAAACCTGTGCCTCAAAGAAAGGTCCGTTCAAGAAGTTTAGCTCGGTGCTTGCAGAGTCCAAAGTCAACAGTGGAGAATTTTAGATAGCCAGACAACGTCTGACAATGTCTCATGTAGCTGGCAGTTCCGTTTTTTGTTCTTTCACTTCAGTATATTCAATTTCAAAGAGTATGATCCATTTAATCCATGAGACATAACATTTAAGAATTCGAAATTTTATAAAAACAAATATTATAAAACATAGCGATTATATTTATTAAATGTAAATCTCATAATAATTCACATCAGTTTTTCTATTTTTACCAACTTACACTACATGACATGTCTCTGTTGACTAGTGTTGTTGTATAATTATGGTAATTGTTCTGATGGTGCAATGAAATGCAAGGAATGGGCCATGACGATTTACTGAATGAATTGAATAACAATGCTTGCTGTCTATCTATGTGTTTTTCAAGTCTATTCTTTTATGTCTGTTGAATCAAGGAAAATACATATTCTACAATGCCATGTTTTCCTTTGATTATGCTTGATGAAATATAAAACTAATGAAAAGGGCACACATAAGCTATTATGCAAATGAAAAAGTCTTTTTGATTGTTGTGTTAATTAGGTTAGTAAAATAATATTTACATGATGGTTTACGGGGCACGGTGGCTTACTGGTTAGCACGTTCGCCTCACACCGCCAGGATCCATGCTCGATTCCCGTCTCTGCCATGTTCTCCCCGTGCCTCAGGGGGTTTTTCTCCGGGTTCTCCGATTTCCTCTGGTCCAAAAAAAACATGCACAGTAAGCTGATTGGCACGTTGGAAAATTGTCCCTAGTGTATGAATGTGTATGTGAGATTGTGTGAGTGTGTGTGTGCCCTGCGATGGGTTGGCATTCCATCCAGGGTGTATCCTGCCTTAATGCCCATAGACGCCAGAGATAGACACAGGCTACCCGTGACCCGAGGGAAGATCGGATATAGCGGGAGAAAATGAATGAATGAATGAATGAATGAATGATGGTTTACAGTAAAAACATGTCACTTTAACCTCACATTGATTGCAATAATTATATTATATAATTATGTAATAAATTATATCATAATTTTCCTGCCACTATGGATGACAATTAGTTATACTCAGCAATACTCAGCTTCATTGAGTATTGTATTTGCGATATGCTGTTAGGTATTATTAAATTAAGCAAGTATGAAAGAATACAGTAGTATGTACAGTAGTAACAGTGCCACCTGACAGCTCCAAACATCCACAGTTCAAACCGGAATTCCTGTTTGTTCGAGTTTTATTTGTCCAAACCAGGTACATTAAGTGGAAAAAGCTAGACTAAATTGTTTGTAGGTACGAAAGAGTAGAGGAATTTGTAGATAGTTACACATCTAATGCTAAGTGTTCCTGAGATTTCTGTGGATAAACGGAGTAGAAATAAAGATGAATGCTTAGTGTATCAGTTAATTAACTCCTTTGTATATTCTCTGTTATAACTGTACAACTCCCAGAATTAGTTATTAGTGAGTTATTAGTGATCATTATTATTAGCTTATTAGTTTCAGGGCAGTTGCTGAATAATATTGTTAGAATAATTAATGATATACACCAATTGAAATTGATCATAATGTATATGGTTTCAGTTCCTTCCTTCCCTTTCAGGCATGGCAGTGTGTTTTCTCCAGCTACTGTACAGAACCTCTGCACAGCATGTGTGTTTTGGCAGATCTCAACTGCATGTAGAAATAATTGGAAGCACAAAGTGTCACACAAATGACCTTTGGACATAATGGAGGATGATTTACTGAATGAATTGAATGTACATAAGGAAAAGGAAATATTGCAAATACTATTACTATGACAAATATTTTATACATAGTATTACATAAAAATGGTGAAACTTTGACCAAGTAAAGATAATGTATCACAACACCCAATCACTTACTTACCAGGAAACCAGAAAATGACAAAGAATCCAGTCTATGCAGCTAATATATTCATAATATACAGTCTATGTGGGTAAATATCCAATTACTGACAAATTCTGGAAGAAAAACAGATGAAAAATTGGTCATTATGATAGCTAACAATATTAAACAGAGATTGTAGAAGGCACGTTAGAAAGTTAGAAACTCTAAAGAGACATACATCAAAATAAAAAGCTTCTAAACAGGCCAGGCTGAATGAAGTTATTGGCAAGTTTTATTTAATATCTATTTTCTTTTTAACATTAAATTGCTCTCAGTTCCTGTTTTGCAAAATGTTAAGATCATACAGTTATCCAGTATAATAAAATCACAGCATTAATGTACAGCTAAACAAGAAATAAATTCTCACTGAAGCCTGCACTCTAACAAAGGTAGTAATAGTAATGGTAATTGACTACTAACAGAAAACTGCTATAGACGACTTACATGTTATATCAGTTAAAGTGGACAAAATCTGAGTTTTAAGACACTTATATATGTACACTATAAACATTTTGTGTACCTATCTAAAATAGGTATACATGATTTTCCAGTATATAGAATACATCAATGCAAAGTTATATTTGGAGTTTTTTTTTATTTACTGTTGATGTCCTTTTATAGACTTCTTAGACAATGTTTGAGAGTTTACATTTATATTTAAATAAATGGGTTTAAATTTGTCTTCATCAATCCTGTCCTGACTTCCTGTAGAGGAGCAATGCTCACAAACAATGCAAAATTAATACCCATTCTTCAACTCATATTGTTAGTTAATGTGTTCTAATGTTCAAAGGAAGGGGTTAAATTATGCTCTTTTATTCAGAATCTTTGCAAATATTACACGAATGACCTAAAAGATAATGTATGTGACTGTTAAGTGCTTTTAGTTCAAGCCATTCTAAGTATACAATTTAAAAATCTAATATTTGTATGTCTGTGTGGAAAAAAATAGTCTCTTCCAACTGAATGATCTGTAATGTATGTAACATATTATAGTAGTGTTATGTTTAGTTTATTTGTTTGTTTGCTTGCTGGTTTGTGTTGGTTATTTTTCATGGTTACTGAAATTCAGGAAAGTTATTAAATTTTTAATGAATGTGATTTGGAAAAAGATAAAATTAAAAATATAAAAAAAAATAAGAGTTTTGCTTTATTGAAAAAGGCAATCCCAAGAAAAAAGGAGAAGTTGTTTATATGTACATTTGTATACAGTGTATATTTGATGTAGAATAATCTTTCTTTTTAATGTTTTCTTTACATCTTATAGACATTATACTTAATAAATATACGTAAAGACACTATAAAATACACTTAAAGACACTATAGTTAATAATCTACTATATTTATATAATCATTAAATTAAATCATTAAATAAGAATCAGCATCTGTGATCATAGGTTTAAGAACAAATTTATGGCAGAAGGTAGATGCTCTGATCCCGAGTGACTCTCATTTTGCACATGAGGGTTTTAACAGGAGCCCAGCAGGGGTACCTTGGTCGTGCTGGGATTTAAACTCAAAACCTCCTGATCCAAAGTCCAAGGTCTTAACCATTGAGCAACCACTTCCCATGCATGAGCATGCAGCTGGAGAGGTCACTTCCCCCTGTAGTGGTGGGGGCTGAGAGAAAAACCTTGGGTTCTCTGGAATTAGCCTTGTGTGCCTCGGGATATAAAAAAGAATAATACGAAATATTTTGACCTGATTCACTACTGGACCGGTATTTTTCTTTTTTTTGTGTGTAGATTTAATCAGCTTTTAAACATAGAACAAAAAACATACGAATTATCATTTTGAGTATATAATATTATATAGTTTTCAAAGGGTTTATCTGTAAATCAGAGCTTACTTCTTCTCTGACACTTAGAATTTCTTTACATGGAATAGTTTTGTTATATATATACATAAGAAAATAATATATATATAGATATATATATATATATATATATATAGTATATATATATATATATATATATAACATAAAATGTATTTAGTTTTATTTATTTTTCTTGTTGTGTTTTGGGGGATGATAGGTGAGTAATATAATAGATATATATATATATATAAATATATATTAATATATATAGTTTTATATATATATAGTATTTTTTTTTATATGTGTTTCTGTTGTATATATCTATATATATATATATATATATCTATATATATATATATATATATATATATATATATATACATACATACATACATTCTATTTATTTATTTATTTTTCTTGCTGCGTTTCTGTTGTTTCTGCCAATTTACTGCACGAGACGCTAAACGGACTTACCGCCAGGCGGCAGCATTTCTTCATATGAAGTAAGTCTACTCAAGCGAGTTTAATTGAGTTGAATTGAATTCTCTGAGTGAAGCAGTGCACAGTATAAATGGATGCGGCTAATTTATGTACTAGCCTGCCTTTAGCCTGACTGTGGTATTTTTTAAGATGCACGACTAATGACTAGATGTTCTGCTTTCCCATATCTTTGTTTTATGCTAGGGTTAAATCTAGAAACCAATGCTTATATTAAAATGATGAGCATTATAAAAGCATGAGGGCAACAATGCCGTTTCAGGAAGCTCATAAGCGTGTGAACGTGTGAACTAGTGTGTGAATCCAATCTCTAATCAATCAGATCCAAAGAGGACTGGTGTTTTATCTGGAATGGAACTTTCTTATGGGATTCATGTTTGGTCTAGCTAATAGGGGGTTGCGAGCATGCCAGCACCCAAGCTTTGCTCAAGCGATGTTGATATGTTACACTCATTAATACAACTAAAGTGACAGGGATTAAAAAATAATTACATTTACAGCAGTATCTAAAATCAAATGATTATAGCCATTAGGAAATTCTAATGTTCAGGAGGAGAGTTTCCCTTTTAGCGCAATAAGCAAATTAGACATGCATTAGATAAGAATTCTGACCTCAATAATAATAATAATAATAATAATAATAATAATAATAATAATGATAATAATGAGAATTCTATAATCTTTATTACAAGAGTAGGCAAAGTAAAGATAATTCTGCATATGTGCCACTAACAAGAGACATATAAAGTGGCATATTGGTGCTGAAGTGAGTGTTGAAGCTTTTGCCGCTGTAACTCGATTCCCTCCAAAAGGTGAACTGCGTGCTGACCCTGCTATCGTCTTCGGCTCATGCTCACAGTATCTGGTGCTAACTTTAGCGCCAAACTGTGTGCCTCTGCACTGACATTACATATATATGTGTGTGTGTCGGGGGGGGCTTGGAAACATCGTATTTCTTAATGCAATTAAGTTTCCCATTCATTCCCATTCATTTGAACAGACCTTTATCATACTGGTGAATGCAATGAGTCACATCAGCCCCAACTTCAATTCAGCAATGAGAGCAAACTAGTTTGGCATTGAACAGCAGGCGCGGGTGAATCTCACTGGCATGCTGTTCTTCTTCTCTCAAGCCCCGGCTTTCCTTTATGCAATGCCTGAGTACGGACTCATTTTTTCCCCCTCTCTTCCTGCTTGAGCATAATTGATTATCTGGATGTCTGATTGACATTGAAACGTTCGAGGGTGGATGGCACTGGCAGGACACTCACTGCATACCACATTTGGTTTATCATCCCAGCTGTAAGTTGGTGCGATGCAGACAGCAAATAAACAAGACTGTTCTTGAAGAGCTATAAGTCTTCATTTCGCGAGTCTGTCAAGTGCGCCGCTGAATACTGAATACACGGCTAATAAAAACGTTTCGCACCACTTTAAATGTTTTGTACAATCAAGAGAACATCATTGCTTATCGTACTTTGCCCAGTAAATCAACTGTATCAGCAGGTATAAGCCCATATTGCTGACTAAAGGGAACGTTTATTCATCCCATCGATTTATGTCCGAAGGAGTACACCATTGTGTACAACATTTGATGATTCTGTATTTACTGTAACAGAGAAAAAAAAGCATGATGATTCACTTCCCCTTCTTTCTCTTTGCAACTGTCCCTTGTGGTGAGGCCTCTGTCAGGACTTCTAGCCCTTCACCTTTCTATATATATGCATCTGCAGGAAGGGTATCTCCTTCACTATCACTCATGAGCACTTTGCATCAGAGAAAGCCCCCCACCCCAACTCCAAATGCTGTGCTCCTTCATTTTCTCCGACTTGTTGAAGGCAACAGCAGCAACATTAAAAGGAACATAGAAGCCACCCACTTCAGGGATTTGGATTAAACTGAAACAAGGCCTTTGTGGATTCTTTTCAAATTAAATTTTGTATTCTACCTACAAGCATCTTTTCTCTGAGGTAAGACTGAACTTGTCCCAGTGCAACGCTGAGACTGCACGCAGTGAATATCAAACTCGTGGTGATTAAATAAAGCCATGTAATGAGCTCATAATCTATGCTGTTAACTGACACCTCGTTTATTTCATTTTTTCCACTTAACCAACTTGCACAAATAGAACTGAAGTCTGTGTTGTACGTAAGAACCACAGATTATAAAGGATAAAATAGTGTTAGGATATATTTCACATTAACTTTTACCATGCAGTTTGATCTTCATTAAAGTAGATGCTCAGAAGTCAGCTCAGAAACCAACAGAGGAATGTCTGTAGAAATTATCCAAATTTTTTAATAGATTCATCATGTTTATTAACAAATTCGAGTCCGAGATTATTTTACACTCACAGGAATCCCTCAATAAATCGATTTGAGAACCCTTCGAATATGTAACATTATTCCACTTAACTGTAACCCTAATGAACTCTTCATTCATCGATTATTATTTTATATGCATTCATGGACAACACAGGAAATACAATGCTTATATATATTACTGTGATTAAAAAAATAAAACACTAATGTGCTCCTCTTAATTGGTCAACAGTAAAATCACAGATGCACCGATGCAATAGATCAAGACATGTGAGGAATTTGCTGAGCCGGCCACATTACTCTGGCTGTGCTGGATTGATTTAGTTTGCTGAAACCAAAATACCCTGAACGCAACAAGAGACCTGTTTATACTTTTCCTAAGCCTTCCCCTTTACCGGAAGTGTTCTATCTAACATTATACCGTACATAAGCATCCACAGTAAAAAAAAAATAAAAAGACAAGTTACTTGAAAGAAATGATCAATAGCTGTTAGAAAGATGAATTTTTCTGTCAGTAATCATACCTGCTGTTCGACTGCAGCCAAAAATATCAGCTGATGACTGAGTTACGAGGTGGCCCAAATTACTTTTCGTCTTTCACACCCTGTGAGTTCTCACAATTATTTTTAAAACGCATTTTTAAAGGTGTTCAGTCATCAAAATAGCAGCAGGGCTGGTTTTACATCTTATTGTGCCATTTAAGTTTATCATGCACAAATGAATAAATTGCACTGTTTAAGAAATCAACAATCATGTCAATATGAATAAAAAAGAAAAGAAAAGAAAAAATAACAAGTTCTGACAGCACTCTGCACCGCCCATTACAGATTAGAGATGCCCCTCTCAGGAACTCCAGCTCCTCCCAACATAAAGAAAAGGTCTTCTAAAATCATTACTGACTTCTCCTGCATCACACAAATTGGTAAGTATAATAACGAATTTGTATAAATGTTTTAAAGTACATCATTTGATAACACCAGTGGGTATACATTTGATCTTTTTTGTGAATCCGCACCAAATGAAAACGAACAGTACATTTAGTACTTTTTTAAAAACTTTTCATACAAAGTTTATGTGAATTTGCAAAAAAAAAATAAAAAATCCAGTGCATTCAGCGTTTTCATAATTTGTTGTTCAGAGCGCAGCTAGTTGTTTGGATGTGGGGAAAAAATACACAAGTTTTGTCAATCTGCAGCATAATGCCATAATTGTAACACATATACATAGAGGACTGGAATAATAACTCGGTCCAACTATGCGTCACATTTCAAATATAATGATCCAAAATAATGCAGATTATCTTCCGGAAGTGTGTAAAAATCTTGAGCATTATGAAAGGTCTATAAATAATTCCAGCACAAAACATCAAAAACCGAATAAGTAATAATGCATGTGGAGTCTTTGTCCTCCAGCTTTTAGTTTAACAAAGACGATAAACAAAATTAAGTCTGAGATGCTGTCACTGTATGTGTGTGTGTGGTGTGTGTGTGTGTGTGTGTGTGTGTGTGTGTGTGTGTGTGTTAGAGCGAGATGTTCATCTCTTACCCTCTAATGAGCAATTCAGTGGGAGACGTTGAGTGTTTGGAGGCTGATTAATGCTATCAGATTTGCCCTCTTCATCAGCTGGACTCAGCACTCATAATGACTTGTTGTCCTGTTTACAGGACAACATGACTCCTATACAGTAGCTCTACTTTCACACCCATCTAAATTATCTGACAAATTAGTGCCACTGAGATGGCGGTGGGAAACGAGTGGCTGTTCTAGGGTTTCTGGCACATTTGCACTCACACTCCCTTTTGCCTAGCTTGAAATCTTAAACCCATAACTCTCGGTCTTTACACTTTACCCCTCGTTTTGCAATAAACAATGTATTCTCTCGCTCTTGTGTATGGACACCATTCAATCATAACTATAGACAATGAAAATGAGTTTTTTTTCACATATGGTCATTTTCCATAAATAGCATATAGCTAAGAATCTCCTTACAGCCTCAGAAGCACTTTCTCTGAACAGCTGACGAACATTAGATCCTAGGAAAGTTTGTTTACAACATTTCATTCTTACCATATATAATTATTACTAAATTACAACATAGCTACTTTATGAAGTCCACTCCACAGCTAACTAGCAGTTGTTAGTGTAAAAGTAGTAAAAATGTAAAATTAGCTGTGGAAATTCAATAACATGTAAATGTATTGCATCACTCCTGTCTCATTCTCTTACAAACAACTTTCAGTGACCTAGCATTAATATTTGTAATCCAGAAGCTTTAGAAGTTTACATCTATTCAGCTTACCTTAGCCTATGTATCTGGTAGCTGGTCCGCATTAGCTGAAAATACAGTATATATAGTATAGATAAAGTACACAAAGGCATATTAGGGTATGAACTTCAACCAGCAATTGTTATTATTGTCCCTTCTGAGGTAAACCTCTGTGCATGATAGCTTGCAAGCTAAGCTACCGAGCACCAATTAGCAAGCTAGGACGCTTTGTTAAATTGTCTTTCACGTATTTTTTTTTTCTGATATTTGGGAGTTTGCTTACAAGTTTATTCTTACACCTTACATTTATTTTCTTGAATTGGACATATGGTTCTACATTCTAAGCCAACAACCAAATCCACGGTCATTACTATTGTGTTACCTGCACACAGGGACAAGAACATTAAATATACTAATAAAAGACATGAAATAAATGATAAATAAAATAAAAACAAACAAAAAAAAAACACATACAAGGGTCATTACAGCTCTAGACTACAGTTTTGACAACAACCTGATTGGGGGTTTAAATTTTAAGGTTTGTATAGAAGTGGTCCTGTTGTACTACTGTACCCTAAAGCCAGAGACATTTACAAGCTTGTGAAACACCTTTTAATTTGTATCAAAAATAGTTCATATTTCACTGTATATATTTTTCAATATTTCATTTTGAAAAAATGTACTAGTAAAGTAATATGTATATACTAGTATATAATGTGTTTACTTGTGCAGACCTGTGTGCACAGCTAAATCAAATGTAAAGTCATATTTTACGCAGCATTCTTCTCTTTGGCATCAGCTATGGCATGACTCCAAGCTTTATAACAGATTTCACACAGGAGAAGGAATAAAAAGCACTGCTTGATGACATAGTGCTGCACCTTTGGGCTTGTAAAATGAATCAGATCCTTTTATGGCAAAATAAAAAGAAATCTATCTTTCATCATTTTAATCATTTCTAGCCTTAAAAGCTTTTGTGAATTACTGTACATTTATATGCACACACTGCTGGACATCATGTGCAGTGAGGGCTTTGGTCAGATTTAACAACTCTTCACCCATCAAATTGTTCTGGGAAAGAGCATTCATACCAGAAGTTCTCCAAGAACTGCTTTACCATGTTTAACAAATGCAAAAAAAAAAACTATTTACATGTTTGACCCCAATTTTTCAAACATTCTCAGAGGAAGAGGAAACAGATGCCACAGAGTTCGACCTCGGGACGAAGATTAAGACACCTAAGGAGGTGATGCTTGAGGAGCTTTCTCTGATGAAAGGCAAAGGATCTAGGATGTTCCAAATGAGGCAGCAGAGAGTGGACAAGTTCATCATCAGTGCTGAGAACCAGGTAACTCTGCCGAACACAGAGCCACCCAGCGTTCATATAATGTGTGTAATCGGAATCGGAACAGGCAACCTTGTTTATCATATAGACCTTTCTTATTATTATAAGCCACTGCAACTTCCATTCCGTTGTGTTACTACATCTTATTAATAAGATTTTTGCGGGCATTTCTGCTCATTTTATAGCAAAATCTCCAGATCCTGGCACCTCCTGTAAACTGTGAAAAGATCCCACCTAAAACTCTTCCCAAACCAGATCCCCCTAAAGGTACAGAGTTTATGCTTGAGCTAATAACTTCTAACTATGTGGTTATTAAATAATTGAATCCATCACTCGTTTCTTTCACCTCTTATTCTCACCAGATGAAGTAGAACCTGAGCCCGAGAAGGAGGTGAAGAACTGTGAGTGTGTTAAAACATATATCTCACCATGGGAACGTGCTATGAAAGATGACGATGAGCTTAAAGCCACCATGAAGTCACAAATGCCTGGGCCACATGTGCACCAGGACCTACCACAATACAAGAGCTTCAATAGGTACATACTGTGTAATTATTACAAAAAAGTTGAATAATCGTTACAGAATGTATTGGTGTGGTTTCTAATTAGAGTTAAACGCAACCTTGTTCACGCACTTCGTCATTACAGAACAGCACTGCCTTTCGGAGGACTTGACAAGGCTTCTCACCTACTGACCTTCGAGCTCCCTGAGGCCAAGGTCGGCTTCGAAGAGCCAGAACAACTACCCGTGTTCCAGTGTCACATCGACACACGTCCATCTTTCAACCGTACTCCCATCGGCTGGGTGTGCAGCGAAGAGCCCAGCTACATTCCCTTGAACCTGGAACCCATCCCCTTTGAAGGAGAGACGGAAGACCTCTGAGAACCATGTTCTGCTTAGTCATGCAGGCTATACCTATATCTCAGGTCACCTTTAAAATCACTATTGTCGTGTTGAAGACATTTGCAGAAGCTCTCAGGTACTGGCAGCTATAAAGGCGACAATCAGTACATTTTGACGTTGTAATGTAAATACAGCTATGTGCTATATAAGACCAAGTGGAGTCACATCATAACATGAGTTTGCTTTGTATGTCAAAAAAACCTGGACGTGCCAGAAGCCTTGTATTCATTACCAGTGAATGATCTTTCAATACATAAATAAAAGGAATGAAATTCTCTCTATTTTTTTTTTTAGAATTATTTTTGAAATTATTTGTTCATTATTGTCATTGGTAGTTCTCATTCAAAACACCAACAAGAAAATCACAGCTGCTTTGGTTTAAACCAACAGCTATAAATCATGGTCCTGGACTGCCCCCCAGGCCTTTATGTTTTAGGGTTTTTTTTCTTGCCAAACACACCTACTTCAACTCAGGGAGCCTGTTAATTAGCCAATTAGTTGAATCTGGTGTGTTAGAGCTGGGAAAACACTAAAATGTGCAGGGTAGGGGGTACTGCACAAACAGGGTGGGGAGCCTGTGGCATCTCATTATAACACACACACACACACACACACACACACACACACACACACACACACACACACACACACACACACATCCACACATACATTTGTTATACTATCCCTGAGAGGACCCTCCATTGGCAGCTAATTAATGCTATGTTACACCTCATTCTAACACCAATAATATCTGAGGAAAAACAGGAAACATTTTGGCTCAATTAGTATTTTATTTTCATGAGGGGCGCAGTTAACCCCACAAATAACCCCACAAGGTCAAATCTGTCTAATTTTACTTTCTTTCCAGTTCCCGAGACTGCATGCTTATGCAGTAATAATAACTTACATTTTAAAAACAAAATGAACAAGAGTAATATGTAAGGATCAGAGTACTTTATCAAATGGTTCAGGAGTTAGGCTACTGATTGGAAAGTCAGGGGTTCAAGCCCTGGTTTTGCCAGGCTGCCACTCTTGGGTCCTTGAGCAAGGCCCTTAATCCTCTGTATTCTAGGGGCTCTGTATCATGGCTGACCCTATGCTCTGACTCCAGGTTCCAAACAAACTGGGATATGCGAAGAAACTATTTCACTGTGCTGTAATGTATATTTGACAAATAAAGGCTATTCTATAAAAATATATGGATGAAGTAGATATGCAACAATATGGTTATGTATCAAATAAGGCAATTGGTGCTTTATATTTGTTAGGTGTACCTTACATCAAAGTGAAATTATTTATTCACATATCCCAGGGATATTTGGTAGCTGGGTTTCGAGTGTATTCAGTGTCCCTGGAGCACAGAGGGTTAAGCCTTGTTTAAGGCCCCCAAGAGTGGTAGCTTGGTGATACTGAAGTTAGTTTCCAGCCATTAACCCAGAGCCTTAACCACTAAGCTTTTTTTAATAAATAATACATAGATACATGCTATATATATAGATAAATCTATATATAAATATCTATATATATATATATATATATATATATATATATATATATATATATATATATATATATATATATATATATATATGGTATATAGATACAGACATCTTTAATGTAACTGCATAGCACAGGTTTTAGCTTCTACCAGAAGTGCAGATTATACTGTGGTGCAACTTGACAAATGTAAATAAATATGTAACTGTATGTACAAAAAATAGATATAATGTTGGCAGGGCAGTGAATATGTTTATATACAGTACTCACTCACGTCAGAACACCTTGAATCTCAAAATGCTCATTATGAGCATTGACTGAATAGCACTGATTATCTCTTTACCGTGGCACCATGGTATATTAAACAACAATTGAACATTTGCAAAGTTGATGTGTTAAAAACAGGCAGAATTAGCATTTTTGTGAGTTTGACAAGTGGCAGATTGTGATGGCTAGATCATCTCCAAAACTGCAGATTTTGTGAAGTCTTCCCGGTCTGCATCTATCAAAAGTTGTCTAAGAAATGAAGAGTGGTGAACCCGTGACAGAATCATGGGTGGCCAAGGCTCAGTGAAGCACGTTGGGAAAGAAGGCAAACCTGTGTGGTTTGACGTAACAGATGATCTACAATCGCTCTGAATGCTGTTAATGCTTGATGGGTTGGGAGTGTTTTGTCAGCAAAAGGTGGGGGGACAACACAATATTAGGCATGTGGTCATAATATTATACCTGATCAGTGTAAAATTGGGGGGGGGGAGAACATTCGAGATCATAGATATTCAAATATTGTGTATTTTAGACCTGGCTAAACTCTATTATCATGTACTGAAGATGAAATAAAAACAATAATGGTTCCTTGATGAACAAGTAAAAGGCGCAGTAACCCTTCAGCACCAAAGTCAAGACAGAGGAGGGGGGTGACGTCATGGCCTGGCGTGCAGATCCCGATCAGGGCGCTAGATGGCAGAAAGTGGTCCATCCTGATGGCGTCAGATCAACCCGCATACTGGAAGCCCTCTGGCCGCACCGCGCTACCGCACTAAATCCCACACACGCCTGTATAGTAAGCAGCCCGCGGTGTACCCGGCTGGCTGACTGCTTAGATAAACGCTAGCTACAGCACAAAAAAAAAAAAAACAGGGAAAGGGGGCAAAAGAGCTATTATCGCGAGAACCCGGCGTGTTTTTGACGCGGCGCTGGATGGCGCTGCGGGATGTTTAGGAATCTTTTTTTGTGCGGGTTGAGATTTTCTTTTATTATTTTCCCCCCTACAGGTTTGGGTCTCGGATAGGACAGGGACACGGGAGCGCGTCGGGACGAAGACACGAGGTGAGTAAAAACGCCGTTTAACTTGGTGGGACGGGGATGAAGCGGGAGACATGCGAGCGGGGTTCGGAAGTGAAACTTAAACAGAGGCGTCCAGATGTGCGGTTTCGAGGATGTGCGTGCGCCACATGTGCGTCCGGTGCGTTCGGATGCCTCGATCGCGTGGAGGATGCTGCAAGGGTGTTGTGCTCCGTGATTGCAGTCCAATGGGCTACAAACAAAGCCGGCCTTTGCCTTGGTCCCATTTATTGTTTATTTGTTTGTTTATTTTATATGCAGGTAAAACATTGCAATCTATAGAGACAAAGGCACGGAACACTGCGCTTCACAAATGCACTGTCACGCTCAGCATCTTCCAGCCAGATGCAGGAACACTACTGAGCTGCTTCACCTGGAAAGACACACATGTGCTCAACCTAGGGGTGTGTGTGTGTGTGTGTGTGTTATCACAGCAAGGCATCGGCTCAGGTCAAGGACTTGTTGATCCTAATAGATCTGGGTTAGTCATATTCAGCATAACCTTAATGCTTAATGTCTGTAGAATGACGCAGATCAGGCATCATGCTGCACATGGTCCTGCTTTTAGTCCTTTTAAAACCCTACGCTTACAGTGTTTAACCATCTTACCAGATCAGGAACAAAGTTCCTTTTCAGCTATACATACCCTTGAAAAAGCCTAACAAACTACTAGAGTTAATAGATTTTATTTATTTTTTCATACGTTTATTTAAAGGAATTCCTCCAATACCGGATATTATAATTCCAGGTGATTTGATGTTGAGGACGCTGGAAAATAAATGAAAGTCATATTTATTGATATACAATAAAAAAAAGCTCGAAATGGCAAGACAAATACCAAGCTTTTAATGGTCTTATATAACAAATGAGTGGTCCGTAATTAAGCTTATGAATTAAGCAAATCGATCCAGTAAATTCATGGGATTGCTTTTCTGTTGATTTCTAGAAATGTTCAAGACTTGTGGTTAAACCCAAGTCAGTATGTCAGCTGGACATCCGATTTTGAATTGTACATAATTTTACATGATTTTACCTTTTCATAGAAGTGAATTTTCCTCTTTCTTCACCAAATAGTAGCACAAGATCTATCACGTATATTTCATTCATTCTCTTTATTATTTTTTTGGCCAGTAATTTTATTTCTAAAACTATTAAAAGATGAATTAGTGTTAAGTGGTGTACAACTGAAAAGTAAGCCTTTATGATTTTGCGGCACAAGACAGAAATTGGGTACGCTAATAACGATACACCGTAATCTATAGTTTAAGGGATTTTAAAGAGAAATGTTACTATAATAAGCGTAACCCTGTATAACTTTCTGCATAGACGAGCGAGCTACTATTTCTTTCTTCTGTGACAGATGAACAGATGGTCTGAGGACTGGATGGCTGCCGTCTGGTCTAAATAGTACCATAGGGTGCATACTGGGCATGACAAGGAACACTTTGCGGTTCACCTTCATGGAACGCTGCAAAGTCAGTCGTTTGATTTACAAAACTGGGTTATATGACCTTGGGTAGAAAACATGCGTTCATTCACAAGGTCGCCCAGGGTCATCTGGCTATTGTCGCTTGCAAGGTGAGCTTCTTGCCAAATTAAGCAGGTCTCCCAGTAGTGCCCCATAGTTGAGGCTGTAAATTTTTTTCCACTGGCTTTTTTCTCTTCCCAGGAATTGTCTGCATAACTTTTTATTTGTCGTCCGTGCTCGTGCGCGTGTGTTTGTCTTAGTTGGCCTGTCCGTTATACGCGTATAAGCCATTCAGACATCATCTAGATCATTTAGTGGTGTAATGGCATGACTGCACATGTGGGACAGCTGGCACATGGAATGCAAAAACGTGTCACGGAGATGAAGAACACGTCATGGATAGGCCACGGGTCTGTTCTGGGTTTACGATTCTGGCATCTGTGTTGTCAAAAGTGACCCTGGCGGACACAGGGTAGATTTAGTTGCTTAATTTGCCGCGTACAATCGACGCACACTGTGAACCAGTCAAGGTGTGCGACTCCAAGGTGTGAGTTGTGATGCTGATCACGGAGAGAGGGACCCATTTCAGTTTATTGCACATGCTGAACCAGATAAAGTGTTGCACATGGTTGCCACTTGTGCTGCAATAATGGAGTGTCCCCGTATGTCCAATAAGTGCTTGTGCAGCACACATCTGGTGAGACCACCAACAACACAATACAAGCGTCGGTTACAGTCATAGAGTCACCCCGATATTTTCCCCCCGATATTGCTTTTTTAAGTCACTACCAGTGTTGGGAAGGTTACTTTGGAAATGTAATAGGTTACAGATTACAAATTACCCTATCCAAAATGTAATAAGTAGTGTCACTTTTCAATTACTTTATAAAAGTAAAGTTATAAGGGGTTATAAGGGGTCTTTAACATTTTTAAAAGTAAGCGTAATTTAACTACTGTTACTTTTATTTTGTAATTAACGCCGTTACATGTTACTCTCCAACACTGGTCACTACATATAGCAGTCATGTGTTTTCGTAAACGAGACGTGTTAGTCAGTCAACACCAGCGGAGGAGCAAAAGAAATTTAAACGCCTCCTGCATCATTCAGACCAGCATTTCACTGCCCGGTCCCACCCAGTCCCAATCACTCTGCCGCCACCTGCCACAGCTAGTTCAGAACCTGTCAGTAAGGAAAGACCCGTGCCTTATTTCGGATGTTGCTGAGATTGTATTTGAACGTGCTTGACCTTCTTCACATTCCGTAGACAGGGACTTTAGGGGTGGGGGGTGGGGGGCGTTTGGGGGGTTAAAAGCAGGCTTTGGGATATACTCAAGAGTGATATACTTAGGAGTACCTCTTGTGCCGTGGGGGGGGGTATTAATTTGGTTTAGGGAAGGAAGCATCAGTGCAAATCAATAGCAAATTTCTCCAGTCTGATCAGCTTTACCCTGTGATGAAGCATTGATATCCTGATGGGGGATGACCCCACTCCAACCACAGGGCAAGAGAGCTCAATGAATGGTTTAATGAACATGAGGATAAATCATGTTAAAGACCTTCACGGTCCCCAGATCTTAATATTAATCTAATTAGAAATCGAATCGAAACGTTTTGAAATGACACTTTAAACTGCTGCTCCATTCTCCTTTTCATCCTTGCAAGAGGAATTCTGCAAGACAATGTGTGGTAACATGTATTGTTCATATCAGATTACACAATGAAGACGGTTATTATGTTCTGCCAGTCTGTGTGCACAGAGTCACAGCATAGGTTTATAGGAAATTGGGAAGCCTAAATATAGTTTTAACATTTTACATCATACAGTAGTAGTTATATAAAAAAAACCTTTGTGAACAGAGCATTTGCATGGTAATTAGTTACACACCTAGAAGCTGTAATTCCATCCTCTGTTTCATTATATGTTACGTTCCCTTTTTTTTATCCCGTCACAATATAAATGAGAGTGTATAGAGACATTCTGCTGGATTTTAAGCGAACTCTTACGACACACACTTTCCACACACTTTAGCTCAGTGGTTAAGGCGATCTCAGGTTGAAATCCCAACACCACCAAGTGGGCCCTTGAGCAAGGCCCTTAACCCTCATTTGCTAACCCAATCCGGATAACGGCGCATGCCAAATGTTATCTACTGCAGAATAGGATTGTGTGTTCGACATCAAGGTAGAGCTAAATACTTTACAGTTTAAATCTGGCTCACGTTTCACAACCATTATCAAAATAGGGGGGGAAATTTTTCAAATAAATTGTCTTAAATTGTCTTCTTTCCAGTGCAGAGTCTTTGCCAAGTGTCAGAGAATCTGGTTTAGAGCTCTGCGGTGACCCAGCAGTTCTCAAGGAAAGGACATTTTGTCAACTGTCTGTAAAAAAAAATGCATAAAAAAGTGAAATACAGAATTGTCAGATTGATTTGTTTGTAATTGAAAAAAGGTATTTGAATAAATCTCGACTAAAAAAAACCAAAACGTGCCCACCCCCCTGCCTTAGTTCACAGTTTGTGGCTTCATTAAGAGGAACATTTTGTTTATTGTGCCTGCTTGACTGTTATTGACCCCCATTGGATTCGGCTACTCGGGCAAATGCCTGGCAAATGCTGTTGAGACTCATTAAGATCTCTGTGGGCTTTTATAAGTTCAGCGTTTGGCCGCGGGGAGGTCATCGGCGGGAAACGGTGCTCCCCATTCCAATGAGGTGATGTTAGGAGCACGAACGATATGAAACGAGGGGCTCGCCGAGCGCTATCTGAATCCTGCAGGTAGTGTAGGTTGGAGCTCATAAAAATGTTACAGTCTTAAACCCATTCCTTTAGCCATCCATCAAAGTCTGTTCCTTTTGAGATGGAAGGTTTTTTTTGTTGTTTTTTTTTTTATCAGTGTGTGCGATTATAGGTTTTCCCAGAGTGAAAATTGGTTGGTGTTTGTGTGAAGGTGGAAAGGAACAGCTTTATGTCTCAAACATCTGGAGAGTTTTAACACTTTGTTTCCTCCTCAGATAAAAATCTTTTGGTTCTAAGCAGCTTTGTGTCAACCGATCAACCTTTTTTGGAATATGAAGTACACTATTTTTTGGAAAGCAGCTTAAGTAAAACCATTTAAAGTGTTTTCGTTTTCTTCACGTTTCGAAATAGATTGATTTCTACCCCTGTATTCTCAGTATAAAACATCAGAGTGATATCAAACCTGAGCAGTTTTTTAAGTGTGACAAAAACAAAGCTTTTCTTCTTCCCGAGGCATGGAGCACTTATAATATTACTTATAATAATGTGACGTATTTATCCCTATGTAATATTTTGAAAGACTTACTAAAGAATTGTTTGTAGGAAATGAGGTAAGTTCGTTTGTTGCGTTTGGCCGGCTGTGTTAAGGGTTGAGGAATTGCCAGGAATATGAACTTTGGCTCCTCACTATTGTCGCCTGTGTCTATTTGGAGCTACACGTAACCCAGTTGCAGGAAAGCTGTGTTGTAGTCACACAATTGGACACAAAGGAAAAGTGAAATAAGTGGAAGAAAGCCGCCTAGCTCAGTGTAAAAGCATAATTCCTGACATAAGGAAATAATCGGAAAGACCAAGTGTACCCAACCGCGAAGGCTGCACGATAAGGCCTAAAATCATTTGTTCAGTTATGAAATTGTGTTTATTTCACAGTTATTCAGCCACAGCGCTCCAGTCTTTGCTATGTCAAATCCAAACAATGCTATAAACGTCTATACTGAGGTTTTAAGATGTTCTTTATGTGATGTGTTTCTATATGCACCTGTAATCATGGGCTCCTAAATGCTGCTTTGTATCTAATAATATAAACTAGTGCTGTTTTTAAATGAATATTTAATAAGACTGGAGGCATCTGTTGAAGCCAGATCCAGAGTGTCAGAGGGCGGGATATTAAAAAGAAATCTCATAGGTAAATAAGTATTCCGACTCCCATTTCTCTTGATCGTCGCTGAGATGTTTCTACACCTTGATTGAAGTCCACCTGTGGTAAATTATAATAATATAATAATATTATATATTGAAAAATAACCAGAGGGTCACACAGTCTAAGCGCCGCAGATCCGATGATGCGATGAAGTACTAAGAGGACAACCATCAGCCCTCCACTGAGTGTAGATTGATTATGCCATGTGGGTCGCCATTTTTTATGTCACTTATGTCCTTCGTCATCATCTTTTGCATAACCTTGGTGACAAACACTTATAGAAAAGGAACTCACTTACTGTACAAGTGACATTTCCTTAGACCCAGACCTCATAGTGATGAAGTTGATGGAGATTGTTGCTCAGAGATCTGTTCACAAGCATGCTGATTGACCAGTCAACTCTCTCACGACTGTAAGGCAGCCTGTACGAACAGAGATTTCATGCTGCTCTAAGCTGTTTTCTCTCAGCATGGAGGTGAGGAAACAGGCAAAGAATGGGGCAAAGTAATCAAGGTGAAAGGAGAGAGAATAGAGAGAGGGAGGGGGGGATAAAACAGCACTCGGAGAGTGTGTCATGTAGAATCTGTTCCTTCCTCAGTCAGATGCAGCTTCAAAGCTCCAATCGCCTCCCTCTTGCATCTGAGGATATGGCGCATCATTTGTTTTTTTTCACACTATAAGGAGCATCGCAGAATATCCTGGCAGTAAGGAGTGTGGTTTTGTGGCTCACCACAGGAAGCAGGGTGCGAGGTGACACTGTGTAGTGCCAAGCACAAACCCCAGGGCTCATTCTGTCTCCGTCTTCATCCAGTGTGTACATAAGAAGCTTATGCCTTTCATGGTGGCGTGATTAGTACTGCTGTATAGATACGTGTACCGTGCTTATTTACTCATAAATGCTCCAGTGTCTATATCCAATGGCAATCTAGTGTACAGGATTTTACATGAAGATAAAATGACAGGTGCATTTCATGATTAATGAAATGATGCCGTTCAAAGCAAAGCAGACTCGATAAAAAAAAGCTTACAATCCAAGGTGCAATCCTGCTGAAGCATCTGAAACTCAGAATAAATTCATTAGCAGCAAAAGCCAGCTTGTTATATCTTTTTGGTAGGTATTCTGATTTTAGATTTAGAATAGATTTAGAATAGATTTGTAATAAAGACTGGCAGATTGCAATAAAATATATAGTCTAAGCAATAAATGATGGGTGTTTATATGCAATTTGTTATTTGGAATAGCTTTCCTTTAATGACAGAATGGCAGAAAAGTTTTGAAAGAAGCTTAATTTGTACAAGGAACGTGTTTTCAATAAATCACAAAATGTGGAGAATAACATGCATCATATTGTGGCATCATATAACCATGATGCATGCCTGGTTACGTCATTTGGAAGGTCACACTAGCTGTTTGTAAAATGTTATGAGAGGTGATTACGGCATTGGCCTCTGGACCTGAACATCGTAGGGTCAAATACAAACACCAAGCTTCCAATAGTGGGCCCTTGAGCAAGGTCCTTAACCCTGGATCCGCATAACAGTGGCTTCCAAATGCAGCAAACGTAAGGGTACTTATTGGATATATAAAATCATAGTGATTTGCCAATGCAAACTATGTTCAGTTTATTGTTTAACTATAGATTAGATATTTTAATTATACAGGGTTCGATTTAATCTTGTGGAACGTCGCAGTAAACAGAATATTCTCTCAGCAATTTCGACTACAAGTTGCTAAGATTGCATTGTAATAAGTAACTATTGGAGGTTTGACATGGTAACCTGTGTGACCTTGCGTTCTCAGCATTAGCTTCAAACACCAGACAGAGACGAACGTCCTCCAGGTGAAGGCGGGATAAAATGGCTGCCAGTGCCAGATACAGTATCAGCATTATATTAGCTCCATACAGAGCCTTCCATTTTGTAAACCTGCAGGGCTTTTGATTGATTAACATGTGCAAGGAACAACAAGTTTACTAATGTACAAAGATTTCTGACCCCAAGGGCACTGAGATAATTAAACAGCACTCCTGTCATGATGATTACACAGCCGTCTGAGCGCAGTGATTTGTGTTGATCAGGATTATTTAAGGTGGACACTGTTTATATGTCAGAGATACACACACGTGTATACACACACACACACACACACACTAGTTATATGGACAAAACTATTGGGACACCATTTTTCCCCCCCATCCATTGTCATTCCCAAACTGTTACCACAAATTTCGAGGCACACAATTGTAGAGAATGTCTTTGGATGTGGTAGCATTCAAATGTCCCTTCATGCCTCTTTACACAAAGCAAGCTTCATGAACATAGGTTGGAGTAAAAGATAGAATAGAAATAACCTTTATTTGTCACCTATACATTACAGCACAGTGAAAGTCTTTCTTTGCATATCCTAACTTGCTTGGAAGCTGGGGTCAGAGTGCAGGGTCAGCCATGATACAGTGCCCCCTGGAGCACAGAGGGTTAAGGGCCTTGCTCAAGTACCCAACGGTGGCAGCTTGGCGATACCGGGGCTCGAACTCTTGACCTTCCGATCAGCAGCCCAGCGCCTTAAACCACTGAACAACCCCCTCTGGCTTTCTATAGTATGCTGACCTTAACCCTTTTAAACACTTTTGGGATGAACTGAAACCCTGAGGTTTACTCAACTAACATCAGTACCTGACCTTTGTGGAATGAGATTCCTCAATCCTTTGTCCATGTAGTATATACTTAGTGTGGGTGAAAGAGGACCAGATATATTTTGATATATTTTGTTATATACCACCAGAGTTAGAAAAAACATTACAGTACAGTAAAGTATTTGGCCATTATTTCATTACTATTATACTCACATTACACTATTATGCTGGCTTTCATTAATCCTATTTCTGTGTAGGATTCAATTATGTGTATAATCTCAGCAATTTGACACGTTTAAGAATACATTATACTTTTATGCAAAATCCAGCTCGAACCTGTCCAAAGAGACAAGCTGAGAAAAGGAAGTAATATCTTCCTGCCAGTTTTGTAGGCTCATGTGTATTTCTACAGATGTGCATGTATTGTTTGTATGCCTCGGAGGTGTTTACGCAGTCAGCCATTCATTCAAGCTTATTTTTGTCAGCGTGTGTTACAGAAAGTGCCTGAATTGTCTCGTTTTGCTTTCCGGCCTGCTGTTGGAACTCATTTGAAACTTGACTGGCCTGCGAACAGGGTCACAGTTTAGCCACACATACACACACACACACACACACACACACACACACACACACACACACACACACACACAGAGTTCATTTTAGTTCACCAACCATCAGTATCATGTGAGATGAAATGATTGACATTGTGCAGAAGAAGTATTCCTGTGCCTATTTATTTTTTACCTTCTGCAGTTGTGTATTGATATTTTGTAGGCAAAAAGTAAACTCAAAAATACAGGAAGCAGCGAATGGATTGTTTAAAACTATTGAATTTTAGTAATGCTATGTCGTGAGAATTGTGCGAGTGGGCATATGGAAAGATAAATTAAGCCGATAGCACTTTAAAAACACCACAGGATGCATATTTGTTTAATGAGTCATGTTTTTATTGACGTTGACTTGGGTAATGTGTCATGTACAACAGTAATCAAGATTTTTTTCAAGAGCTTCTGCAGATTGTATGCAATTATGTTATTCAAACACATTCGACTCACTTTTTAAATATATATTTTCCTATATTATTATTAATACATTATTCAAACTGTGTTGCTCTATACAATTACAAACATTAAATAACATTAATTATAGAAATGCACTTTTGACAAAGTTTTCTTATAATCAACCCTATAATTCACTGCCACCAAATACAGAAAAAAACAGATGCATGTCTTATATTGCATTTTTCGTCCTGTTGAACAAATTATACCCTCATTTACTCTTTTTGCACTTTTTATGTTCACTTATGTTCAGTATTTAGATTTTTTTCAATCATATATATATATATATATATATATATATATATATATATATATATATATATATGTGTGTGTGTGTGTGTGTGTGTGTGTGTGTATATACGTATATAATCACTATTTATTAATATATATATATATATATATATATATATATATATATATATATATATATATATATATATATATATGTGTGTGTGTGTGTGTGTGTATATATACGTATATAATCACTTTTATATATATATATATATATATATATATCTATATATATATATATATATATATGTGTGTGTGTGTGTGTGTGTGTGGTGTGTGTGTGTGTGTGTGTGTGTGTGTGTGGCTGTATACATGCTTTAGTATTTAGTTTAAGAAAATGCTTTAGTACATTTACACAAAGATGTTTCATCTTAGCCACTCCTTCATCTCCACCCTCCATTTACAAACTGCCACTTGCTCGTGCCCCTGCTCGCACACTGCCCAACATCTGCTGATACTAGTAGAGTGACGATTTGAAACATGGTACTACAGTATTTTAATGCCGGAAGCATGACCATGATGGGCAAATGGATCCATGTTAAATCAGGTAAGCAATACGTCTGTCTTCAGTTAACCTGACCATTGTTGCTCACATCTCAGTTTTCCACTGCCAGCCTGTTTTTAAGCAGTAAGGTAAACCAAATCAATAACCATCATATTAAATCGTAGCTTAGATGTGCTAAAATGTCGAATTGAAATATTGTAGCATTAGGATAAACATTCCCTAATATAATACTTACATTCTTTTATAATGTATTATATTATTATATTTATCTGGTATTTATTTCTGATTACCTTGAAATTAGGTAGTTTATCCAGTCTATCATCTGTTGTGATGTTGATTTCTGTATATACTGTAGAATCTCGTTATCACAAAAGAAAGTCTGTATTGTATTTGCATCACTGTTTTGAATGCTTTTTTTTTTTTAGCCTATTTCTATTCCTAAGATTTTTTGTTGCGATAGCAGCTTGTGATGTGTCAAAACTGTCGATTCAGATGAAACTGGAAATCAAGATATGATATATTAAACGACTTTGAGTAAATATGCAGGATAAACAGGACCCGTGTTTTCCGGCATAGCTTTAATGACATAGACTGTAGTAACGCTGAGAGAAATAATACTGCATAATGACATGGCAGAAGCGCGACACAGATACCTCCTTTTCTGTATCCATACCATTAACTGGCTACTGTGACAAGTGCAATTTTTATCTTTATTTCCTACAGATTTCTATAAATGAAACAGAAAATGAATACCACACCCCAACTCCTAAATAAGTGGTGAGCAGTCAAATAAATAAATAAATAAATAAAATCTAGTACCTTACGCTCACCCACACAGTGAGATATATACAATCATTTTTGCCTGTTCTAGACAGTCCAAGTTTAAAAAAAGTCTGTTTTCTTCCAGTATCCAAGTTCTATAATAGGAAGAAATGCACACACATGGACCAATCTTTGCTATCTATGACCAATGTGCTACATTGAAGTTATCTAGAGAAACATCCCTGAAATTGCTTTACATGGACATATCGAGCTGGCTGGCTAAGGTTAGGCATGGCCATTTTTCATGATGCATCAACACTAATATTTGTCAATTGGCTTTGTCATTTCAACCATATACAATACGGTACAGAACAATGTTTATCCAGAACATTGTGCTACATAAAACAACACAAATGAACACAAGAAAATACAAAACTACCTAGAACAAACATACTTACTAAGTGTACATATTCGCTAGTATCATTTACTACTCATCCTTATAAAAATGATAACTGTAATGGGCAGCATGTAATACTAAGAGACTTGAAAAAATGATGCGAGGTACCTGACAAAAATAAATGTAAATATCTTTACTATAGAGCAGAAGGGTGGTGAGTGTGAGTGTGAGTGAGCATGAGAAGCACTTCAGGTCTAGGAGCACTGAGCACTCAGATGATTACTTCTTTGCTTTTCATGACACCGTAAACATATTTACACGTAAAACGTAACACCAGGTTTTATAATGTTAATAGCAAACAGCAGCTATTAGGAGATAAACTGAGCTTTCTCATAAACTGATGCATGTGGAATTGTCAAAAGTGTGAAAATAGTGCTCCTGAAGCATCTCTAGTAATGTCAAGTTCAAATCCAGAGAAAAAGATGCATTTATTTTCTAAAAATGTGTAGAGTGATTTTTCAAAGAATTTGGGGTCAAGATAAAATCGCTTTTTTTCATACAGTCACTCTAAATTCTATAAATTCAATAAATGCCCTTGACCCTGAGAACAAACACTGTTCAAATCTCAGTTTGCATCAGAACGTTTTCAATATCAGGATATCAGGATTATTAAGTGTATTTTACTTTTAATGGAAGAACAAATTCATTGTACGCACTGTACGCTTACAGCATTTCTAGTCTCTTACATGGTTTAGATCAGGTGAACCTTTTAGCCCTCAAAATGGCATCATTCAAGGCCAGTGTGTGCGACAGTATTGCTTGTAGGTCTTCCTGTCTGATGCTGAGAGGACTCTTGAGCTGAATGGTACTCAGTGTGGCACACTTTTAATGTCTGTTCATTCTCTTCAAAGCTCCTTGTTTTGACTGTGAGAGAGATATTATTCTTTTTTATTATTATTATTCTAAGCTTTTATTGAATTACCATTACTATTATTGAATTAGATTTTCTGCCTGAGGAGGAACATGGGAATATTGCACAAAAGAGTGAAATGAACTGATAAATAACGTATTTTATTACAATAACTAGGAATATTTGATAGATGTTATATATGATTTCGCTGTCTCTCTTTCTCTCACACACACATATGCATTTATATACTGTATATTATTATTATTATTATTACTATTATTATTATTATGGCATTCCTTTTATAGAATTAATAGTATATATGAGAGAATTGAATGGAAACTTAAAATATTTTGAATAAATTCTGAATATACTGAGTGGATTCTGAATATGTCTGTCTGTCTGTCTGTCTGTCTGTCTGTCTTTCTGTCTGTCTATCTATCTATCTATCTATCTATCTATCTATCTATCTATCTATCTATCTATCTATCTATCTATCTATCTATCTATCTATCTATCTATCTATCTATCTATCTATCCATCCATCTATCTATCTATCCAACTCTCTCTCTCTCTCTCTCTCTCTCTCTCTATCTCTCTATCTATCTAGACTGTTGACTGTTAGCCATGACAGCCTCATACTACGGCTGATGTAAAAATGATAATTTAGAGAAGGTCTTATAAGTGCAAAGTGTTATATTCTATCCTCTCCTATTCCCGCATTAAGTTCAATTTAATTTCTATAGCGCCTTTTACAATAGCCATCATCTCAAAGCATCTATAGAGAATGTATGAATTATACAACAAAAAAAAAACCCAATAGTATTTATGTGTTATTTATCCGTGAGCAAGCCTGGGGCACCTGTGACAGGAAGTACAGTGGCAGTAATCAGACTTAAAAGGAGATCCCGCCTCCTTTTGTGTGATATCGAGAGTCTTATACAGTCATTTGAAGTTGTGGAACCAGAAGCTTCGGAGCAACTCGTACAGTAAATCAACATCTGAGACCATTATAGATCCAACACCGTCCATGACAAAGGCTTTAAATGTTCAATGACGGAGAAACAGCATATGTAGAATGTACATTTTATTTCAGTAGACATTGTGTGCTTCCGGTGCGGCACTGTATGTAACTGAGCTCGCGGAGACAAAATGTGCATGGAGTCTATTTTGCAATAAAGTAATAGCCGTTCTTGCAAAGGCCGTAAGACAAGAGAAGAGGGCCAGAGAAGTAGGAGTGGTGTGCGGGGGAAGGAAGGCATGGGGTGATGGCAGCGTGCCGGACAGGAAGAGGAGATGAACTTGGCAGGTGCAGTGGAGTTATTGGAGAGAGGGACTGTGTAGACATGCAGAGGGATGAGAACTGCTAGCGAGGTGGAGCAGAGGAATGAGAGTCTGTGTGTTTGTGTGTGTGTGTCTGTGTGTGTGTGTGTATGTGTGTGTGTTGTGCTGAGAAAGTGAATTACTATAGAACCGATGTACTTTAATTTTTCTGAGTGTGTGCCTGGCGGTGCAGAAGAGTTCAGTGAAGAAACTTGTGAGTCTGTAATAAGGTCAAGCAGCATCGCACCCTGGGCACCTACAAGTGTCTCTAATAATCATGTCATTGACTGAACATACTCGAACATGAACTGTTTGTCCCTGCACAGAGCAGGTAGTGGCAAAAAGCGCGTCCTGTTTTCATGGATTTCAAACTGTCTGATGTAGCAAAGTTTGGTGCTGACTTTTATTTTTTATTATTTTTATGAATGTCATTTGAATTATATTATAAATCGTTTGAGACCAACAGCTATTTTTTATTTTCGCTATTTTTGCTGTCCAGTTTTATTACATTGATTTGTATGTAGGACCGACCACACTGGAGGGTTTGTATTTTAATTCAAATTGCAAAACCCATTGAACTAAAGAATATTAGATTTCACAGTGTACAAACACAAACATATATAACTTAACCTTTCGCTCTTTTGACATTTTTTCTTTCATCCTGTTGCATCTAATGCATTTCTTTCAGTTTGGTCGTTATCTTAGTTTGTTTATTTGTAGAAAAAAACATCTGTTGGTACAAAATATCCGTTAGAACAATACACAGCTATTACATTCCTGCACAGGCTCTGCTGCTGTCGGACTAAATCGCATCAACTTGAGCATTGACTTGTTGCAGAAATGCACTAGATGTGACATGCTCACCTATGGGGACTCAAATGCGCTATGTGTGTGTGTGTGTGTGTGTGTGTATGTGTGTGTGTGTGTGGGTGGGTGATGGCAATGAAGGAGAACGGGTGGAGAAATCACCATACCTCCATCCTCATTTTAACCTTTCCTTCTCAAATCCCAGCCGACATTTTAGTCAAACACTTTTGAGCAGACGACAGTGCGTCTATCGTGTGTCAGTTGTGTGTTTATTGGCAAGCAACAGAATAAAATCTCAAATCTGCTTTGGATGATGATAATCTGACTTTTTTTATGGTAATGTTTTTAGTGTTTTTTTTTTCCAGACGAAGCACTATAAATGCCAAATCGCACATTGACAACGATACTCCTGTTTCTGTCATTAAGAGGAACAGATTGATCATAAGCATTATTGCATTGAAAATCTTGTACATGAAAATGCACCTGCTGTTTTGTCAATTGAAGAGTCTGCAGTCAGAAACACTGTGGTTATCAATTTATGTTCACCTCATTCACAAAATCTCTCTCCGTTCCCATTCTATCGAAATTTTAAAGAAAGCCAGAAGGGGAACGATTTTAAACTGTAAAAATACAGGCGGATTATACATGATGACAAAACAACATTACATATGATGCCTTCAAGAAATGTAGGAGTACTCAAGGACAGTGTTTTAAATGGGATTAAAAGAAAGACTTCTTTATTATATTTTTATATTTAATATATTTGATAGATTTTAATACATAATAGGTATCAATGCATGGGGCACGGTGGCTTATTGGTTAGCACGTTTGCCTCAAACTGCCAGGGTCCGGGTTTGATTCCCGTCTCGGCCATGTGTGTGTGTGGAGTTTGCATGTCCTCCCTGTGACTCAGGGTTTTTTTCTTTCCCGGTCCAAAAACATGCACGGTAGGTTGATTGGCACCTTGGAAAATTGTCCCTAGTGTATGAATGTGTGTGTGTGCCCTGTGATGGGTTGCTGCCTTTATACCCATAGACGCCTGAGGCACAGGCTCCCCGTGACCCGAGGGAAGATCGAATATAGTAGAAGATGAATGAATGAATGAAACAGGTATCAATACGTTTTAACATTCTTGTATACACGCACATGCAGTATAAATTAAATGTCATTTTATTGTTACGCTAAATGCAATTATATCAGGTTATGAGCGACAGTATTTACAGATAGCAGGAGAATCAGGAATCGTCCTGTTGTTGTTTTTTCGCCACAATATACCAAATCTATTATTTTCTTCCACCAATGGACTGATACCAATGCCGGTGCTCTCTCTGGTACATTTCCTCTCAAGACAGTTCTGAATTGCTTTTCTTGTTAACACAGCAGTGTCTCACCTAGATATTTGAAAACCTATAAAGACATTAGTGTGTGTGTCCTTCATCAGGAGTGCAGCAGCTTGGCATGTAGCCATTTAATCATGTCTACAGGTTAGCGGGATAAACGGCTCTTCTTCACCCAACATTAGCCCTGATTGGTTCAACGTGTCAGTAATTAGTGTTAATTCTTCCTCTTTGAGCATGTCTATGAAGGCAGAGTTTTAAAGGCATCGTTCTTGGCATAGTTCGTGGTGTTTAGTCAGTTTACCGGACATGTGTTTCGGACACGTTTCTCCTTTCCAAAACGTTCTTGTACTTGACACCTTTCTTCGAAGAACAGCTTTTTCCTGTCTGAATGTCTCATGCCTTTTTAAGCACAGGTCTTTTCTTAGAAGTCATCAGCTGTCATCCTGTCCCTGGGAAATTCCCAGAATGTTTTTCCTTTTTTTTTTTTTTTTTTTTACTCGCCTCTTGTGACGCTTGTATATGTTTAACAGATAATTGTGCCCATGGGTATACTCTCACGAAAGAGATGTTGATGGATCAACTGCTGAAACTGTTTCAGACAACACTTGTCTTAGCTGATAAATCCATTAATTTATCTGTACACGTGAATCGCACTTTAAGGCCCAGTGTGCTGGAACGAAGCCAATATCTGGTCCAGAGAGAGAGAGAGAAAGAGAGAGAGAGAGAGAGATGCACAGAGACTGGAGGTTAATGGAGAAAGAACATCATGGTATATTAAAGAATTAGTGTCCCATAGGGTCATTTAACTCTTACATATATATATATATAAGATAGAGTGAAACGACCCTATGGGACACTGGTTATGCCTGATTTCCAAACTCCCCATGTAATACGATTGATGATATCACTTGATTCAAGTAACTTGTGACAGAACATTGGTTTGCGTCAAATTTTTCTTCGTTTAAAACTTTGACTTGCAAATATTAAACAAGTGAAGCTATATTCAGCATTGCTGTATTTGGTTGCTGTTCGTTTTGTATTCTGGAGAAAGATGGATGACACTGCATTTCCTATGGCTTTAATCCAAATGTGTGTGTAGGTTTCAATACAGTGCATGACTTTAAAAGCTAATAAAGGAACCGGCCTAATGTAGAGATGATCTCATTTTCTCTTATGTAAATATTCTCATTTCATAGCTTATTACCTTACAAACTCACACAGAGGTACTGGGAGAGCTCTTGGTTCGTTTCTCTGAGAGTCATGTGATCTTCTGATGGGTTCAGGACACTATAGTTATTGTAGTGCTACGAAGGCCAGCGTGCTCAAAAACGTGACATCTCTGTTTCCGAACATTAGCTTTTTGTCTTGCTTAGTGAATTGCTCATTGTGTCGCTCCTACACAATGTTGTTGACCCGTACCCACCTGACAGAACGGCCCGAAGCCACAACAGGCCTTTGGTTCTCAGGAAAGACAACAATGGATTAATTGTTCATCAATAAACAAATGGTTTGTGGCAGTTTTTATAATTAAAGCGTTGCTGCCTGTGAATTGAAGCACAATTGTGGGCAATTAGAGTTTGACAGATAAAAAAAAAAAGCACACAAGATCCTGGTGAAATTAGCAACATCATTTGGGATGTTTTATCCTGATGTTTCTCACGGTACTGTGATGCATCGATCACTCAAGCAATCAGGGAAGAAGTACTTTTTCTTCATTAAAGAGCAATACTGAATATACAAGAGAAAATAATACTGGTGTCAAGTAATTTGTTTCCTTTTGAAAATAAAAATGTTGTTATTGATGAAATCGCATAAAAGGATATATGCAAAACCATTTAATTCAGTTTCAAATTATTACTGTTTTTTTTAAATATTCTTTTTAAAGGACCTGAGACTTTGTGGAAACTTTGGCATTTCCTTCATCTGGCGAGCGAAGGAAGTACGAGGAAGACATTTTCCGTTCCGCTGCTTTCCAAAGTGTACATTCGGTCCACGCTTACCTATGAATTCTTATCGCATTACAATGTGTGACCAAATAGAAAATTGAAATGTCATGTTTGACCTGTTCAGAAAGTCCTGTTCAAAAAATCTGAGACGCACATTATCGTGATACAGTAAACTTTCATCTCAAGACCGAACTTCTAGAACTCACTCCTGGTTGGTCTGCCTCTGAAAGACATTCAACTTGTAATGCAGCCATATTACTTGTTTTCACCTTTCTTGGGTTCTCCAACACCTCGCCACTGCTATGCTCTCTGCACCGGCTACCAGATTTATAACAGTGTTCGCCTATAAAGACTCCTTAACCTCACGCCTCTTATCTCACCGCAGTCCCTCTGATCGTCAGCCACTGCTTACCTGGTCTGATTTTCTCTCAGGGTACAAGCAAGACTCTCTCAAGAGGTTCTTAAATGAGCATTTCTCCTTTAGAAAAATGGCAGGAATGTAAACGTTTAAAGAGTTTTAAATCAATACGGTCAAGCATGGGTGAATCCATCATGTGTGGATGAAAATAAAATGGCTTGACGTATGCCTTGAGGCGTCGTCATATTTGGTTTTTAGACCATATTTGCTGTGTCTCTGAAGAAACATTGCATGCTGGAAATTTAGCGAGTTCCCCTTTATTCTGAATGCCACATGCTGTACTTCAGCTGTGACATGAAAAAGTGCTAGTTGAACTTTTTACAATCTTAATTTAAAAAAGGCAAGAAAAAGAATCCAGCCATTATATAATTTTGTCACTTACTACATAGTTTTGGTTTAATATTTGGTTTAGTGAGGCTAGCCAGAATTACTGTGATTCATGGAAAGAACAAGATGTAGCTGAAATCTCAACCAATAACTTGCTGATGTTTTGTTGGAAAGATATGATATTAGGGATTTGGTAAAAGAGGGAGGCGGTGGCTCAGTGGTTAAGGCATAGGTCTTTGGATCAGAAGTTCGGAAGATCGCAGCTTCAAATCCCACCACCACCAAGCTGCCATTAGTGGGCCCTTGAGCAAGGCCCTTAGCCCACAATTGATACATTTTATAAATGTAAAAGGGGGTCTTAATCATACATTTTCTATTGTCTTTATGAATGCATTTAAATAGTTTTAATACTTTTTAAGACTAATCCATTTTCAACTACAGACAAGCAGACTTGTAGTAGCCTGCTGTACCTAGTGGATAGAGGTAAAAAAAGTAAAAATTCTGTTACTTCAATGAAATTTTACCTAAAAACATGTAAAGTTTAAAAATCTACTCAAGTAATAAGTAGCTTGTTAAATTTACTTTTTATAAAAGGGGATTCTAATGGAGCTCAAAAAGGACAAGTTGACATTAATTAAAAGAACAAAGTGCAGTAAAAAAATAAAAATAAAACTACAGTTCACAGGTCTAAAAAAAATCTCCTGTTATTTATGGTAGTTAGAGAAATCACAATTGCAGATTCAGAATATTTCAGAATGCAAATATTCTGAATATTTCAGAATATATATATATATATATATATATATATATATATATATATATATATATATATATATATATATATATATATATATATATTTATATATCATTATATTCAGAATGCAAAGATTCAGAATGCATGTGCACACAATGAACACCTTTTAATTCCTCTGCATTTCGCTCTCAGCTGGGTCTGTGTCACTGGCGTCTGTTTTATCCACTTCTACCTTTCTTTCTTCTAACTTTAGTTACGCATTTCCAGTCAATCAATACAATAGTTTGTAATTTTCTTCCAATTGTGTTGTTTATGTTTACTTATTTAGCTATTTTTTGCTGAGTAACTTTGGTCATTTTGAATGTAGTCATGCACAATACTTGCACAATACATGCACAATAAACAAAAGTTACAAAAGTTAAATTTCTAAAAGTACCCAAAATCTACTCTATACAGTAATAAAAAGTGAATAAAAGTAATTCATTACTTCGGTATATGCTAATTTTCTAGCTGTTGGAATGTAGGATTTGCCTAGAATACACATTTTTAATGGGGAATAAAGGGCATAGCTGAGTAAATTTCTTTTACTTTGGAAGCAAAACAGGAAATCTACAAATGAGAAACTTTTCAATGTGTGAAATTATGTACTTTTGTCTAAGCACACGAAGGTATTACTAACTGCACCTTTAAATGACATAGCTGTGTATTTTCCAATTTCCCTTTAAGACATTTTCCATGTATACGGTTGTAAGAGACTCGGCGGCTCTTTTGTCTGTTCCAGCTGTATTTGTGCGAGAAAGGCTCCTCTGTCATCTCCGCTGATTAGTAGATGGGAAGTGCAACACCCTGTGCAGTTTATTTTGATCGCTACTGAAGGCTGGAGATAAACATTTTGATCACAGTGGCTAATGTCTCCGATCGCTCATGAAAAGAGATCACACAGCATGATGCTTGTCTGAAACGCTCTACTGATAACTGCTGAGCTGTTTTAATAATCACACAGGCATTTACAAGTCAGTGGGTCTTGTGGAGGATTTGAGACGTGTCTGTTTAGAGGCAAAGGAAATGGACACGAATCACTTGAAATAATCTCTTTTGGCCCACAGTTGCTCCATATCAATCAGTGCGCATTGTGGCTTCAATTGTTTCCTTTTGTTATAAGAAAACATTCACCTCCTCCTCCTCCTCCTCCTCCTCGTCCTTCTTCTTCTTCTTTTTCTATTCATATTGTTATTAATATTATTATCATTAAATACAGACAGTAGGGGCGGTGACGGTGCCCCCACTGTGTATGTATAACGAATGCATTTCTTGTTTTACGTGAGCAATATAGTTAAAATCTAAGTTCACTCTCAAACTATTAAAAATAAAATAGATCAATCAAATTAATGTTTATAACTATATTAATATATGCATTTAAAACTTCTGATATTTGCAGTACAATCGAGTGTGAATCGAGTAGAACAGTGGCACTATACATGGGTAAAAAATAATATGGCTATATTTCTAATTTAATCAGTATAATAAAAAAAGGTTTATTGCATAATTTGATTTATTCTATTTTATTCTCTATTTTATTTTATTCTATTTAACTGTTGTTCACAAATGTTATTAATAACAACAGCAATAATAATAATAATTATAATAATAATAATAATAATAATAATAATAAACATGCAAACTCCTCGTGCCTCAGGGGGTTTTTCTCCGGGTTCTCCGGTTTCCTCCCGGTCCAAAAACATGCACGGTAAGTTCATTGGCATCTTGGAAACTTATCCAGGGTGTATCCTGCTTTAATGCCCATAGACACCTGAGATAGGCACAGGCTCCCCGTGACCCGAGGAAAGATCGGATATAGCGGTAGAAGATGAATGAATGAATGAATGAATAATAATAAACATTCATTTGAAAAAAGACAAGCATACTTGCCTGCGTACTTGCGTAATATGAGATATTGCTTTGTAATTATATGACAAATACATCACAAGGAAAGGAACCGAATTTTAACTGTAGATTACATATGAAAATAAAAAGTGAAATATTCCTTTTCTGGAATGTAACACTATAGACTCTTACTTGTTCAAATAACTTACACATTTTTGTGTCCTTATCTGTCGCGTAGAACACATTTTATAATTAATGCATGATTAAAATGATGAGAGTTGCTTTTACTCAGAGGCTTCTGGATTCTGGGCGCAGTTTCCATGATCAAAGCATTATTTATGTGTTTGCTGTGCAGGCAGCCCTCGCTTGGCTCGAGCCTTCTGGAGGATCTCTCGTTGCATTTCATGAGCCGAGACCAGCGGTAAATCTCCCTGCAACTCAACAGCACAGCTCCACTCTCCCAATCAATAACGGATTATTTCCTCCTCTGTGAGAATGCGGTTCATATTTCAGTTCTACCTTAATATAATTACTAAATCTGAAATGAATAGTACGAGTGTTTGAGTTATGAGGGCAACTGTAGAGTAGGAGGAAGAGCAAAGCAAAAGGCTAAATAGTAGAGATTTCAGCTGTTGGATTTTCTGGTTATTGTAGGATTTATCATCATTCTAGGATGCGTGGGGTTTGCGATTGGCTGCGACACGAGTCAGATTGCTCGAGGTGATTCTGGTTTCCCTGCTCAGAGCTTTATAATGTCTAGAGAAAAGGTCCGAGTCAGCCAAACTTTCAAAAACACTTCCTCTCAGCTTGTTAACTCAAAGAAGACGGCCACAGTGAGAACATCACGATGGAGGAGGCAAGATAAACTTTTTATAAACGCATTTCAAACCTTTCCTCCCCAAGGCAGACCGATGACAACAGGGCCTACACATTACTGCAAATAACTTCAGCTAGAAACGGTTTCCTTGGCATCTCCAAGGCGCTCATTATACTCAACCTTCTTGTGCGCGGTGCGTTTCCTGCGATCAGAATAGATTGAAACAGGACTTTTAAATCTTTTCTTGCAACAGAACATTTTTGATATACTTTCCACCACCCCATCCCTCTCCTCCCAGGACCCTTTTTTCCCCCAATCATAGCGCAGATTTCTTTCATATTTATAATCCGCCTATTGAAATATTAAGCACTTTAGGCAATTATATTCCATTGTCCTTATTAAACAGGCCATTAATTCTGGATCTTGCCATCTTCAGTGCATTAACATATTTGTACGGTTTCTATTATAGTAATAGTTTGAGCAAAACTCATTTGTTATAGTCATTATTTTTATTTATTGATTTTTTTTTGCTGTTACACAAACAAAACAAAATGCTTTCTCTACTTGGGAAACCGCTTGAGTAAAGTTGGGTATCATTTTAATTTTATCGATTCCGATTCCGCTTATCGATTCCGATTCTTACCGAATCCCAATTTCGATTCTAAATGGTAAACAAACCACAGATGTTTAATCATGTTGGTCGTGACACTGTGCTTCACAACATATTATTTTATTACAGTAATTACACTTTGCTTTGTATTCATGTAAACAAATTTTAGCCACATTCTTTAGCGCTTCCCGTGGTAATGTTAGCAAAGATGTAAATATAGTATTCAATGCATGAGAAGCAGACGAGAATCATCCTTAAATACCCTGTGGCACGGGAAACGGTGCGACATGGGCACCGAATCGGAAGTTCATGCCTCGAGACCGGAGGATCCATCAGGTCCATATAGTAAACTGATGTTTAGTTTACCACATAAGTTCTTGGAAAATTGCCAGGTGAGAAAAAAAAACACACTAAGGAATCAATAAGGGGAATTGAAATTTTAATTTTATAACAAGTATCCGATTCTTAATCTTAAGTATCCGATTCCAGAATAGGAATTGATTTTTGACTCCCAAATGCATACGTTTGAAAAGCTCATTCAAATACATTATACAGACAAAAGTATTGGGACACCTTGCCTGTCCTGACCTATGTGGTCATTCTCCAAAGTGTTCTATTCTCCAAAGAGGCATATAACTGTATACGATGATCTTGTAATGCTGTATAATAATTCGCTTAAACTTGGAAGCCCAAATCTGTCCTATCATGACAATGGGCCTTGTACAAAGCCAGCTCCATGAAGTTATGCGTTACATGGTTTGGAAAAAAAAGGGCCTGCTACAAACCAGTGATCTCACCACTACTGAACACCTTGGGGATGAATTGGAACACTGAGTGGCTGATTTAACACAAACCTTCCCAAGAACACTCCAAAAACTAGTGCAACATATTCCCAGAAGAGTTAAGGGATTTAATAGAGCAAATTGGGACTAACTGTGGAATGTGACTCTCAAAAAAAACATAGCATGCTTAAGTCCGGAAACTGTATTTTATGAGGGGTAAAAAAAAAGGGGGGTTAAGAATGCAAATTGTATTGCACCATTGGTGCATATGAAGCATCAGTTTAAAGAGCTGCTCCCACAATCCCTATATGAGTCACACTCTGAGTCATCAATATGCATCAGCACCAGGACCTCAGTGCGTGGTTCACGCACTCACGCTGAATCTGCGATTTTAGCCCCAGTACAGCTCTGCCAGCATGCAGGGTATTTAGAGGAGATGTGTAGGGTAAGTGTTCACTGCACACTGCATACACAATTACGTTCTGGTATACATACCAGACCGTCCTAACATGCGTCATGTGCACCTTCACCTACGTTATACTGCATCTCCCTGACTTACTGAAAGCTCTGAGATAGCATTATTCAGCATTAGTCAGCGCTGCAAAGCCTGTGTACGGTATATTGCATATTTTTGTTGCTTTTTTGGTGCACATTTTTGCTCAGTTGTATGTCGCTCTGGATAAGGGCGTCTGCCAAATGCCGTAAATGTAAATGTAAATGATAGCTTTTAGTTTTAGGGTCGTTCCGTTCATATAGAAATGTGCTGCAGTAGAAAAGTTTCATATTTGCAATCATACAACTGAGCAATTGAGGGTTAAGGGCCTGGCTCAAGGGCCCACTAGTGGTAGCTTGGTGGTTGTGGGGTTTAAACCTGCGAGAGGCCAACACCTTACCACTAAGCCACCACCTCCCTTAATTAATTGTTCTTTGATTATTACTTGGAGTATGGAACCTTATTCTGTTTTCATTCAAAAAAAAAAAAAAAAAAAAAAAAAAAAAAAAAAATATATATATATATATATTATATATATATATATATATATATATATATATATATATATATATATATATATACACACATATATATATATATATAATACTGATGTACGTCAGACACTCTTTAATTTAGCCGTCTTGCTAGTACGCCGTATTCACTGATCAGCCGTGTCATTAACAGTGACAGGTGACATGAATATCGTTGATTATTCTTCATTATAATGGCACATGCCAAGAGGTGGGATATATTAGGTATCGGGGCTGCTTTATAAAGTGCTTTATACTTGCCATGTGTACCTTAGAGCACAGTGAAACTCTTTCTTCGCACATTCCTGACATGTTAGGAAGCTCGGCTCAGAGTGAAATGTTAGGCCTGGAGCATGGAGGGATAAGGGCCTTGCCCAAGGACCCAAGATTCAACTCGATGTTAATTGGTGATACCAGAATTCAATTCCGTAACCCAGAGCTTTAACCACTGCCACTTCCCCATCTGTAGAACATTTTGTTCTCTTATAGATGGAAAGTGAATTCTTGACGATGTGTTGGAAGGAAAAATTGGGGGAAAAAGCATAAAACTAAATGCCTGTATCAGAGCAACTCCTTAATAGCTTTTCATGTGGGGTCTTCCCTTTATACAGTGGTTAGTAACTACAAAAATTGTAGCTTCAAGTGGTCTGCTGGAGTTCATACATCAACAGGTCTGATCTGTTTTGGCAGCACAAGGGGGACTTACATAACGTTAGGCATGTGGATTTAACGTTACGGTTGATCCATGTCATTCACAATCATAATCGTTTTAGCTTTTTTATTAATTTTTTTTTTTTATATTCATAGTTTTTCCTCAAAAAATACAAAGCTTCTGGTGGGAAACGTGTATTTAATTTACGGTATCTTTTACTGCTCCCATTTTACGCATCATTGCCAAATCCAGGGCTTGCAATTAACATTTGGCTTGCCTCCAGATATGGCTAATTCCATTAATTTATGAGCAACACTGCAGGGTAAACCTACTTCTCATAAAAAAAACGGCATCTATAATATGTTCTGCTTGTATTAAGACCTTTTTATATCATACACGAGCGATTTACTCACAAAATGCACATTTTCCAACTTGTATACAATTGTATTGTATGCTTGTATTCATTTTCAACTTCACACCAGCTATATATTGGTGCATTTGCACAAACTCAACTGGGCCTGATCAGGCAAAATATAGTTGGTGTGAACAGTCAGTTCTACAGACAGGAAAAGCAAAAATAGCTCAGATGCTTCATGATGCTGAAAAGTGGCAGGCAGTTGCATGAAAATGGATTTGTCAGGATTTTTCTTGTTATGAAAATGGTAAGGTAAAAACATTTTGTTGCTGGTTGGTATATGGAATGTTGGTCTTTTTTTAACGACCAGGTGTGGATTATAGCTACTGTCAGCTAAGTGTCCACTCTTATTCTGACTGAAAGTGTAATACAGTTAAATATTGGAGTTTCACAGGATTTCCAAAACAATCAAACATTTTTTTTATGATTTTGAGTTTGCAGTCCTGTTTCACTCTGATTATAATAAAGCAAATGTGCCCCTGCACAATGCATCTCTTATCTTGTAACATGAAAATTTGACATGTTCATGATATCAGATGGGACGGCTAATATATAAAAGCTTGACAGTAACACTATTAACGTCGACCAATTGCATGCTATTGTGTGGGGTGGATACTTTTCTGTTGGAATAATAAGAAGCACACGGCAAAGTACAGTAACACACACAAATCATTTTTGACCAAATAATTTGTGAATTTGCTAATTCTGAATTCCACACTTAAAAACAAGTGATGGTTTTGTCATGTTATGGTTTGCATATTGTATAATTAGACATAATAGACAGCTATTAACTGTTTAAAATTTCTCCTGCAATGGAGAAAAGTGAAAAACAAATAATAATGATCGTCGTGTTTATTATTCCTGCGCCTTCTAAGTCGGTGTTAATGTGGTTTTGTGGCCCCAGCAAATCTCAGCCTTGCGACTTTATAACACTCTGGGTAATCTTACAAGCATCAGTGATGATGTTGCAATCGTTTTCAGAAAAGTGAAAACATCCCATTCCACATATAGTCCCTATTTGCTGTTATAGCAAATCTTATCTTTTGGGAAGATGTTTTAATAGAGTGTGGTTGAGAAAATTTGTGCTTACATTTTATGGCATTTGGCAGACACCCATATCCAGTGTCTTACATTCATAATTATTCATATAAATAACTATACACCTACAGAGTCCTAGCAGGGCCCTAGAAGTGGCAGTTGGTGTGGCTCGGATTTGTCCTCATGGCCTTTGGATCCAAAATTTTTACCACTAAATAGCCTTTTACCACTAAACTGGTGGTAATGGTTGAAAAGTCAGGTGTGCCAATACTTTTGCTCTAACTGTTTATTTGTTGACAGGAAATAACCAGATGTGGATTCTTATGTCATTGTATTTTGATTCCTCTGCCACTGGGAGAGAAAAGCATTGCGTTTTCGGCTTGTCAGGCCATTTGTTCAACCAAGATTAGTTTTTAGTGCACTGTTTCAAAAATTGGAGTTTGAATATTTGTACAATTTACAAATTGTAACCAGCAGATGAACTGATTTGATCCAAACATGGTCATAACATCAAGGTCATAGCAAGATCACATACTTAAATAGTTTTCCTTTTATATCTTTGTCATACAGTTGCTGTATATGAATTCATGTTTAGGAAATCGTTCCCCATTTTTAAATGGTCATTCACCATTTGTATGCCGGTGTGTCCACGTATGTCCGTTCTGTATGTTTAAGAGCTAAATCTCATGACCTATGGTTATGGTTGCGGTTATTCTTATCCAGATGCTCAGGTTTCAATCGTTTGACCTTGTACAATAGGGAGCTGCTATGGCTGGATGGCTGTAATAAGCTTATAGCAGAACTCAGTGTCACAGAATATCGTGCTAGCGGTGGTGTAAAGATGATTACACCATTATATATTGCACAAGCCCATGACCCAGTTCCATAAACACAAACATCTTCAGTTCGATTTCTGACCTTCTGCCAGTAATATTTGTCCCAATTCCGGTGACATTTTTTGCTCTCGCTCGTGTGCATGAGTGCATGTGTGCGTGTATGTCATGCCTCAGAGCTTATTAGATTATCAGTCGCTGTGCTTTCAGATTGAGGTCACTGGTTATCACAGAAACCGTGTTGACCAACAGTAATGGATGCTTGAGAATCGGAGCGTTCTCCTCAGGAGCTAGATGTATGTGCAGCTCTTTATCATAGAAAGTGATCTTCAGTTCATCAGCGTGCTGCTGTGTCTCTCCGGCTCCTGCAGTAATTCATCTTCAGCCCCCTCCAGATGTCTTATATCCTGATCTAGTGCAGGCACAGCTATAGCATGCCTCTTTCTCTTTCTTCTGTGGCAGAAGTCTTTCTTTGAAGGAAGTGTATATTTTTTTAATTGATTAAATTATTATTATTATTATTATTATTATTATTATTATTATTTGAAGCCAATATTCAGAAATCCTAATACAGCAAAAGTTTTCCAATTTCCCTCATAGAGTCAGTAAAGTAAGTATGTTTTATGGCTAATTATTGCTGCCATTCCTTTAAAGAGTTTATGCGACCTTTTGTATGCCAAGGAACCAGCTCACGGTCCTCAATCTAATTACTTCTAACTACAATTTTATAAACCCAATTTTATTCCAATTTTTGCGTAGCCAATTTCCTCCCGCCAGCTGTGCCTCCTGTTCCTCATTCTGACTTTCAACACAACAGTATGAAGTATAACACATGCTTTTTATCTGAGACAGGTTCTTTTTGAATTGCTGTTCATAGTGCATTTGAACGCAATAGTTAGCGGTCGTTTTTTTTTTTTTGTAGGGTCACGGATGGCAGTGTTCTCACTGGGATATTTCAGATGATATGAGTTAATGTACAAATACAAACATCATTTCCCATTTCGGTAAATGCAAGTGTAAAGTGGAGCCTAAGAGCAGTCGTGAATGGTGTCTAAGTGCAGTTTTAAGTGTTTTTTTTCCCAAACCGCACTCAAAACTCAAAAAAAATTATTCTTGCTTTTGCTTTGAATAATATAAAGATATCTGTCCTGGTCCTCTGTTCGTGTTTGGTGTAATTGTCAGCCCTGAATATAAGAACATAAGCTCTTAAAAGCAGTGTTAAGCCGTGAAACATTTTCCAGGCAGGAAGAGGAGAATATTCCTGGAAGACACATGTCACAGAGCCAAGTATTATAGAGTTTAGCCTGCTTTTTTTCCTCTCGTCATATCCCCAAACTTTCTTTGGTTTGTTCAGAGATGGCAAATTTCCAAGCTTTTAAGCTTTTTCTCACACACTCATGCACTCCGATGTATATACACGCTGGTGTTCCTGTGAGCCCCTGACACATTGGGCTTGTCTTTCTAGATATAGTAAGGACATGAACCATAGAAAAGAAGGATTCTCTATAGTATAACTATCATTAATCTGATCTAAGACACAACTAGAAAAGTAAATCATCAATGAATTATTGGCATTGAAATGGAAAGGATGAAAAGCAGCAGCTAAAAATATGGACTATAAGAAGCTTCTTAAGGTCACGTGTCACATTATACACAGTGATATAGCAAAACTTAATGTAAATTATAAGTGGACATTTTTCTATTGTTTGGAGGGCTGATGCTATTGATTATGTTAGAAATCAAGTATTCTAATGATTATTTCATTGATCACTCGAGTCATTGGATAAGAAATGCTTTTTGTCTTTATTAGAGAGCAATTCTAAATAAGAGAGAGAGAGAGAATTGAACAGGTCTCTTAAAATTAACAATGTTGTTTGTTTGTTTTAAGTTTTAGAAAAATCTGCATTTAATTGCAGAAATTGCATAAAGTATATCATTGAAAACTAAACACTTTTATCATATTCATTCATTCATTCATTCATTCATCTTCTACCGCTATATCCGATCTTCCCTCGGGTCACGGGGAGCCTGTGCCTATCTCAGGCGTCTATGGGCATTAAGGCAGGATACACTCTTGATGGAATGCCAACCCATTGCAGGGCACACACACACACATTCATACACTAGGGACAATTTTCCAAGGTGCCAATCAACTTACCGTGCATGTTTTTGGACCGGTGGGGAAACCGGAGAACCCGGAGAAAAAAACCCTGAGGCACGGGGAGAACATGCGCACTCCACACACACATGGCCGAGACGGGAATCGAACCCGGACCCTGACGGTGTGAGGCGAACGTGCTAACCACTAAGCCACCGTGCACCTACATTTAGCATATTTAATTTCCATATTACATCAAAATACAAAGTTCAAATGCTTCTCCGCAGTGGTCGTGCACAGTAAGTAATGGGAAACTACTTGTTTAATTTAACTCATTATTATTCGCAATCACCTATTTATTTATTAAATCTTGCACAGTATAGTGATGTGGTATCCCGCTCTCCAGAAAACCTGCTTGAAAGTTTCCACCAATTAAGTCCAGGTATTTATTGGCAGTTTAAAAAAACATGCTCCAATACCTGCTCTACATGCCAATGTGGAGGGATTTTTTGAACACACAGTATATAAATAATAGCGGTTTAACGGGTCATGTTTAATCCCCCAGCCATACAGGTCACTACATATGGTATTAACTTGACCCGCAGATTGTTTAAAAATATATGTTATTTTTAATGATAGCTGAATGAAAGACTTTTTTTTCCCTGCCCGATATTGCCTTTTAAGTCATTTTATAACTACACAGAGCAATCGTGTTCTTGTGAACAACAGCGGCACACATGACTGCCTTCTGCAACTTATTTATGGGAGCATTTCTTTACCTTAACTTTTGTTCCTATAAATGGAAAGCAAATTATTTGTTCCCTCCCCCTTTTTGCTAAACCGAAAAAATTATCTGCATTGTGTGTGTGCGTGTGTGTGTGTGGTGTGTGTGTATATATATATATATATATATATATATAGATATATATATATATATATCTATATATATATATATTTACAAGTATAATCTTAGAGAAAAAACTATATATGAGTTATATATTTAAACTGGTTGAGCAGACAGTATAATTATTTAACATCTCTAGGAACATATATCTCTCTGGCCAAGAAAGAACAACTCCCCCCACTGTATAAAACGATAGAGAGTGAGAAGAATAACAGAAAATGGCATCAGTTGCCCACAATCTAATGAGAATCATGACAGAAACCAAATTCACGTTTATAAAAGGGCCCCAACTTAAATACGCATCTACATTGTTGGTAAGTGGTTAATTGCATTGGCATTATTGCTGAACAATTATATGGATGCAGTATGGAGTTCATTAGGAGTAAGTTGGATGCTCTGACAGGTTCTGCTAAAGATCAGCGTCCCCAGTAAGTTTACAGTAATGGAAACCTTTTATTCCTGCATACACAAACTAGAGTAAAGAAAGTACCAAGCATTAAAGACCTTATAATGTGAAGGTGTGTGGCTTTCAAATTCGGACAGCAATTCAGCCTCATAATGAGTGTAAATAGAGTTTACAGACCATTTTATCAGCTTTACTATCTTTGTGCTTAATACCGTGTGCCTCGTCTGGCTGCTTAGTACATCACTATCAGCCTTCTTTGTTCTCCGTTAAAACCCAACTAACTTATTTGTAGTTCATCATGTATTTTCCTCATTTGCTTTGAAGTACCAGGCCCTCTGGGTTAATGGACACTCAGGATTTTAATGTGTCTATTTTTCCATGCATGGTCTGAAGAAAAATAGGAGCGTCTTTGCTAATTTTCTCCTTGCTGGAGGACAGGGGAGTCCTATTAGTCTCGGCTGATGAGTGGTGGCTACGCGTTTAATTCAGTGCGTCTCTTGCATGGAAGCGCTGGAAATGGATTGATACAGAAGTCTCTAATCACATGCAAAAATCTAATGCCACTTTAATGTAATTAAATGCCATCAGATTTTTTCCCTTTTTTTGTGACTTCTGCCACATTATTTAGGTGAGTTAATTGGAAGAAAGTCTTCCGGGCCAGAAAAAAAGAATTGGGACCAAATTAAGAAAGGAAAGTGATCGCTGTATGCGCACATGTTGTACATTGAAGCGGTTTCTTAGCTCTAAATCTTGCTTGTGCCAAGTCAGGAATCGATTGGAATAAAGTCATTAAAAGTTTCATTGAAAATTAAAGTGCACAGCTTCCATCTCGGTTGCTCAGTTGTTGAGCACCCTGCCGCCACCCACACCTCCCCTGGAGATACGAGCTGCTCGTCCCTTCTGCCTGTGCAGAGACGAGATTTCGTGCATCCCTACCATCGCTCTGGCTGTCTTCCAGAGCTTCATTCACACCCTGGAGACCTCAATGGCCTGCCAACATCCCCCTTCGTGATCAATGACACACTCTGTAGGAGATAGGCTGAGCACAGGAGCAGCAGTCACGCAAACCCTTTTACCGACAGACAACATGCGAGGCCGTACAGAGGGTCTCAGAGATGACAACTTTATCTGAAAACTCAATAAAAGCTGGTGTATGCTTCCTAACCGCTTGTTTTCAATACCTGGATGTTTTCGTTTCCTTTCTTTTTTTTCCCCCTTCATGGCTGTTGTGCTTTTCCAGTCTGCGTTTGAATGAAAATGCACTCTCATGCCAGCATAGACGACTCATAGTTTGCTCCCATCGGGTAGAGTCTAGTTCTAACAAGTCCCAGCTATCAGCAGATTGTTGGATTTGGTACAGTCTTACTAATGAATTGAAAAATGAAGTCCTTGTATGAATAAACAAGGCAGAGATTTCTGCCTCATGACATTGAGTTTCAAACATGCTTCCTTTTGCTAAACCCTTGCACCATTTGTCTTACTTTTAAAGTAGCTTTTCTTCATATTTTAACAATAATATGGTCCTTAACTCTCTTTATAGTAGTGTACACTGTTTTTTTTCACTTAACACTGTACTGTTCTCCCGTCTAATTAGCACACTAACATTAAAGCCAACATGACTTAGACTAGCCTTTATTTATCACATATACATTACAGCACAGTGGAATTCTTTCTTCGCATATCCCAGCTTGTTTGGAAGCTGGGGTCAGAACGCGGGGTCAACCAGGATACGGCAGCCGTGGAGTACTCAAGGACCCAAGTGCTCAAGTGCTCAAGAGTGGCAGCTTGGCAATACCGGGGCTCGAACCCCCGACCTTCTGATAAGTAGCCCACCTCCTTAAACCACTGTGCCACACCCTCTCTGGAATGACTGGACTTAGTACTGATACAAATACATACTGTTTGCAAATAGCTGGATAAGGTAATGGATTATGGAAATTTATTTAATATTTGCTACAGTATGTTTAAGTTCACCGTCAAAAGTGAACTCAGTTTAAGAAGTGTGTGTTGTATTTGTTCTTTTTCTCATGTAACTTATTTCCAACCCACAATACCCAGCACCATAATTCCAATTTAAATGTGTCAGATTAATTATGTCACCATTAATTATGGTGATATGTATCTATTTCCATACTGCTAATTAAGTGCAGTGGATAATGGTTAGAGGCTTGCCTGCTGCATTGCCATGTTAAAGTACAAGGTTGAAGGAAAACTTTTAAGACAACGACTTTGGGGCTGATTCCCAGGCATACAGCGGGAAAAGAGTCCTCGGCTAAATGTTTCTTCACTGCTTCCACTGCTGCTGCCTGAGGGAAATAACAAAGAAAGTCCTGGGAGCTAAACGTTCTCCAACACACTGTTCCTCAAAGCTCCTTTTATGTTGTCTGCTCGGCTCAGGGAGGGTGTGAAAACGCTTCCATCCTTGTCCTCTTATACGGGCATGCCCCCTTGCTATTTGCTTGTTGGCTTTCCCCAACACAGGTTCTGGAGAGGTGCCGTCAATTCAGCACCCGTCTGACAGTTTTTGGAGGGCCTGCCTTTTCTGCCTACGAGTATGGGCACAGGCAGATCAGAGATTAATCCCAATATTGATTGTCACCTTCCTTGTTCGCGACCCAGACCCAGGAGTTGGCCACCTCACATCCCCATGTACACATGCCACCGGGATAGAGCCCACATCCTGTTTAGTTTCATTTTAATGATCAGCAGTCAAGGCTGTGTCCCACTAGCCAAGTGTTCTTCTACTGGAGAGGAAAACTCATTGGTTCTGTTGGCATTTCTTCCTTGATACATTATTACTGGGCCTCTCCTGTCACCTAAACCATTGTTCTACCTGGGCCTAGTAATGCGTTTCTTTCTTTTCTAGTTTTCCTTTTTTCAGCGTGGAAACTGCAACACTGGAGCACATCTATGTGTTTATAATTTAGACTATGATGTGATTCCATATAATCAGGAACTAGAGTAGTAACTCAAATTGGTTTTCCTAATATACCCGTTATTTCAGTGCTAGATTTAATATCATTCTTTAATCAAATGCATTTATTTTACAAAAAAATAATTGTTTTTATATGCTTAAAATGTGTACTTATTGTAGCGCAAAATATTTTAAATAATCAAAGATCTGAAAATTTTACTTGGCTTTGTAAAATAAATAATTTAATAAAAATAATTAATATTAAATATTTTGATTACAAGTGTCAAATAAAACTGGGCTGGTGTCTTTAATCAGTGAATTATTTATTTATTTGTTTGTTTATTTATATTTATATTTTTAAACCTTGAAAGGAGTTTATGGACACATAGACTGGTTCCACACAACCAGCACTGAAAAAAAGACCTAAAGGAAATGGTGCATAAGCTCCCACCTGTTTTGAAATACCATTATATCGCAGGAAGTGCACTTTATCTTTAGTCCATTTATGATTTTGCAGTCTCAACACATCAACATCTTACTCAAATGTATGATATTCACCATTTAATGACTTCTGCAGCTTACAGTGTCACTCGTTGCCTGTTTATCACATGCCTTCATTTTTTTTGCCATTCTTTAGGTGAAGGCAGCATCAGGACTCCTCCTAAGAGTGTAGAACGGTCTTGGCAGTGTGAAAAGCTGTGATAATGATTGTGGCTTTGGCTTCGTGAATGTGCTGCAGTGCTGCCCTCCTACACTCCTCATGAGAGCTTGAGAACATATTTGCCGCACTTTTCCAGATGGCGCTTGTTTCGCGGAGAACATGTTCTCTGATTATGTGGTGTTAATCCTGTTGATTAAAACAAATCTCAAACCTCTTCTCCCTTGATGAAAACTAAATACATATTCACTTTTCTAATGAAGTTCTTCTCAGTGAATAAAATCAAGTTCAGATTTTGTCGACTGGACAAAAACATGACAACTAATACATCATATGCTGTGGATGTGGGTGGGGTTTTGGTATGTGGCTCTTTTAATTTCCTTGTCTTGTGGATTCAACCTTATTAAGTCCTTCATTAATGCACCTTCATCAACAAGGGAATTCCGTCAACATCTTAAAGGTGGGACTAATTCCCCCTGTTGATTATTGTGTAAAAACCTAGCAATGTGGCATCCTGGAGCTTTGACGAAGGCTAAGGGAAGCCCACAGACCTTTAATTTAGTGGCAGTCTATGATGCAACCCTGCTGCCCTGTTTGAGATTGCCAAGGCCATTCCTTGCCTAGCAGCTTGGCACTGGAGCAGAGCCAGATAATGGAATTAAGGAGGGATTTAGAGTGTCTATATACGGGTATACAGTATGTCTGTTCCCGAGTTAAAAGGCAGGGATGAGTTGTCCTAAAAAGATGTGTGCGTGTGTGTGTGTGTGTGTGTGTGTATGGGCTGTAGGCAATGCAGGTTTTACACAGCGCACTGGGAACGTTATGCAACATGTTAAATAGTGCGCTGACCAAAAGGTTGATTAGCTCTCCCTGTTTACAGTGCACAGGGCTCACAATGTAATTAGAAAAAAAACAGAGGAGAGCTTGGTGCTGGTTGTTGCCCTGTTAAAGAGGCTGCATGCACCACTCATTCAGAATGCTTATATAATATGCAGGTAGAGCTGCAGTTCCAGAGGAAGAGGTCTGCTCAGGGTTAATCTACTATGAGAAGCTGACGGTCCCTGTGTCTTCTCCCGACTACAGCGCATTATGCAAATGAAAATCACCGAGGCACTATAGTTACGTGCTGCCTCGACTTGTGCTTAATCAGCATGTTAGTGGCTAATGGACGGGGCGTCGTTTAACTGGACCAACTTGCCATAAAGAGGGAATGCTGCGAAGTAAGTTGGGAGTAATCATCCTTGAATGTGTGCCCTAGTGTCCTGGTGGGACAAGTTGTAAAAGCTTCAGTCCTGTTTGAACTCTTGCCTTTAATGCAGATGTCTCACAACTGCATCATTGTGCTTTTCGGAGCAAGCCAAAAAATCCTTGTGTAACTACTACATCCCTATTACTTTATATTGAATACATCTTATATGCTTAAAAAGCAATACTGAACTAGCTTTCCTTTAAGGGAAGTTTATCTGATATAACATTCTTGGGGCACAGGGATGTTCTAAGCTTGTAGTTTCTTCAAATGCACAATTATGCAGACGTGAGATCTTCATTGGGGGCAAGTGTTAAAACAGCATTGGAGCTTTTAGAACCTATTCCATCAGGACATTATAGCACACACTCAGCGTTCATCCTATATGTTTTTTTCTCTATATAAAAAAAGGGGGCGGGGTACTGCTATACAGTTCCTATTTCTAGGGTGGTACCCCAGAGTATAAGCACATGTGATCTATAGTAGGGACTTGAGGACTTTCTAAGCTTGTAGCTGCTACAAAAAGACAGCTACATTATATGTTAAAACCAGATTAAATCTTGTTCCATTAGGACACTAGACCACACACTCAAGGGTCATGCCATACAAAGGTTTTTGTTTTTGTACGGTGGAACTATTAAACATGCACCTCTGTATATTTGGTATGTATGTCTTAATTCCCTGGACAAAGTACCGTATAAAGGTTTACATCAAAAGGCCCACTTATATAATCTATGTATGATAATCATTCTGTTCAATATTTACAGGTGAAGGATACATAATCAGTGTAGAGATGATAAAGATATTAACCTTGAAATTAGAAAACGGTCCACTTTTTTTATTTTCTTTTACTTAATGAAAAACTTCTTTTATATAACTGACAAAGCATTTCTTATTTATACAGATATTTCCTTTTAGCCATAGACCCAATACAGTACAATCGATATGCCAAGACTAATTGGTGTTTCTTCTTTTAGTACACACTTTCAGTAGTGCTTGATGCTGAATGCATAATAATTTAAGCAAACCCTCGGTGGAATTTTTGTTTTCTTGGGTGTTTTGTTTCGTTGTGACTCATTCCACGGTAGTTTTGGTGGATAAGATGTTCTAAAAGTATAGCATCAAACCGGGGCTGTGATATTAACTAGATGTATGTGCAATGAAGCAAAGTAAAAGTGCCATACGATATTATGCAGTACTAATTTAATAATCAATATATCATATATAATCAATATATAATCAAGTATCACCGATTGTCAAGTGGCATTTCAGGTCATGTTTTTTTCCATATACAGTGGAACCTCTGCTTAATTTGTTCCAGGATGTAGCTTTTTAACTGAAAAGCTTGTATGCTGAAACGGATTTCCCCATAAGAAATAATGTAAATTTTGATCATCTGTTCCAGACTAGCAAAAATATTACTTTTAAAATGATAATACAACTAATATTATTTACAGCATTAAATAATTGTGCCTTAAGATCAAAAAGATGAAAACATCTTTACTGGGCACTTTAACTTTGAGAACCTTTTTTCATTTCCACACTGCACACTGGATAAACCTTTTAAAATACTGAAATCTTAGTTTATTAACATGTTTGCTTAAAGTATGGCATACTTATTTCCACACTAAATAATAATACAGCACTCTTAGAATGTGATACACAAGATACATTCATTCATTCATTCATTCATCTTCTACCGCTTTATCCGATCTTCCCTCGGGTCACGTGGAGTCTGTGCCTATCTCAGGCGTCTATGGGCATTTAGGCAGGATACACCCTGGATGGAATGCCAACCCATCGCAGGACACACACACACATTCATACACTAGGGACAATTTTCCAAGCTGCCAATCAACCTACCGTGCATGTTTTTGGACAGGGGGGAAACCGGAGAACCCGGAAAAAAAACCCTGAGGCACTGGGAGAACATGCAAACTCCACACACACATGGCCGAGACGGGAATCGAACCCGGACCCTGGCGGTGTGAGGCGAACGTGCTAACCAATAAGCCACCGCGGCCCCTACTACACAAGATACACTACGATAAAATTATTACAGTACAATGTATGCGATGCTGTTCAGTAATAATAAAAAACAACGCTAATAGACAATGCTCTCGCTATGAACTCAACAGGAACTGAGGGGTTAACTGACTGCATTGTTGGGCGTCTCACGAGAACCTCTGTGAACTCTAATTTCAGACTAAATCACTAAATTACTTGTGTACTGGTACAATCGTAAGCCGAGGTTCTACTGTACAGTCATTTACATGGGAAATGTTTGACATTATTACATGGCTCCACTTTGTTTGACCAGCCAAAATTTGACCTGTGTATGTTGTGAAAATGATACTGCACACTGGAGGCACCTTTTAAAATGCTGAAACCTTAGTACAGTAACATGTTTGCTAGATATTATTACACGTAGTGGCATAAGACAGCAGGGGCTTCTGTAGCCGGAAAGGTGACTCGTTCAGTGTGTAACTATGAATAGTCCACATTTACGGTTGAGCGAAAGGCGGCATTTTATCGCACATCTCCGTGGTCTCGGTTTAATCCTGACCTCTTACTGAAGATAAAAGAGGAATGAATGACAGTGCTTTTTGTGTCCTGCATGAATAAAATAAGTCTAGATATTTTTAATTACTGTATGATCTGACCTCTCTCAATAAAAGGATATTTCCACGAGCACAGCTCTGTAAATTCCAGATACTTTTTCTTGCGTGTTAAAATTAGCAGTTTCTGAAATACTCCCATCAAACCTCTCTCTCTCTCTCTCTCTCGCAAACCCACGAAGTCAACGAGATTGGGCTTTTCCACATGCTCTTGTTTGATATGAATGTTAACTGAAGCTCCTGATTTGTTAAATTTGATTTTAATGATTTTAGATCACTAGCACTCTACTTGACTGGTCATTTGGTTATTAGGATAGAAATGTATAGTTATTTATGTACTTTACTGATCTATCATATAGTATTTATATTGTGTTCTTATTTAATCTGTTTTGTCTCGTATAGCCTAAATAGCAGGCATGTCCAAATGTGACCCGTGTGACCCGCAGTCTCTGTCATAAAATCATGGCCCGCCAAGACATCGTGGCCCGCCAAGACTTTTGACAAACAGTATAAAATACAAGAAAAAAAAAATTTAAAATATCACCAGAAGACCTGTAGCCACACTCTCGCGTAACGGTCAGAGAAGAAGGATGCAAAGCTATAAAATTCCTCTGTATTCATCAATTAAGGTAAAATAAAATAACATTTTATCCTTTTTATCTGCCCTCATTTTGTACTTCAGAATAAGATCAATGTTAGTGTTGTTTTCCTGTTCACAGGATTTGGATTTAGAGGTTTACAGTTGCCATTTAATAGTGAATAATATATAATGTTTCAAATGAACCTAGATATGTTTAATCTCCCTGAATGTTTTCTTAAGTTTCTATGGCCTTAACATATCAAAGTCTTAGATTTGCTTGCTTAGATTTATTTGTTTTATGAGTGAAGACATGAAAAGTCTGCCATTTGTCTGTCATACATAGTTTCCTCACCAAATCTGGCCCTCTTTACAAAAAGTTTGGACACCCCTGCTGTATAGTCTTGTGTTGTCTGTATTGCCTTGAATAGTCTGCCTATATTGTCTTGTATAGTCTATTATACAGTCACATCTCCCATCAGTTTTGCATATTTCTCCACAATGTAAGTGTGTATTGTCTATAGTGAGCACACAGATGGTTGCATTTGTGTTAGCACTCCAGCTTTGTGCAGTTCTAGCGTCACATAGATCTAAGTGCTCTGTGTGTAACCCAGTGCAGGACCTGTCTCATGTCTTTTACACTTTGTCTTCATGTGCTTTACTTTTTACACGACCATTTAAAGACTAACCCTAACCCTAACCCTCGCCTTCACGTAACGCTCACACTGTAGCCGAAACACATGAGGAAAGCTCAGGCTGATAGAATATACACAGTATCATCCTTATGGCAATGTATGGTAATTATCTCCTTTCTTTTCTCTCTTATTCTGAATAAGGACTGTAAGGACTGCAATATTGATACCTCATTTAGTTTTAATTCATATGTGACAAATTGGACAGGGTGACGAATAATGTGTAATGAAGATGGATGGCATCATAAAATTTTGCTGAACCCATAATACTTGTTGTTTATGCGAGGATGTTAAGAACACATGCAAATAGATCTTACAACAGTGTGAAAAACCAATAAAACGGCACACGCAAATAAACACAAGCAAGTTTTCATCGTCAATGATTTGTTTATTTATTTTGTAAGATGGGCGTCAATAAATATGAAGTGGGCCATTTTGGTGAAGACTGCATTACTTTCTATCATTGTTTATTATAATCCTGCAGCGTTAAAAATGTGTACACTGCACCTGAACGACTTCTTTTTAAATAATTCCCTGGACGGAGATCAGTTTCAGATATATTGGAAACAGTCGTTTGAAATAGGAAGAAAAAAATATCAAAACAAATGATTAGAAAGTGCAAAATGATCTTTGAGGGTCAAATCTGCGTGGCCCTCTACATACTGCGTACCTCAGGTTGCTGTTCTTGGTGTTATTGTAACCTATCTGCCTCTACGTTTGACATAATGTGCTTTATTGTAGAGTTGAGTTACAATCTATTTTGACTTTATTTTTTTAACAATAGGACATTTTCACCTTGCAAAACTACCATCTGTACACCCCCCCCTCTCTCTCTCACTCACTCTCTGGACAATTCTGTGTAAACTATGGAAGCTGTTGTTTGGTTTGTGTAAAGATCCCAGGGGATCAAGAGTTTAGGAAATATTCAAGACTCCCCTTCTGACATATTCAGCTATATCATGAACAAAGCCAGTGAGGACACACTGATGTTTCATGTGAACGTTACCTCAAGCTCTTATATACATATACACTAATGAGTGTACATTCAAACAGATATATATATATATATATATATATATATATATATATATATATATATATTATATATATATGTGTATATATATGATATATATATATATATATATATATATATATATATATATATATATATCTATATATATATATATTCTAAAGTAAAATATATGAATATATGTATGAAAATCACAAGGAAGCAAAGGTAGAATATGAATTAGAATGTACAATGTGCAAATATTATAAAGATAAACAACAGGCTGTAAAATAAGACAGAAAGTGGTGGGTATTGATATTAATCAGACAAGGACGTACTGAGAATTATTTATTTTTTATGTGACCACAATTTGTTTTATTATTATTTGATTTTTTGTAATTTTTTTTTTTACTCCGAAAAGACAAAAAAGGTTAAGAAGAAGCACTTGTTGATGTATTTCACCGGTAGCAGCTGCATAATTGCCAGAGCACGTTGTTTCTTCAATCACTTCAAACATATTAACGTGAAAACTCATAATTTGATGTACCAGAGTCAATAAAGCTCAATTATCTAAGGAAAGCATGCTCATTGGTATCTCAGTTGAGTGTATTTAACTCATTTAGTGAGGAAGGCAAAAATCATATTCATCATTAAAACCTAATTAATCATTGGGCCATAACCGGGATGATGAAGAAGGGTAGAGGGTGGCGAGAGAGAATTTGTTAATTAGTTAAAAAAAATTGAATAATAACTATGCATGGTTTTATTCTTGTATTTCAAAGTGAACGCAGTTACTGTATATCAAGGGAATACGCCAAAGTCTTATGGATTTTCTCTTTCTTTTTCTCTTTCCATACAGGCTGAGTAGAAATTTTGGCTGTTGAGAAGGGAATAACCGAAGGCCTGGCCCGGAGTGGAACAGCGGCACCCACAATAATTGAAGGCACTGCAGAAAATCTAAGCCATTTGTTGCAGCTTATCTCACTTTGTCAACTTTATTTGGGAATTGAAAAAGAGCCACTTTCGCACCTTTCCTTCGTGAAAGAAGACGAGAGTATCATTGCAGAGAACATCTTAGTAACTCCTCTTCTCTCTGAACAACACACAGCGTTGCTCTAGACCTATACATCGCACTCACATGGGAGTGACATAGGAGCCGGTCCATACCAACATCCCTACTTTTTCTCTCGACTTAATTTCTGTAAACTCGCTCGCTCGCATCAGATACACTTGGCCAAGATGCCTTCCTCTTCCTGCGTGATCGGCTGGAGAAGGAAGCAGCCTTTGTGGTGACCGGAGAAAGGTGTGGGGCAGCATCCATGTCGTGGAAGCGGAACTACTTTGCGTCTGGCAGCAGCGGGCTGCAGAGCATTTCTAGCCCGCGCACCATGAATTCCATCGCCCCCAGCAAAGGCCTGAGCAACGAGCCGGGCCAGAATAGCTGCTTCCTCAACAGCGCACTGCAGGTAGGACCGACTAACATCATTCTGCGACCGTATGATTCACAAATAACACTACACACACTGTTTTTTTCCCCCTGAGATCATTTATGGCTTAGCTGAGTAGGCTTTGAGTTTTGAGTGGGTGGGGTTTGTTTCCTGTAGAAATGACTCAATGGAAACCTGTCTTTATTAATAAATAACCATTGAAATGAAAAGTATATTGCAAGACATTTAAAAAAAAATCTCTCTCTCCTTCCTGCTGTTGAAGGAAATGAATCAACTACCCCCTCCCTACTTCTTTAGACACACTTGACCAAACCCTGGCCATTCCGACTGTTACTATTTTTGTGCATCGCAACAAACTAGCAAAAGAATTCACAAGTTTCTGAATGACAAGTGCGCACAAGCAGACAAAAGTATAACACCAGCAGAAGCGATGAGGCATTGAGCAGCTACAAACGTTCATATCTCTCCGTCCAATTAAGGGAGACAGCCGAACACGCCGAGTGGTGACTGTGTGCTCATCCGCACTCTGACAGGAAAGTAGTTAACAATCAGGTGAAAAATACAGGCTGTGAATCACGAGAACCCTCTGCAGCAAACCAACAAATAGCATATGTTGAAATATCGCACTTAATTGCCAACATCATGATGACCAGCAAAACAGCAGTGGTAAATGACAACTATGTACTTGCGATGCACTAAATATTGCTGCAGTAAAAGTGCTTCCTTTAAACTTAAAATGTATAAAGGTATTTACTTTAAATGTACTTAAATATCCACAGCACTATGATTTGTTATGGCCATAATGTTCGATGGTATCGTTTTCTTCACAAGACTTAATCTACTCAGTTTACTATTTGTCAATATACTCTGTCAATATATACTCTGTCAATATACTCTGTCAATAGAATTATATTATTAGAATGAGTCAAACACTGATTAATATCCATTAAAATGATCACAAGCCCAAAACCTTCTTATCGACTACAAAATATCCCGCAAAGTGCTGTGGTTGTTGAGACAGGAGTTACTTCCATCATTTATTCTAAAGTAAAATAGGCCCTTCATCTTTCGATTCATTCAGTAATCGAGTATTCTACCGAATATTCCATCGATTAATCAAGATCGGATCAGTACTATTTCTTTATTAACGAGTGATACTAAATATGCAAGAGAAAACTAGACAGGTCTCTTAGAATGAAAAAGTCATTCGGTTCCTTTAAAAAAAAAAAAAATGTACATTTTTATACATATACACATTACAATACATTTTTATTTCTGAAATTGCATACAAGTATATCTGTGAAAATTAAAGCCATTTAATTAGCATGTTACAAAATCAAAATACAAATATATGTGAATAATTTAGTTTGACACTTTTCTATAGCCTGAATCTTCTCCTCTCCTCTCGCTGTTTCCTCCCAGTACCAACATTTTTCATTCTGCACAATTTCTGTGTTTACCTGTTAAGAGGATAACAAGAAAGTTATTCAAGGCATTGTTTTAGGGCTACTCTTGCTGTTAAACTAAAGCTAAACTGTATGTTCGAGCTTTGTATATACATCGCCATGTTCAAAACAGGGCTGTACTCTGATTGGTGGCTTGCTAAGTGCTGGACTCATAATTAAAAAGGATCGACAGATTTAGATTTAGACAGATTGGGTAAAGAGCAATACATTTGATTTTGAAATGAAGTGATGTTAAAGCAAAAGTCTCCCCTTATGGAAAAAATAGAGATACTTGCAACAGCTACTTAAGTCCAGTAATTAATTACATTTATATTTATACCGTGCACCATAGCCGAAAAGCTTTGTGGAGTGAAATCATGCAATTAAACACGTGGCGAGATCATTACCGGATTTAAAATGACCTCAGAAGTCTACTCGAGCTACAAAGAAAATTATTTCGCATTTTCTATTTCATTAGAGAATGAATAAACATTTCAAGTGAAAAAGTTATAATGCATATGGTTATTGTCAAATTGTCTGGGATTGTTGTGATATTTTTGGCGTCGGTTTTAGGCCATATAAAGTGTTTTATTTTTGCCTATGTAATTTTCAAACACCATCACAGATCATCATTAACGTGCTGAGATGGCTGAGCTCCTGCAGAGTTCATACGGAAGATGATGAGCTGATTCATCGCATCGCCTCTCTGCCTCGCTGTGCAGAAATTGTTCTGTCACTGCCTCTCATTCTTAGCATGTTTAGCATGGCATACAATTATCTGGGTCTTTCCTGTAGGCTCTTCCCCACATACACTGTTCAGAGTCTTGCCGAGGCATCTGTCTGACCATGAATTAAACATTGCTCTGTGCTTCAGACCGTCAGGGCCGTGATCCAACCTCTACAAGCACATTGAGCGCTCAATGCAGCATAACCACAAAATAAAACAACTGAAGGACAAAACGAGAGACAGGGGAAACACCCTCAGACCAGCATGCATCAGCTTCTTGCTTTGGTACACAAGTGTACGTTTAAACATGATTTAAAGCTAACGATTATTTTTTTTTGTGTAACACAGGGGATGTGTAAACTCAGTGGGTAAGGGGTTGTATTTTGGATCAGAAGGTTATGAGTTCAAATCCCAGCCACACCAAGCTGTAAATTCCCCCTCAAATGCATATCTGCTCTACTATATGAAAATGTTTCCACCTCAGGTCAATGGTGTGTCAACAGCTACTGGAAGATGTTGTGGAAGTTACTATCCAGTTCTGTCTGTATATCTAGGACTTTCAAACATCACTCAACTTGCTAACCACATGACCATCTTTAATAATGACACTGCAGAGACCAAAGTATTAACTAGCTAAAAAACCAAATAAAAGCTTAATTCGTCTCCCTTTTATTTTTTATTTTGTCTATTGCTTTGAAACAACATCGACACAAAGTAGCTTTATAGCTGTTGCCGTCTCGTGTTTTGTGTAACCATGGACTAGAAAGTGGTAGCTAAAGTAACGGATAATTAGCTACTTAGCAAGTCGAGTGCTTTAATTCCGGGAAACTAATGAATATATGGTTACGCAACACATCAGATTTACACCATCTGTCCTTTCTGTTGTTTTCCAGCATCGCATTTTACAAGATATTATTTCTGGATAACATTAAAATATTAGAAAGGTTCCTGGATTTTGAGATTGTTGTTTTGCATTAAAATAGCAATTTTTTAGACCAAGTATTTCACAGATTTATGAAGCTTGTCAATTTTTCAGACTATCGTTTTCGCCATTTTATATGTCCTATTGTGAATATAATATGCATTTAAGATATTTGTAAATAATTGCATTCTGTTTTTGAAGCATTTAACTCAGTGTCTCAACTGTTTTCGACACCTAGGCTAGAGCTTTGCCCACCTCTTCGCAAGTTATGCGTGACTAACAGTGTAAGGTTCTTTGGATTGGATCTTCATGCCACATTTGTTGTACCTCCGTCTTAAATGTCACTACAGTACACACTTTCTTCATTCAGCCTGAAGTAAACTTCTTCAGACAAAAAAGAGATCAGTGACCAGGGAGCTATGAAGCGTGAACTGTGATTAGTAGTGATGCTTTTGTTTCAAGAGTCTTTAAAGAGTCCAGGTGCCGGAGCAAAGGTTTGTCCCGTTGTCTCCCCATAGGGGTGTATTAATAGCTAAAGGCAAATACAAATGAATTTCGATCCGTTTGCTACTCCTTTGGGAGGCTGAGTTGAGATTGAATTAAAGTGGGATTTAGGTGGCCTTTTGCTGATCTGTAGGTTATTAAGCACCTGTATATGTGTTATATTTGACTAATTTTTGCTTGTGTTCCCCAGTGTCCTTTACATTCTTGATATTAAACCAAAAGGAGGACAAGGTGTTTTGTATAGCTTCTACAAAAGGTCACCTGACTGTACTAACTGGGCCTCCCTTACCAAAACAGGAAATTTATTTCAAATGTGATGTGAATTAGGTGAGCAGACTAGATTGCGCTTTAAATAAGACGTGAAGGGAGAAGAAGGTCTCAAGCATGAAACTTTGTCTGTAACTAATTAATAACACTGGCTGGCATTTGCTTAATATCTCTATTTCATCTCGATTTCTTAATTTAGCTTCTTAAGTATTTTTTAATCCAATATTTTTGCAGTTCAGAAGCTTGGCTGCACCGTGTCCCTGCTTCACCTCTGTGCCGTGTGTTATTAATTATACATTTCAGAGGAGAACAGCTTGTGCGGACAGACTCTTCAGAAACGGGCTTGGGGTATTTGCTTGAGTCAAGCTGATTACTTTGCAGAAAACAAGCCGTCAGCTCCTTCAAAAATAATTGGTAGATGGGCAGTAAGGATGCAACATATGTTTAGTTTGAATCATCCCAAACCATCGGCTACAATTTTCTTTTCCGAGTTGCCAATTAGCCAATGTTTTACAGTGATCTGCCTGCCTTTCCTGTCTGTCTGTGCACCTGTTTGGGGTGATCAGTGTGATTTTAGTCATTAGGAGAAGAGCAATAAGGCGGCGTGCACATTAAGCCTTATCGCAGCTCATTTGAATAAGATCCCTCTTTCATTCGCCATAACGAGTAATTGTCCCTTTCGGATTCTCCCCAGGCTTCGGCTCATTCTCCTCTGGACTGGATCACCCCATTTTTCTGCCGCGATTAATCTCCTTACTATGCTAGCCAGCTTGATCAAATCCAAATTTTATGATGATTGCAGTACTTAAAAGGCCATTATTCACATGTCTCCTCAAACACCAGAAGCTTCTACAGGCATGGCGGAATTACCTGGAAATTACAGTGGCAGAAATACCTGCACTTACCTTGAAATGCATGGAAAGTTTATACGTGGGAGGTCATGGCAATTAAATTCCAAACGAGCTCTGAAGATTTATTTTAAACCTCGAATTGCATTGCGATTTATTCTTAACTCGAGCTCAGTAAAAGGGGAAAGTAATTAGTAACCTGTTTCGTGTCTAGTGGAAAGTGAATGTGGCCATTCAGCTCTTAGACCCACTTTTACTGCTTTTAACATAAACCAGTTAAGTTTTAAATCGCACGAGGATAATCGCTGCAAATAATCAATGATAGTGTTAAATAAACACGATCAAAATACTGAACAGAGATAATTTCATTGTTGACAAATCATTTCAGTTAATTACTTTGAAGCATTTTCATTTGGAGAGCATTAATAATTTTTATATAATTACAAATGGTACATTTCATAAATTCATTTTGGTTAGTACATGATAATCGTACTAACCAAACACACTGGTGTTTGATCTGGTGATCTTGACTAGAGGTAGGAAGTAACAAATTAGTACAAATATGCTAATAGGCTAGCTTACACAGTGTGCCGATCATAAGCCCAGATAAATGGGGAGGGTTGCAGTAGGAAGTGCATCCAGTATAAAACATGTGCTAAACCTAATTTGCAGATCCTAACTGTTGTGGAGACCCCTAATTAGAGCAGCCGAATGAGGAAGAAGTAGAAGGCTAGCTTATGTCTCATGAACTACAAATAAGCTAGCTTGCAAAGCTAAAAACAAGCAAAACAGAAGGCAAAAAAAAAGTCATGTTATCATTGACTACACAGAGGAGAGTCATTGATAAAATTATGACTGAAAACAAAGGCATTCCTGATCACCTGATCATCTTTTTTTCCATTTTCTCGTTGTTTTCTATATGGTGGATGTTTAGTCTTGTACGTTCATAATATAACAATATTTTAGATTTTGTTTACATTGCAGTATATTAATATGATGTGAGGTTGATTTACTAGTATGACACTAAAACAGCTCTTAGTAATTGCTACTTTTTTCAGAGCCCATATTACTTTACTTCACTATATAAAGTATATAAAGTAATATAACTGTGTATATTAAAAATATAGTCAGTGTTTTAACTTTCACTCAGAGGTGTCCAGTATCGAAGTACAAAAACCTGGTTACCTTACTTAAGTAGAAATTTTGGAGATCTATACTTTACTGGAGTAATTATTTTTCAGCCGACGTACTTCTACTTCTTACATTTTCATGAAATTATCTGTACTTTCTATTCCTTACTTTGTAAAAAGAAAAATAGCCACGTTACTCCTATTGCATTTCAGCTTGTTTGTATTCCGGCTCGTTCCAAAAAAAAAACAACCTATACAGATAAATTGCTCCATCCAGATAGAGTGAATGTAAGTGTGATTGGATGAGATATAAACATGTACCATTCCGACACCCTGTTGGTTTGTACGCGATCTATCGCAGCTGCACATGAAACAAATCACCTCACACTCCAGCAAGGACATAACCAGTGTTGGGGCCGTTACTCAAAAAAGATTATTTCTCCACTACCCATCTCATTTATGAAACGGGTGCTTTCTGTTCATCCTCTCCAAATGAAGCTACAGTAGGGAGTTTGGTAGAGAGACATTTGAATAAATTAGCGATTGCTATTGGTGCAGCCTAAGAGTTCATCCTTAATGCCATTTCCCCCCATTATTTTTACATTTTAAGTAGTTTAGAAACGTTTACACAAGTCCTCGAGTTCTACTTCTACTAATGTCTTTTTAAAACCTAGTATCTATACTTCTACCTGAGTAACACATGGGAATACTTTTGACACCAGTGCTTTTACCAGAGTCTTTTAAAACATATGTCTAGGCACTTCTACAGTACTTAATTGAAGGATGTGTGTACTTTTGCCACCTCTGAGCTTGACAAAACAGAAAAGTTGTTTACTGACGATTGTTCATTAATTTTCCCATCATTTTCTTGTGCTCTTGACATTTAACATTGTTTCCTTATGCTAAGACCTGTCCTGTGATCATGGAACCAACATTGAAAGTAATTATTCAATTTAGAAGGAAAACGTCTCTGTGCTCTCTCTCTCTCTCTCTCTCTCTCTCTCTCTCTCTCTCTCTCTCTCTCTCTCTCTCTCTCTATATATATATATATATATATATATATATATATATATATATATATATATATATATATATATAAAATCAAATATTTCTCTTTACTCCAGTGTATTTAATGGAGAGAAGCTTCGTAAGGCAAAATTCTCCTTTTAGTTTATTACATTATGAATGTGTGCTGTGGTGCATTGATGTAAATGCTAAAGATTGTCCAGAAGCACAGGATTTCTAGTCAGTCGTGCATGTGTGTGTCTTTGTGTATCTGTGCGTCCATGCGTGTGCTTATATGCTCTTGTGTGCGCGCTCATGTGAGGGTTTATGTATGTTTGTTTGCTTATGTTAGTTTACATATACATGTTTTTTGTGTGTGAGCATGCATATGTGTGCGCTCATGTGTATGCATGAACATGTTTCTTTGTTTGCTTGTATTTGATGTGTGGGTGTGTGAGTGTGTGTTTGATGTGTAATCACTAATTCACGTATTAAGCTATAAAGTGTGAGGTCATCAAAAGCAGGAGCAACATGTTTATCCTCCAGCAGAAATTAGCTTAGCTCAGTGACAATGACTTGCACTGCGTCAGAATCATTTGCTTTGTAGTTATATTTAGTGTGTAATTGTTTCTTTCGCAGTTTGTTCAATCAACATGGACTGAACTGAACCGTGCATTAGCAAGTTAGCTTTTTGGGATGCTTTTCAACTTTTTTTTTTTTTTCAACGTTACTGAAATGTTGTGCAGTGAAGGGAAAATGCAGGGTTGGCTATTTTTGCAGGGGTTTTTTTAGGACTGAGATACAGGGCTCTATTACTGAACACTGCATGATACAGACCAAGGGAATACTGCTGTTACCCTGCTGCTCAGATATATTACATGACCAAAATTTTACGGATACTGGCTATCAAACATTTATTTGGTTCTTTTCCAGATCAGTTAAATTAAATTCAATTCAATTTATTTCATTTGAAAAAAATGAAATATTCTGAAAAAAGAAATATTAATAAAAAGTTTATTTTAGCCATCTACAATGTTAGAGCTTTATAACAATTTCATCTTTTATTCAAGTCGAACATTTGTATACAGGGGCACGGTGGCGTAGTGGTTAGCACGTTCGCCTCACACCGCCAGGATCCGGGTTCGATTCCCGTCTCGGGAATGTGTGTGTGGAGTTTGCATGTTCTCCCCGTGTCTCAGGGGGTTTTTCCCCGGATTCTCCGGTTTCCCCCCGGTCCAAAAACATGCACGGTAGGTTGATTGGCACCTTGGAAAATTGTCCCTAGTGTATGAATGTGTGCGTGAATGTGTGTGTGTGTGTGTGTGTGTGTGCGCCCTGCGATGGGTTGGCATTCCATACAGGGTGTATCCTGCCTTAATGCCCATAGACGCCTGAGATAGGCACAGGCTCCTCCCGGTAGAAGATGAATGAATGAATGAATGAACATTTGACCCGAGGAAGATCGGATAAAGCGGTAGAAGATGAACAGAAACACGCCATCATGTTTTATTCCTTTATGTCCAACTTCTAAAGAAAAAAGTTTTAGATCGACAAACTGTTGAGGTTTGTGTAAACATGATTTTCTTTCTTCTTTGACCTTCGCTATGTTCAGTGTTTTTATGACTTTGTGTACTGCAGATTCCTAATTCCGCAGGCCATTCACGTTTTACATGCCGGACCTAGGCACATGGAATTCATTTGAATATTAATTCTCGTATAATTTTATTTTGCACAATAATAGAACACAGTAGTGATGTAATGGTGTAATAGGAGCCTCGCAAGTTGTTCAACAAATTTTTTTCATTTTAATAATTTTATATTTGGGTTAGTTACATTTTGACAATTTTCCTAAAGTGGCTTTGTGACTATAAATTTTTGCATCATAAGTTTACAAGTATACAAATTCATCCCTAATCAGGGAGCCAATTGCAAGGAAAATACTCCCTGAAGAAGGAATAAATCTCCCCAGAACCAACCTCAAAAAAGAGTACCTAACCTCACTTGTGTCAGACTGAAAGTCCAATCAGTATTCATTATTGAGGTTAGAAACTGTTCACTAATTGACACTTTAGTGCAAAAATGTTGGCTGCTGGATCACTAAGCATTTGCAGGAAAACCATCCACCGAAATCTTTTGGCATCATTCCAAAATTTAATTGTCTACAACAGATGCCAAACTCATTCAGCCACATCAGCATTATGGCTGGCCTCGAAGGACCAGTTGTAACTATAAGACCGTATATAGTGTTTGATGAGCGACACCACCTCATACCACAAAACACACACTGTTTTTCCCTTTGATGTAGGATACACTGGAATCTAGTGGCGGAATGCCGTCACTGCGCAGGTAACTTAGTTGCATACTTTGTGGGAGATGTAGTTTATTGTCGATGCACGCGTTAAAGCAGAATAGTCTTATTTTAATACAATTGCACAGCTTTTAAGCTCTGGCAGGACACATAAAATGGCGTAACGGGCCACATTTGGCCTTGAGTTTGACACATGTGGTCTACGTCATGTAGAAGCATCGTCAGCTGTAGCACATGACCTCCAACTGAAAATGTGTAACTTCCTAACCAGAAGGATGCACCGCATCTCCGTAATTGCAAGGGAAAGAGCCAAGGGACATCTAAACATTTCCAAACGGAGAATAATTTGTATGTTATGTAAGAATTGAGAATATACAGTATATGTGTGCTAAACTATTTTTCGGATGTAAAAAAAGAATCATTAAAGCTCCCCGGTACAAAAAGAGAAAAGGTTCTTCGGGTTGCTTGGAAACGCTTATCAGCCAACTTTCTTTATAAAACTGCACAATGCTATACCTTAGAGAACGGATGCAGATTTAGGTTGGTCGTGCCAAGTATCGATTTGATCTAGTACAGTCTGTTTATTTGTTATATAGAAATTTTTCATTTCGTTACTTCGAAATAAATATGTGCATAATTCATATCCACAAGCAATTCAGAGTAGAGTGAAAGCTTTTTGTGTTAGGTAAAAGGATTCTGTGGAGGTGGGTGAAGATCTGAGAAACAGGTGTATTTTCAACTTCATACAGACATTAACTTGACCTCAGGACCCAGAAGCTAACAGGCAAGAGTACCACTCACTACATCACCCTGTCACTGTAGGCATATTTTACATAATATAACTTTCATTATTTAACCACAGCAACATTTTTGTCACAAGTACACTGCAGAAATGTTTCTGTTTTTTTATTTTATTTTATTATTACCAAATGAAAATCATTCCAAAATGTTTTTAAAGCCTGCTGGTCTGTTATTAAAGCATACATGTCTCGAGTCCTCAAGCTGTATTATCATGCAGTCAGCTACAAAAGTCCAGCTGTTATGTTATTTGCAACCTACAACATATGGCCAAAAGTATGGAAAGGATATCGTTTATAATTAATGACTTTCAACAGACCATCTTGGTTCTAAGATTTTAGTTTATTTTAATTTATCAAATCAAACACTTTAAAGATGGCATTGTTAATGAAAGCCGCATTTGTTTGTCAGCTTTATGGAATTTTATTCCCTACTCAATCTGCCCCTGTCAGCTCGAGGTGGAATTTAAATCTGTAAAAAAAAAAACCTGTAAAACTGTAGGTGTATTCTGACATTGTTATGAGCAACACCAGCTCTGGTACGAATTTGTAGACTGTTGAGTGCCCAGGCAGATCGCAAGTACAAATCTCCTTGTATCATTCTAAAAAAAGTTCCCAACCAGCTCTGGATGTATCTTCATCATTGCACAACATCATTGCATTTTGAGTTTCATGAAATGGCTGAGGTGCTGCACACGATTCTTTGCGACAATCATTATGCATATGAGTAGTTCAACATGAATAAACCTGTTTCAAACCTCTCCACTACTTTATTCCTGACCGTCTGGTGTGTTCTTTAGTCTTCATGATGCAGTTTGCTCACTAATGTTCTCTAACAAACGTCTGTGGCCTTCACAGAACAGCTGTAACTATATTGGGATTTAAGTACACACTGGTAGACTTGAATTACTAATTAGGTGACGTCCTAAGGCAGTTAATTGTACTGGATTTTATTTAGGGGAATACACAAGAAACAATTAGGGCCAAACTGATTTTCATTTCTCTCACATAAGTATTATGTAAAGCTGCTTTGAGACGATGACAAATTGTGAAAAGCGCTGTACAAATAAAATTGAATTGAATTGAATATGCATGCCATACTTTTCATGTGTAAAAAATCTTTAACACCATGTATCAAAAAAAAGAAAATACATTGAAGTTTGTATTTATAACGTAACAGAATGTGGAAATATTCAGTGTCTAGGAAAACTGTTTTGCAGTTCATTCTATATATTCTACTTCTATAAAGTGTAGATCTTCCTGATCTCAACATAGTTTACCCCAGCTACTTTAAGATTCTCAATCAGAGATCCGCGGACTGTCATGCTGGTGGTGGTCCGAAATTCTCTGCCAAGCCTGCAGTTCTCCAGATGATAGGTTAATGATAGGTTGATTGTCACCATGCTGACTGAACGAAACCTTTTTGAAAGACTATTAAAATTGAAACGTGTTGTTAGAAGTACACTGATGTACTGCTTGAAAGGGAGCGATCAAGTTTTATGCTTCGAGTGAACAAAAAAGAAAACAAAATGAACTGGTTCAACAACGGCATGAAAACTGCCTAAGGGCCCAAAATTGAGCAAAACTAGGAGAAGCAGTGGAGAGATTAGAGGATTAAAGGAAGATAAGATGAGAGCGAGAGAGAAAGAGAGAGCGGATGGTGAAAAAGAGAAGATGCCCATTACTGTCTTTCGGTTTGTCCTTGTTTTCAGGATCAACACTACTGGGACTCTCATAGTGCTGATACACCTAACTCGAAGTGTTTTGATGTTGTTGTTGTTTTTTTTTGTGCTTGTGCTCTGAGTGGATCATTCGAAAAGTTATTCTCAGGTTGCCCTTTTCTTGCTTTTGAAAATGGGAAGGGAAAAAAAATGTAAGGGAGAGTGATATCATGAGAGGAGGGTCTGAAGTGATCTATCTTTCCCACTGAGATAAACTGGGTCACAAGCTGTCAGTCACAATGCCTGGGTAAAAAACGAGGATGTCTAATGGGGTTATGAATACGACACCATCCTCATCAGTTCAAATACATATTTCAGAGGTAATATTCATAATTAAACAGAACGTATAAGTAGCGGCTCACACATTAATCATTCTCTATATTTAGTGTCTTACACAAAGCAAATTCTGATTTAGAAAAAAACAGCAAATAAACATGCACCAATTTTAATGTAAACAGTGGAGAGATGTTGTTGTGGAGCTTCCCGAAAGACCGTAGGTGAAAGAAAAGGGCGTGAGAGCTTGAGCTTGACATTACCCAATACATAAAAGGTTTAATTAGAACTTCTCACAACTTCCACTAAATGAACCGTGCACACACACACACACACACACACACACACACACACACACACACACACGCACGCACACTGAGACAGGCTCAATAGAATGTCCATCATGTTAATTACTACCTCAGGCCCAAAGGAAGAGCAAATGAAAGCATAGCCAGGAGAGAGCTCTGGAAGCAGATGCTCAGAGACGCTCCTACACAGATGGGTAAAGTGAGGCCCCTCCCTCTTCATCTCTTCCTCAGCCTCTTCCTCTTCAGCTATTTGTTATCCCTCTATTAGTCTCCCGCTCCTGTACTGAAGCATTACTTACTCCAGTCTGGAAGCAGGCCAGAGAACAGCTATTAACGCAGAGTGACTCCTTTCTCCCACCGGATGGAGTTACATGAATGAACAACGCCAGTATCTGGATCTTCGAAGAATAGGATTTTTGAATTCATTTCTATACTGCTTGGTCACTATCCTCCCCAAATTAGTGTTGCAGCCCATTTAAGTCATTGTGCAACAGGAAAAAGGAAACTATTTTATTAGTTGTATGCTTTTTGTGTGTATGTGAATGGTAAGGTTGGGTTGCTAGATGTGTGTGTGTGTGTGTGTGTGTGTGTGTGTGTGTGTGTGGGTGGAAGGAAATCGGTTGGTGAAGGTCTTGCTCTGATTCATAGTGCTTGCACTGTGTATAACGTTGTATCCTCGCATCTCCTCGAGAAGTCGTATCGACCGCTGACGCACAAGGACTGGGTGCGTCCGTCACTCTGAGTCATCCCAGCCTGCCCACATGGAACACACACACACACACACACACACACCTTTTATTGCCACCCGGCACTTTTGATTGTTGTTGTGTGCATCTCTATTAGCAGTGGCTGAATGCATTTGCATTTATATGACCGAAAAGGCACGACTGAATTGATTTCATATGTATATAAATATTAATCAGGCAGTCATGATTGAGGATTGTGTACTACCCCTCGATGTAACAAATAAAAAGGGGGGGAAAAAGGAAAAAGAAAAGTTGGCTCTTTAAGATTACATTGTTTGTGTAAAGCTTTATGTTCTTTATATGTAACTGACACTTCTAAAAAGTACTCTGTCGAAAATGTAATAAATTATTTAGCATCTGGAAGGAATCTCGCTACAAAAAATTTGCTGCCTAGCAACTGACTGTTTGTATAGTGTATTTAATACAGTCTGCAATCTTCCGAGTGCAAACTAAGTCAGAAATAATAAAATAATGAAGGAAAGCGCTTTAGTCTGTGAGTCGTATAGCGCGGTGTGGTTAAAGTATCCTAATTAAAATGAATCCTGGGTCCAGAATCGATGTGGCATCTGCTAATTGCGAATAAATGTGTTTAAAGGGGCTTCGACTACTAAACGCTGAATTTTGCACATGCAGGTATTTTCACCATTTTTACATTCAGTGTGACGGTTTTTCACATTAATAAAATGAAGGGATTTTGCAAGTCCTATTAGATAGACAAAATGATAGATACTTTATTCATTGAATGTATAATTTAGATGCAGTGAATACAAAAAAGTTGTAAATTTAAGTTGAAAAAAAATTTAAAAAGTCCTTTTTATATGGTGCAGAACAGATCTTTTCTAAAATGTAAAGATATCTGACAGTTTTGACCTTGGACATTTTTTTTTCCTGGCCATGATGAAGAGAAGTGTTTTTTTGTTTGTTTGTTTATGTAAGATATAGGATTTAGGATGTATAACATATTAAGGTTAAGAATAGATTTAGAACTGATTATTTGAATGTATAATTATTTACACGAGAAGGTTCTCCCAAGGATAGCAAGTCAAACATGTAGGTTTCTATGTACATTCTGCAATTGTGCTCACGAGTGCTCATTAATCTCCCTCGCTGTAAGTGTTAAGGGAGCCTACGTCGAGCTCCCACTTTTTTCCTCTCTTCCTCTTTCCCTGTGTCCTTACGCCCTATGAGCCAACTGCCACTCCTCCCTCCACCGCTCCCTCACTTCATTGTTCGTTTACGGTGCATTGTAAATAAAATTAAGAAGGTGGGAGAAAAGGGCAAACGCCAGCACATGGATGGAATCCATAATCCACCTTTCTCTCTTTCTTCTTCATCCTTTCCACACCTTGTTTAGCGCATGCTTTCTATCCCTGCTTGTAAAATCCCCTTTTCTTAGCCTTTAAAGTTTTCTGCTAATGGCAAGACAATAATGTGTGTGCGTGCATTTACATGGTCTAGTAACTCTTATGCAGAAGCAGACGGCATATTAAACAAGTCTGGGTCTAGTGTTTAATTTGACTTTAGTGCCCTTGGGTCAAGTTTTTCATCTTCTCTCGCTCTTTTTTTTTCTTTCTTGCTTTCAGACATAGTCTGCGTCTGATTTGAGTGTTTTGTTGAAGAAAACAGCATTTCAATAAGAATAAACGAGGCCAGTGCAGTAGAGCCACTGAGAATTTATAGACATAATGGCAAATCTGCTCGGCAGTCCAGTAATGCTGCTGCCAGAGCTTCGGGGAAAAATAGCTGAGAACAGCGCAGCGGAGAGCAGAATGCTCTGGCAGTGCTCTGAGTTTTTGTCTCTGTGCGAACGCATGTGTGTGTGTTTTTTGGTTTTCGGAGCGAACCTATAGTGTGCGGTTAAGGTAGAAATGTAATGTTTGCTGCAGTGCTCCAGCATGCGACTAAAACTCCGACTCCTCTGGGCGCCGACTTGAAGATCATTTCATCACGCCGAGCGAGACAAAGTGATGTCAAGAACAGAAAAGAGAAAACGAGAGAAATCGAGTAAAATTCCTTACATAACAGCTCGTTTTTATTTACCGCAGTCAGGGGGATTTTGGTGCTCCTTATTTATTTTAATCGCAGCAAAGGTGCCATGTGTACCGGCTATGAAAACTTACATCATATGAACTCTTTTGCTAGTGCAGACAGTCCACAGTTTACTTTTACCACCCTGTGTTTTTTTATTACCCATTTGAGGTGCTTAAATCCAGTTTAATAATCTGTGCTGGTGAATTAGTTCAAAGACATTCATGTGCAATGAGTAAAATGATCTGATCATTTAAAATGCATTTTTTGAGGGAATAGAAAGTGAGGAGAAGAAAATCCTCTCTGGTCTCAAACGCCTATAAGAGTGTTAGTATACTGTCTATAAGAATGTTAGTATACTGTCTACAAGAGTGTTAGTATAATGTCTATAAAAGTGTTAGTATAATGTCTATAAGAATGTTAGTATACTGTCTATAAGAGTGTTAGTATACTTTCTACAAGAGTGTTAGTATAATGTCTATAAGAATGTTAGTATACTGTCTATAAGAGTGTTAGTATAATGTCTATAAGTCTACCAGTGTTAGTATACTGTCTATAAGAGTGTTAGTATAATGTCTATAAAATCTAGTATAAGAGTGTTAGTATACTGTCTATAAGAGTGTTAGTATAATGTCTATAAGAGTGTTAGTATACCGTCTATAAGAGTGTGAGTATGCTGTCTATAAGAGTGTTAGTATACTGTCTACCAGTGTTAGTATACTGTCTATAAGAGTGTTAGTATACTGTCTATAAGAGTGTTAGTATAATGTCTATAAGAGTGTGAGTATGCTGTCTATAAGAGTGTTAGTATACTGTCTACCAGTGTTAGTATACTGTCTATAAGAGTGTTAGTATAATGTCTATAAGAGTGTTAGTATACTGTCTATAAGAGTGTAGTATAATGTCTATAAGAGTGTTAGTATACTGTCTATAAGAGTGTTAGTATAATGTCTATAAGAGTGTTAGTATACTGTCTATAAGAGTGTGAGTATACTGTCTATAAGAGTGTTAGTATACTGTCTATAAGAGTGTTAGTATACTGTCTATAAGAGTGTTAGTATACTGTCTATAAGAGTGTTAGTATAATGTCTATAAGAGTGTGAGTATGCTGTCTATAAGAGTGTTAGTATACTGTCTACCAGTGTTAGTATACTGTCTATAAGAGTGTTAGTATACTGTCTATAAGAGTGTTAGTATACTGTCTACCAGTGTTAGTATACTGTCTATAAGAGTGTTAGTATAATGTCTATAAGAGTGTTAGTATACTGTCTATAAGAGTGTTAGTATAATGTCTATAAGAGTGTTAGTATACTGTCTATAAGAGTGTTAGTATACTGTCTATAAGAGTGTTAGTATACTGTCTATAAGAGTGTTAGTATACTGTCTATAAGAATGTTAGTATACTGTCGGTTATCACCAGTGTGACTCTGCAGTGCTTTATGAGAGTGAGAGTCTGCTAAATGGGCTGAATGGGCACAGCTTTGTATTTAGTTTGGATCGGATCGAGAAGCACATGTCTGCTTGGCAGCTATTATACAGTGTGTTGTGAGAGTTTCTTTTGGCATTGCATCAGATAGATCGAATCAACGACTTATTTTGGGTATTTCCAGACCTCAAAGTTATATTCAATTCACGTTTATTTCTATAGTGCTTTTCACCATTGACACTGTCTCAAAGCAACTTTACACAATGTAAAAATTACACAAATTTGTACCTCACATTTATACATTTTGTCAGGAAAGTAATTGATCATGACCACAAATATGAATAAGAACTTCATTACGGGCGAACAGGAGCTTCGTTATGAGTAAGTGAGGTGACTGGGAGGGAGGGGAAACACCCATTTCACTTTATCCCACAGTTTTCATATTTTCATATATTTCCAACAGTCAGAGGCAGTAGCATATGCTTGTGTGTATTTTAAGATTCCCACCCCCAAAATATTTGTTCAACAAAAATTGCCTTGTGCCACACAAGTTGGATGGTGTGTATTGTATGTGTGTTTGGAGGATTGTATTTTCTTCAGGTCCTGATTGCAGGTAAATGTGTATCTATAGATTCCGCTTTGGGCTTCTTGCGCACATGCTTTATTATTATTATTTTTTTTTAACAGGTCTAAATGAATCTAGGAAAAAAGGTGCTAACGACACATGGTGATTAAACTCATCTACACATTCAAACATTTGTACACAGAAGTACACAACACACTTATTCACATACCTGCTCCATCTACAGTATTTTGCTTGCATGCCGTTTTCAGTATCAGCAATTTATAGTTACATCTTTGCATACTGCAACAACCAGTTCTCCCTCCTCTCTCTCTCTCTCTCTCTCTCTCTCTCTCTCTCATCTTTCATCTTGATCTGGCTTTTTGCCTCCTGCTTCTAACGATCCACAGCCATCATAACACTTCTGCAAACAAACATACTCACTACCCTCTCTCTCCTCTCTCTACACAACTCCTCTCTCTCCTCATCCTCTCTGATGGCTTTTCTCTCAGACATGTCCCCCTCTCTCCCTCTCAACGCTCAGCCCTTTTGACATCTTGATCAGTTGCCCCCTGCAAACCTCCTCCTACGTCATCCTCTACCCTCTCTCTCTCTCTCTTTTCTCTCTCTCTCTCTCCCTCTCTCTTTTACCTCAAAGGACAACAAGGCAGCTACATCTCTGGCTTCTCTCTGCGATCACAGCTCTCTCTCACTAGCACTTCCTCTCTTTAAGTGCTCACTACCCCCTTTCTCTCTCTCTCTCTCTCTCTCTCTCTCTCTCTCTCTCTTAGTCTCTCTGCAGATCTGCAGTTCCCTTGCTTAACCTTTTCCCTTTCCTTCCTTTGCTCTGTCCTGAAGTCGGGCTTGCGGGGAAGTTGCTCCCGGAGCGGAGCGGCTGTTAAAAGGTGCTGAATTCCTGCTCTGTTGGGAGGATTAAGTGGAGTGGGCACCTGGCACGCGATCAGTGGATATCGGCTGCCAGGGTTTTCTCACGTTGTTTGAGGGGGATTGGAGCACTGCAGTAATCTTGGCCAGAGGGAGTAGGTGCAGGACGGGGCCAGAGAGGCATGCTGTGATGTGCTGATCTGTGGGGGGGGTGAGTGTGTGTGTGGGTGTGTTGTGGAGATGCTGAAGTAAAGTGCTTGTGTGCTAGTGGTGGCGCTTGAAGACATGCTGTGTTTCCTTGTCAAGAATCATGGGTTGGGTTCTTTTTTTTTTTTTTTGGCTCGTTGCCTCCTTTAATCTTTGCTTTGTGCTTATACACAGTGTATCCTAGTGTATACACACACAAAGTTATTTTTGTTGGCCTCACTTTTGACATCTGTCTTCTCGCTTTCAGGTACTTTGGCACCTTGACATCTTCCGCAGAAGCTTCCGGCAACTGACCACGCACAAGTGCATGGAGGACTCGTGCATCTTCTGTGCTCTTAAGGTAAGTGCTGTATCCAACTGTTTGGGCGGGTAAGGATCGGCTTATATAAGTCCGCAATGTGTCTGATCTGTTCTAAGTCTAAAGTCAAAAAAATTATATATTTTGAATGTATTTCAGATGATTTTTTAAAAAACAAGTTTATAAAGTGTTTGCATTGAATTACATTACTGACGATGGTAAAAGCGCTGTGGCACGCACTGCGTCACCTTCATGTCACATCTAAGAATGAGTAAACTTAAGTGTTTAAGCTCATTGATAAATATATAATAGAATTAGTTTTATATTGTATTCCCTTCCACCAGATAATGTATTATGCACTATTTGTGTACATTTATTTCAGTAGTTTGTGGATACCTGAGGAGTCTGTTCAGTTCGCCTTTTACTGTCCTGTAACATCCACTCCTCAAGGAAAGAGGGATTTGAATTTGGTTGTGAAAATTTTGCTAAAGGAGCATTTAACTACAGGAGTGTAGTGATGACAGGAACTGAGGCCTGGTGTGTAGTAATTGTTCCGGCTCATTTCGAAGGTTTTCAATGGGGTTGAGTTTAGGGTTCTGTGCATGGCACTAAAGATCCATTAATACATGCTGAACATACATTTTGTACACAGTGGCATTGTCAAACTGGAACAGGGTTAGGATAAACACACTATAATGTAGTAATGGGAAACTGTTATTCATAGAAAGGCATCATGTGGTCCATATTTGAGTTTGATGGCCTGGTGTCACTGTAGAGCAAAATTGATCAGCTTATTTAATAACACTTACTGTATAACTAACTAAAAGTCAAAATATAGTCAAAGTAAATAAATCTGCTCTATATAAGGTTTTGGATTTTGCTATCTCTGGTATATCTGGTAAATGCGATCTTGTACTATCTGCAGAAGGAAATTAAGACTTTGCTGTGTGTCCTTCATCATGCTGATTGATGTCACAATGTCACATAATGTGTATTAGTAGTACACATATTAATCACGCCGATGATATGCTGACAAACTGCTCAGTATGTCCGTATTAGGTTTTTCTCACAAGGATTATCGACTCAATAATTATCTGCGTTGTTTCTTGTGTTACACAAACATTATGCGCATAAAAAAACTATTTGCGCTTATCAGTGAGGCTGTCTTGTTTACTGAGAGCCAGGTGAAAACGCAAAACCTCATAGTTGCAATCTTGTAGTCATAGCGCACTGCGCTGAAAATGGCGTAGTGTATCTTTGTGACAATGATGCAATCTAGCTCTCTAAACATCGATAGTTAGCTAACATTTTAATTTTTTTGTAGAGAACAAATACAATCTGGTCCGGTCGCTGAAAAAGTGGCTTTTTGTTTTCATGCCATCAGATACCTTCATAGTGACCGACTGTCAAGTATAGCAAATATTTTATACACTCACCTACGGTTGTCTGTGGACATTTTTTTTTTCTTTCCCAGCAAGCATTTGCTGCATCAATGGTTACGGCTGTGCGCTGCTAGCAATAGATTTGTCATGCTGAGTTTTATGTTTCGGATGTTATATCAGGTTACTTGTACAACAGAAAGATGCTGTAGTTCTTCCTATGTTTTATTGCTTTGATTAGCGTTATTAAATTATAAAACGCTTTCCGATCACAGCCATCCATCAGCTTTCCGCAGAATTACAGAGTAAGTAAATTCGTTACAGAATCAGCATGATAGAAAACTTAATTATGTCTAACTGAGTTGTGGCAGTAGAATTTTATATATTATAGAACTTACAATTTTGACCGTCACATGATTATGTAAGGGGAAGGACACCATTTAGTACAGTATGATTCCCTTATATGTTCTAGCATTAAAATTATGTTTGAACAGACTTGATCAATGCCTGTATCTCTGAATTGATAAATCCTCACAATCATGTTTAAATATTTAGTGGAAAACTCTCCCAGAATGGTGCAAGTTAACAAACAGCAACTTGAGAAAAAAAAAAACTGTATTGGGATGTTTAGTAAGTACATGTAGGTCTGCTCCTCCGGTCTCACTAATCTTTTGGCAACATCATATTTTTTATTTATGTAGAATTGAATAAAAGACTTTCTGCGAATCTATTAAAACTAACCCGGAATGCTATTTAATAGTTAGATAAATATTTCATAAAATTATGCTGGCATCATTTCTTTGCTTAACATTTTTCATATTCCGTGATTTTTGTGAAGTCTGTTAGTCCTGTTACCATTCTCTCTGTCTGTAGCTGGCTGGAGAAATTCTGCCTTCTGAAGATTCCGCCTCGCTCTCCCTAATGGAATTAACTTCATCTTCATCATCACTTTCATCATTTCTCCTTCCCTCTCTCTATGCATTTTCTTTTCCTCTCCCTGCCCAGCGTGTCTGTTGAGAGACAAAGTTTCTGTATATAGAAGAAGTAACAGTTGACAGGACAAAGCAAGAAAGGTTAAAGACATGTTTCATGTCTGGAATAATGCACTGAAATTCTGGCCTCACACGACATCGTATGCCAGCGTTGCCTCCTCTTTAAATGCAGGAGATATTTATGGCACTTGTCTGGCTGGAAGGAACCTAAAAGCTGACAGGTTTTCTTGAGTGACTCTAATTTTAGCTGTGGCTCCACATGAAAAGGGCCTCTTGTCATTTTTACTTGGGTGTTTATTTCCGAAAATAACAACAGATCAGCCAGCTGTATAGTCCTTTCACCTTGCCGGATAAAAGGGTTGGCATGAATGGAGTACCCTCCAAAAGGTCTGATGGAATGAGCAGCTTTGCCATTCTTTCAGGGGCTTATTTATTTATTTATTTTTATCACCTTTTCAGTCTATTTGTTGACTGCTGACACTTTTTTTTTTAATCTCCACTGACTCCTTCAGCTGCTCGAGATTTCTGAATGTTGCCACGACTACCTGTTACCGTGACTACTTGCTACCAAAAAGGTTTTATCTCAGTGGATTTGGCAGTTAAAGCAATGATTCACACTTTCGCTTAGTCTTATTGCTTTCTTTAATAAAAACAAGTGTTTTTCAGATCAATCCCAACTCACCACGGATTACACCTGACAAGAACAATGACGCATTTCCTGGTACAAAAGAAAAGTGGAAAAACCTGTGGCCTGAAACCCTTTAATAATAGAAATAAGGTGGAAGATTTGACATTTTATTAATAAGCATTAAGATGAAATATGAATTCATTATTGAAACAGTTGCACTCCGAAAAGCAATTTCCATCTGAAATAGTTTTTTTAATTACTTTGTGCATCTATCTTTTACCTATATCAAGTCAAGTCAAGTCAACAAGTCAACAATTTATATATATAAACATATATATACATATACATATATATAAAGCATTATAGCTTTTGATTGCTGAAGGTAGAAAAGATGCCCTGCATTCACCAAGTGCATTTTGTATGCAAATCTGTATACAGTTCTTACTGTTTAACTTTTTTTACACAGGTCTGCCCTTGTCGGTTATATTGTGTTATGAATAGCGCGTATACAGTATTTATAAAAAAATGATAAAAATAAAGTAAAATTGTTGCTTCGCAGAAATGTCAAGTGTAAGCTGTTTCGCTCTCTCTCGCTCTCTGCTGGAAGAAAGTACGACTGATCCCATCCATTCTGCAGTTATTCTTTTTGTTCCCACCTGCCTATGTGAACACGTAGTTCTTTTACAGTGTTAATAAATACTGTATACGATGTACAACAGAAGCTCTATTCTTAACACAGTACAACAGACAAAGACAGATTGTTTCACAAATCTGAATCCAAAAGCGTTTTTTGGTTTCACACTCGCGCACACACACACACACACACACGCACACACACACACACGCACACACGCACATACTCACACGTATATATCTGGTGCAGTGGATCAAAAGGTTGTTAAGTCTCCACCTTGCACTTTGAGCTGGTATTCTAAGCTTGAAAACATGGGCATAAAAAGAAATTTAAAAACAATTTAAAACTCTCGAATCTATAATATAATGTTAACGTGATCCTTTAGCACAGGGGTGGGCAATTGTTTTTTTTTTCCAACAGGCCACATGAGAAACCTGAGCTGTGTATCGATATCAATAACCTGGTTCATTCATTCATTCATCTTCTGCCACTTTATTCAATCTTCCCTCGGGTCACGGGGATCCTGTGCCTATCTCAGTCGTCTATGGGCATTAAGGCAGGATACACCCTGGATGGAATGCCAACCCATCGCAGGGCACACACACATTCACAATCACACACACATTCACAATCACACACACATTCATACAGTAGAAACAGTTTTCCAAGGTGCCTACCGTGCATGTTTTTGGACCGGGGGGAAACCGGAGAACCCGGAGAAAAAACACCTGAGGCACGGGGAGAACATGCAAACTCCACACACACACACACACACACACATGGCGGAGACGGAAATCGAACCCCGACCCTGGAGGTGTGAGGCGCACATGCTAACCATTAAGCCACAGTGCCCCTTTTGGACTTGACTGTTCATTCATTGATTCATCTTCTACCGCTATCCGATCTTCCCTCGGGTCACGGGGAGCCTGTGCCTATCTCAGGCGTCTATGGGCATTAAGGCAGGATACACCCTGGATGGAATGCCAATCCATTGCAGGGAACACACACACACACACACATGGTGGAGACGGGAAACGAACCCGGACCCTGGAGGTGTTAGGAGAACGTGCTAACCACTAAGCCACCGTGCTCCTTTTGGACTTGACTATGTTTAATATAATTTTCTCCACCTGTAAAGAGCAGAACATTATAGACTTTTAATTATTCTACTGCTAATCAAAGAATAAGGATATCCTATTACAATAAAGCAGTAAAATTGTGGACAAGTATAAAAAGAAAGTCATAAACAGGAAAACAATAATTACATCAAGTATGTCATTTTATTTTTAACACAGCCTCAGAAATACTGAATCATTGTTTTGCCAATATAAGGAATTAATTAACTAAATACAAAATGCAATTAATAATTTAGATGTGTTTCAGGCTTCAACAAGTGCACTGAAATCTGGCCGAAGGTCTGAGGTGGATATTGTGAAGGACAGACGTTCCAGTGTGTCGGGAAAGTGGAAGGTTCTCAAAAGCCTCCTTTGTATCGGCACGCATTAGTGCTGCAGAGTCTCCCGAACCCTCTTTAATAAACTCCCCATTAGAAAATAGTTTACTGCTCCTAGTGACATAACTTTCCTTGGCAGCTGGATGATGGAAGTTTTCGTGAAAAACATCCTTGCTGGTCTTGCAGTTTAGCCTGCAAGGCATCAGTCTCCTTGATCCGCTATTCATCAGTCAACTTCTTGTATTTTTCTGTATGCCCGCTCGCTTAGTGCCGGCTGAAATTGTATTCCTTGAACGCAGCGACCCGTGCACCACAAACCAGGCGCACAGTTTTCCCCTTAACCTCTGTAAAGAAATATTTTGCAGTCCGTGCCTTGTTAAAACGCCGTATCAATCTTTCTTTTTTTTCTCTTGCACGAGTTGACATTTTGAGGGGCTGTAAGTATGCGCGCACCTGCGCATGTGTCCGTACATAAATAAAATACTTTCAAAATGAAGCAGCTCAGCGTGTACGGCATAAGCTAGTCTGCTCGTTTTGCTAGTGGACTGCACAGGCTGTATAAAGCATTTTATCTACAGCTTTGATCGTTTATCTTACAAGTAGAAAATCCTGACAATTCCAACAAGATTGTGAATAAATGAAGGGATTAAGACATTCGTTAAAGTATGCTGAAATAAGTACAACAGTTAAGATCATATCTTTTGGAAAATTAAGGATTATATGTAAAAAAAAAAAAACATGCACACACACACACACACACACACACACACACACACACACAAATGTAAATAAGAAATTTGACCTTGAAAGCGTCTGAGACACACAGTAAAAGTAAGATAGAAAAAAAAGAAAAGTCGAGACAGAATAGACAGTTGGACTGCTGTGTACAGCTTGATAAAATTGCATTAAGAGTGTCCTTGGAGGTAGTTAACTGTTCATAATGGGGAACCCTGTAGGGGGGGGAGCTGCTCTTGTGACTGGATGTTCTGACACATAAAGTATAAACAATTGAATAGTTTGAACCATGAATGTGGCCTTTCTTTGTCCCACGAGCTTCGTTCCTGAGCGTCCGCTCCCAGCAGGTTCCGGTTATTAGTTTGACGCAGCAGATATGAGCACAGACATGGTTTGCGAGGGGACTTGTTGATGTGTTCGGGTCTGAGCCGAGGCTCTGCGGGGTAGTCGCTTGGCCTTCAGGGCTTTTAACGATGACTCAGAACAATCTGCGGTGGCATATGAAAGCAGGGGAGCCTTCTGGTGCAGCGTGAATCTCGTGTTGACAGGCTGGAGGAGGTCATGTCCTGAGAAGCAGACATAAGGTGATGCGTGTGGATGTTTTATACGCATTGTGAGTAAGTGTCCCTGCAGAGTGGGTCCATGTTCCAATATGAGCATCACAACCGTGGTGTGAATATGTTCAAATCCAATAACAGCCAAAATTCCAGACTGCTTTTGCATCAGACTTGTAATTTCCACTCTGAACCAATGAATGCATTTATGGCATTTGTCAGACGCCCTTATCCAGAGCGACTTACAACTGAGCAATTGAGGGTTAAGGGCCTTGCTCAAGGGCCCACTAGTTGCAGCTTGGTGGTTGTGGGGTTTGAACCTGCGATCTTCTGGTCCAGACACCTTACCACTAAGCCACCACCTCCCTTTATGATTGTATGGCCTGTGTGTAAGTCCTTTGAAAAAGTTAGTATTGTGTTCAAGTGTCGTTTTACATTTGTGTGTGTTTGTGTCATTGTTGTGTTCCCCCATTGCATTCTCTAAACTCACTCGTTTCTACCATTTCATTCACTGGGCCGTGCTAAATGCATGATGAGCTTTATTAACATAAAAGAAAATGCCAGACGATGACTTACATCCTCATCCAGTCACATTCTGCACTGACGCTCGTCATACTCCCACAGTACATTCGGTCCTCTCTCCCTTCCTTATTTATGTTGCAGAGCCAGCAAAAAACATGCCTGCCTATGGGGTAGCTCAGTGATAAAGGCGCTAGCCTACTGAACGGAAGGTCGAGGGGTTCAAGACCCGGGAATCCCCAAGCCGTTGAGCTGTTGAGCCGGGGTCCTTGAGCAAGGCCCTTAACTCTCTGTGTTCCATGGGATGTATATAATGGCTGACCCTGTTAAGTGAGATATGTGAAGAAAGAATTTCACTCTGCTGTAATGTGTATGTGACAAATCAAGGCTATTCTATTCAATTATTCTAGCATGTGGTCTATGGAGCGCGATCTCCACAATAATGGCCACGCATATCACAAGCAGCCATGTACGCGCTGTGATTTATGAACATTAACTATCCTTCCCTCACTGCTTCCTCTCTCGCTTTCTCTGTTTGACCCCCGTGCTCCGTCCTTCATATTCTCTGTTCCGTTTTTCATTCTCACATGCTGCATTAATCCTCTTTGCATGCATTAATGAAATTTCCATATTCCGTAAAAAAAAGAGAAAAGAAAAGAAAAAAAAAACCTTCAAGTTTCCAGTCTTACAAACTCACTAAGCACATAAAAGGGTTAGTAGATGTGTGGTGAACATTAGCTCGGAGGAGCAGGAAAAAAAAGGATGGCTTCTCAAAATGAAGTACATTTGGGAAGAAAGTATGAAAACATATTTGTTCACTTTTATCTGATGATTTTTCTGTTACCTTCTATTCTGTTACTTTTCTAACCTGCTTTTATTGACCATAGTGTTTTCGACAAATTATAGTGTTAGTGTGTTTACAAGACTTGTGTTTATGTGCATTTTCTGTGTAGTATTCGTCATCGCCCATATTTACTAACTGTATCTAAATGTACATTTACTAAACGTATTGTCTGCTCTTTGTTACAACCAACTATATAAACCTCACAGTCGTAATTCATTCCTCTAAATAAGTAGCTTAATTTTTGTCGCCTTGGTGTTATTTATTTATTTTTTTTCTAGGGTCATGATCATTTTAATAGATATCAATCAGTGTTTGACTCATTAATATCATTCTATTCATAGATTCGCGAGTCTTTCATATATACCGAGTTGACAAAAAATATTATAGGAACATAATAAATCATAGTATTTTGGATACTGTAAATGTGAAGGCAAATACTTTTGTAATTTTAATCAAGTTCTGAGGGAGCACTTTTTACTGGAGTAATATTTTACCATTTGTATCTCTGCTTTAACCCAACATTGACATTGGGTCTGAGATGGGAATGCACAAAGAATATATGGCACCATGCACATATTTAAACTTGGCTAATTTACCGTATCCGGTTCCCCACACGGGCAAGTTTCTGGAGCTGAGAAGAAACCACAGAATTGTGAGGAACCCCACATAGGCAGTATGAAAACCTCACATAGACAGTAACCCAAGCTCAGGATTTAACCTTGCAGCCTGGAGAGATAATGATTTACATTTTATCTGTACTGCAGGGATTGCAGATGTGAGGCAAGACTTTGTGTTTATTCCGCTAACACATGCGACATGCTGCATTCTTATGAAATGTTGTCCTTTTAGAAAGAAAAAGAAAAGCTATCCAAGACTGCAAGGTTGTAAGCACAGACATGGATTAAAGTGAACGCCTTTTGGATCAGTTGGAACACTGCCCTTCATGCAGTGTCAGTGCCGGAATGAGTAGAAGATCCCACAGCTACAGAGTCTTTTCAAAAGAGTGGGAGCTGTTAAACCAACAAAGGATATGACCAAGGAGGTGTATCAAAATGCACATACGAGAGTGATAGTCAATTTGTACAAAGTAATGCTTGTACAAAGTATAAAAAGAAGTATAACAATGAAATAAATATTTTGTCGTCACACGTCTACCTTTGTCCTTACTGATCTCGACATTCTGTATGAGGTAATACTAATATGCCTTATTCATTTGACCCTGATTTTTTTTTCTTTTCATTTTTCCTTTTTTTATTGGAAGGTTTGAGTGTGTGACCTTGTGTTTGACCAATCAACGACATTCACTTGAGAAAAACCCGGCCCAAGTGTTTCTGTTCTATAAATTAAATGAATTCACAAACTAAAATCATATCAGTGACTTACTGCTAACAGCATTCCCCTTCTGATTGTAAGGTCGTGTGTTTAAAACTCCCATGGTTGGATATTTGAATATATATATATATATATATAACGATATATATATATATATATATATATATATATATATATATATATATATATATATATATATATATATATATATATATAGATATATATATATATATATATATATATATATATATATATATATATAATCACACATAGAGTGGAACAGAATCCCTAAACATGTAGGTTGCAAAATGAGTAACTGTCCACCCAGAATGTTGTGACATTTTTACACTTTGTTAATCAACTGATGTCATGTCTGTGTAGAAACATTCATACACTATTTAAACCCGACACAAACTTTTTTGGTATCACTGAAATGTCTTTGTGGTTGTAAGTCGACCCCAGTTACTCTGATTTGCTAAAAATGACCTGCATGACTGAAAACAATCCGAGACATAATTCCACAAGGCTGAAATTTCCTGTGATTGCCTCATCAGGTCCCTCACGCAGCCTAAGTCCCTTGTCCTCCGGCATGTCCGATTTGAGGCGACGCTCCGTCACTCTTCCTCTGTGCCCACAAGGTGTTGTGTAGGCCAGCGTGGAGCCTCTCCTGACTCTAATGGAGGCCCATTAGTGTCGGCTCATGAAGCCTGAGTTTCCAGTCGTTGCAGGTGTCGCTCTCCAGCCTTTCTCACAACGGAAACCGTATTGAAATTTAATGATCTCACACTGCTCATGTGCACTGCAATATGCTCCTCACTGCAAACAGCAAACAAGTATAGAATCGTGTTGTGCGTGTTTACACAAAAGCATTAGAGAGGATTGGAATCACTCGTTTTCCAGCTTCGTTTCTAGCTTTGCTTCGTGAAACCATTAAGCCAAACTACACACACACTGAGTTGTTGGATGTGTATCTCCAGAAATCTCCAGATCTTCTGCTTTGGCAGGGACTGCTTTCTTGGAGATTTGTAATTGTGACACAGTTTGCTACTTAATAACCCACATCTGTCAAATGAGCTTTCAAAGCATGGAACTGTGATTGAGCTACAGTCATTTCAGGGCTTCTTTGTTGAGTAAAAAAGACAAAAAAAAGCATTTCTGGTCCTACATACATGTTCATGTAACAGTGACAGACATTAAACTGAATAATTCCATTCAAGGTGATGTCCCTAACATTTTTAGAATAGGAGTATTTAGTCTAGGAGTTTTACCGTATTTGACAAAAAAGCATCACACAAATGTAAACAAATGTTGGGATGAGTTATTCAAATTATTCAAAAATGAGTTTTGAATAACCAACCTTACCCCAAAACACCTTAAATACTTTACCAGGCCTCATGTAAAACGTTTATTATGATCATTTTTTAAACCAGTGATCCTGTTTATTCCAGAGCAGTTCAGTAAGATTTAGGTGTGGTGATTGGACAGGTTATTCCTTGATAGATAACATTCCAGCTGACTGTTTACTCAGTAACGTTTACAGAGCTTGAATGTACAGTATGGAACGGCTCATTAAACCACAGTCCAAAAGGAATATAATATGGAATGGTAACTCAGTACATCTCCATCCTTTGATGCGCCAAAAACAAAATGCAAGGTTTCCACCACCATGTGGGTGTGATGCAGTCTGCTGACATCTTCCATTTTAGTTTTTGTGTTAGAGACAGTAATATTAAATTTGGCCTCATCTGTCCACAGAAGTTTCATTCATTCATTGTTTTTTTTCTTCTTTTACCTACTTTGTTGCCTATAAACATTTGGAACATGCCCTCAAAATTCCGAAAAGATTAACCTAAATTCCCAAATTTTACAGGCATTGCTCTTATAATCAGTAATTACATATTCCTAAGCATTTAGCAAAAGGGGAAAACAGGTGAACGTAAATTGTCCCCTTGCTTCAAGTATCTCTAGCACAAGCTTTTATTGTGTTAAGAGTTCACTACCATTTAGCTGACGTACATCAGCACCCCTCTGTTCATGCATTGTCTCCCAGTAGGGACATAGCCCAATTCCTTTTGTTTTTTGTTTTTTTTGCCCTTTATACATCTCTCTTGGTGCGTTTATATTTCCATTTCATTTTCAAAGCCAACTATTACCATAGTTCCAGAGAATCTCACTGGAATTGAAACTCTCAGCAAACAGTCTGAAAACACACCCTTAAATATTGCTTGAAGGGAAAGCCAATTGCAATTAAATATATATGCACAAGTTTACCCCCACTCTGCATTATTTGTACTGTTTCTTAGGAAATTACATTATAGAAGGTTTGGAATCAAAGGAATGAGAAGTACCTGAGAAGAGACGTTCTGTCAGACTGTATATTAAAGCATCATTAGAGATCATGTAGATAGTGGCAACAAATCACAAGGCCTGACACAATGGACAATATCATCCATGTCATCAGAAAAAGCAACACCACCAATTACTATTACTACCACTATTATTAATTTTATGGCAGTGTTAACGATGACCTTTGCATAGCAAAGTAGTTTAATGTGCTTTACAAAATGATAGTGTTGATAGAGTAAATGTAAATGAAGTATATAGAACATAATACATTAGCACGTTAAAGGCATTCAAAATTATTTGATTATCATGCAGCTAATTAAAAATGAAATTAAAAATATTAGAGTAGAAGGGGAGAGAGAGGGTGGCTGGAATTTAAAGCTGTAAGAGTCTCAGTGGACTGTGATATACCTTTGCAGAAACTAGTGGTCTTGCTTCACTAAGTGTGCTGCTTGCTAATTGCGACCCCACTAGCCCAACCCCTCTTGTATGATAGCTAGCGACCGGGCAGAGGGCCGTGTAAGAGGCCAAACTGAAAGCATTGTCTACCCTCTTCTAAATCCAGGAGCTTATGATGGTTTACATTATTTATTGGGTTTCATTTTGATGGTGAGAAAGGGAGAGAGAGAGAGAGAGAGAGAGAGAGATAGAGAATGTCATTGTCTCACATTCTTAATTGCAAGTCAAAATCTTAATAATGTGGTTTTAATCTTAATAATGTGGTTTTAATCTTAATAATGTGCTAATTAAGGTATTTAAGTCATGGCTCGGTTCAGTTTCGGAACGGGTAAGGGGACGGAATGCAAAACAAAATTGCTTGTCATTTTTTTAATTAATGTTGTTTATTATTTCGAACACTTGTGATTATTACGGTGGTTCGACTTTTAATCAATTAATAATTTGATTCTTGCATGGCATTTTAATTTTCATATGCTGTCAGGAAATCGCATCACCCACCTTGTGAAATGCCTCACTCGCATCTTTATTCAAGTTTCATCTATCTATCTATCTATCTATCTATCTATCTATCTATCTATCTATCTATCTATCTATCTATCGTTCTATCGTTCTATCGTTCTATATGTGATGTATGATGATTTGTGTAAGAAAACCCTTCATTGATCTATGTGCTTGTTTTAGGATTAATGCAGGTTTTTGGTTTGTTTGTTTGAAGCCAAAAGCCAGCTCAGAGTCTGTTGTTTTTTTTGTTTTGTTTTTTGTAAAGCTTCAGAATGTTCCATCCATTAATCTTCAATACCTTATTTATCCTGATCAAGGACACGGTGGACACGAATACACGAGGGATGAGAGACCAGTCTATGGACATAACACATACATAAAATGTCTGGTATTTTTTAATGAATGCAACTATATAAGTAACAATATTTAATAGAATTTGCCAGGGCGAAAATGGGGACAGTATTCTATTGGTAATGAGCAACGATATGACTGCAAATCTTGATTGCAACGAGCTGCACATCACTCGCTCAGGTACACTGGGAATCAAACGCAAGTCAAACATCGGCGAGCTGACAGCTGTTAAGTCCCATGAACATCACTGTAAACATTTTCCTCACCTTTTTAATATGCAAAAGTTGTCAAACTGTCACGACCAAAATAGAAGTGAAAGGAGAGCTCAGCGAGACAATGAAAAGAAAAGTAGACAGATAGACAGGCAGATGGATAGATAGGGCAGGTACTTTATTGGAAATGTTGCTTCAGCAGACACGTAGTGTAGAATACACAGGAGGGATGTTACATACAGTACGTAAATAGCAGCAGAATTAGATTCAGTGGTGAAAAAGAAAGAAAGTAAAATATGCTCGGTGTTGATTTTTTACTTAGATCTGAGCTTTGAGGACTCGGATTGGAATTTATATGTTTGCAGTGTAAAGAGACCGTCTCAATGTAATTATCAGTAATATACATTAAAAATGCATCATTCTGAGTAAAATCCGTTATATCCAGTATGTGTATGTGTGCACATTTGTGTGTGTGTATATGTATATATATATATATATATATATATATATATATATATATATATATATATATATATATATATATATATATATATATATATATATAGTGCTTTTTCAGTCTATGCATTTGGGATCTTTAATTTTTCATCTTATCAAATAAAAGAATTCTGATCGATGGTTTAAATGAACAGAAATGATAACCTAAAACGAGTGATTTTACAATTTAAGAGTTGTAAAGAAGGCTTTAATATTATTAGCTGTACAGGAAAAAGGACCATACACACTAACTAAGTCCCAAAAGCTTGTATATTTTATGGTTTTACTTTGGAATTGTGAAATAAATATAACTGTTGCTAGACTGTTAGGATTGTTCTAATCTTATAGAAACATTTTTACCATATGTTCTATTTCACAATGTTAGAACCAACTTTAACAATCACAATGGACAGTAATGAAGCTTGTTTTAGTAGCTGCACTTTTTTTTTCATTTAGAAACGCACTTTATTGCATTTTAATTTCAAGTACAACTGTAACCGCATGGCTCTTGGGAGTGTTTCCATGAAGTAAAGGTCTTTTCAATGCGTGTAGAGAACACGGTCTCCTTATAAAGGTATGATGCACAGGAGAATGTCACAATGATATGCGTCAATTGTTCAAATACAGTCTCCTCGATTACTACTTTCAATTTCCGTATGTAAACGGTTTCAAAAGCAAGTTACTTCTAACGGAGTAATATTTTTCACAAGTACAACTACAGGAACATGGAATTGTAGTTCCACTGCCTAACATTAGCTAGTAATAGTAGATATGTGGCATAATCTCATGTTGGTGGAGAAAATTTTCTGCTATTTTTATTAAAATCTAAATCTATAACCCATTCAAATTCAATGAATTCATGCAAGACTGAGTTCAAGAACACAAATCAGTTTGAATACGGAAAAAACAGAAGTGTATACTGGGGAGGGTGTAGCTCAGTGATTTAAGGACAGGAGGTCGAGGTTCGAGCCCTGGTATCGCCAAGCTGCACCCACGGGTCCTTGAGGCTCCAGGGGCTCTGTATCACGGCGGACCACAGCTTCTAAACAATTTTTTTTTCAATAAAGTATGTAAAAAATAAAAAATAAGTAAATAAATAAATTAATAATAATAATTATAATAATAATAGTAAAATAAAATGTGAATGATTCCTGTCGCGACCATGTGTGTGTGGAGTTTGCATGTTCTCCCTGTGCCTCTGGGTTTTTCTCCTCTGGTTTCCCCAGGTCCAAAAACATGCACGATAGGTTGATTGGCATTTTAGAAAATTGTTCCTAGTGTATGAATGTGTGTGTGTGAGTGCCCTGCGATGGGTTGGCATTCCATCCAGGGTGTATCCTGCCTTAATGCCCACGGTTAGGCACAGGCTCCCCGTGACCCGAGGGAAGATCGGATATAGCAGCAGAAGATGAATGAATGAAAATGTGAATGTGTGTATTTTTTCAACATGATAGAAGCAAATCAAGAGTATGTGAGTTGATGGGATATTGATGTAGCGAATGATGTAATGAATGCTTGCAGGAATTTTGGCAGCAGTTAAAAAAAAAAAAAAAGCTTGTTACTGCATCTTTTCTCCTTCAACACAGTTTCCGGTCACTAACGGTTCAGCAGACGATAGTAAAGCCGCGGGCAGGCAGCCGTCACCGAGCTCACTAATCACATTCATCTGATCATCTATCTTTTTGGGATTTGCATTGGAACATTTTGTTAATTGCTGCTTGAAATTTGAATATGTAGTTAATTATCTCTTGTGTGGGTGTGTGGTGTGTGTGTGTGTGTGTGTGTGTGTGTGTGTGTGTGTGTGTGGGGGTGTGTGTGTGGGTGTGAGTGTGTGTTTTCAGTGCCCTTGCAGCAGCCCAGAGTGTGTCTTTGCATGGAGGTTAACATCTCATACACAATGCCTCATTGAATGCACATTGTGTACATGTGTGTTTATTTATTTGCCATTTGCATGTGACTCATATGGCACGGCTTCATAGGCAAACAGGTGAGTTTGTTGCAGCTCAGGGACAAGTGGACTCTGATCTTGTGCGTATAGCAATCTCATTTTCTCCGCGCTTCATAGCACTTCACTGACAGAAGCTTATTTTGCAGAGCCGTCTCAGGGAAACGTGAGTCTCAGAGCAGTTTCACGCTGAAACTTCCCCAGACATGACCACTTTGAACCCAAGTGTTTGGTTTGTTCATGGATGAAGGGTGTTTTCTTTTGACCCGGTGTGTCCTTGGTGTGCTCCAAATACTGGTCTAGGACTCAAAAAAACATAGACTCCTGGATCCATGTTGTGTATAAAATATTCCAGATAAAACCTTTACATTGAGCCTTTACGGTATTTCTTGATCACTTTTTGTTGTTGTTTTTAAGACAGGTCTGTAATGACAATGTTGTCCTTTAACACAAGCTTAGAAACACACAATGCTGTATTGGGATCCTCTCAGTTTGGATCTACTTCGTGGACCTCCAAGAGATCTGTATCTTCCCTTATTAGAGCAGGGAATGAAGGGGTGTGGAGTGGACGTAAGTGCCTGTGTATGTCTTAAGGAAAGTATGACGGAGTGAAATTATGTTTAAGTGTGTGTGTGTGTGTGTGTGTGTGTGTGTGTGTGTGTGTGTGTGTGTGTGTGTGAGAGAGAGAGAGAGAGAGAGAGAGAGAGGAGGGGGGGAGTGAAGGGCATTAAAAATGTCAGCTGGTGAAAATGATTCAGTATTCTGTGCAGAGGCTCCCCCGCGTGATTAGAGGATGGGAGTGATGGAGTGGGGGAAATTTGCCATCATCTTGCTCTCACTCGGTGCAGTCGCTCCCTCTCTTCTTCTTCTTGTATCCCATAACCCTTGCTACATTCCGGCTCATGTTGGTGCAGTACTGCAGTCATGTCTTTGCACTACCTGCCATCCATGCACCCTCCTGAGGTGCACCCTCATTTCTACACTCACTAACATATCCTGTATGTGTGTGTGTGTGTGTGTGTGTGTGTGTGCGTGTGTGTGTGTGTGTGTGTGTGTGTGTGTGTGTGTGTGTGTGTGTGTGTGTGTGTGTGTGCTCCTGGCAAATACATTTATGTGTCCAACACTCCGGAGGTAAATTCTAACGGTGAAGCCGTTATGTCACCGTTGCCTTCACAGAAGTTGCTAATGTCAGTGTTTTAGTCCATTAGTGCCGCTTATCAGCTGTGTTGAGACGAGAGGCCATTCTCTTACAGCACTCGTTTAGTGGGGTCAATAGCTGTCCCAGTGCTGATGGACAGGCTGATGGATTATCTATTGACAGTTTTAAACAATGGCTCTGTTTTAAAGTGCAGGGGGAAAAAATGAACTATAGTAACTTTAAACGACGGGCAAATAATTCTTCTTTTCGTTCAGAACAACGCCAAAACAAAGCATGTATGTATATGTATGGTTTTTTTTTTGTTTTTTTTTTCCCGTGCAAAGCATTAATATTTAGTGATCCGGCTACTAATTTATATCTGAAATCCTGGAAATCTCTCTAGCCTCAGTTACAGCCCTTCATAATCCCAATACAGGACAGTGTGTTTTTTTTTTTATTTTACAATCCCAATTACAAAAAAAAATTCTTAAAATTTTTTTTTTTTTTTAATTGTAAACATATTTTCACTTTAAACATTTGATATGTTTGTTTTATTGTGATTAGAATATGGATTTTTTTTTTAGAATATGGAGATTTGCGAATCAGTGCATTCTGTTTTCATTGACATATGGACATATTTACAAAGCTGGCTATCAAACCCCTGACCTTCCCAATAGAGTTGTGTAAAGTAATAGATCTTGAATGGATCCTGAAAAAAAATGTAATCTACACTTTACACAAAACTCACACATCATTGTCTTTATTAGCAACAGGCAAACAGGTATACATTTAATAAGTGTTTATATCAGCAAATAATGATTTCGAGAGAAATGTATATAATTATAACATATGTTACCATTGAACATGATAAGTATTCATTTACGGTACATTGAAAATGTGTGATTAATGTGCGATTAATCACAAGTCAACTAAAGGCATTCATGCGATTAATTGTGATTAAATATTTGAATTGTTTGATAGTACTATTTATTTATTGTTTTGCAGAGCATCTTTGCCCAGTTCCAGTACAGCAGTGAGAAAGTGCTGCCCTCGGATGCCCTGCGTAGTGCTCTGGCTAAGACCTTCCAGGATGAGCAGCGCTTCCAGTTGGGCATCATGGACGACGCTGCCGAGTGCTTTGTAAGAACCTTTATCCTGCCTCTCTAAGTCTTCCTTCAGTCCTGATACGTTTTTTTCATTACAGTTTCAGCCTTCCGGTGCCTTCCTTTTTTTTTTTTTTTTTTTTTTAATTTCCTGTTGGATTCCTGTTGTTATTGATCTGATACTGATCTTGTTCTTTTTGTCAAACAGGGGTAGATAATAAGGTTTTCTCAGTGGTAGGGTTGCCTTTACATGATATCACGAGAGTGACAATGACTGTTTTTCTTTGTAGGGCATTCATATTATTTTTAATTCAAGCATTCATGCTTAATGTGTTAGTCAATAATTACATTGATTGGCCCACTACTGGTGTACTGTGTGTGTGTGTGTGTGTGTGTGTGTGTGTGTGTGTGTGTGTGTGTGTGTGTGTGTGTGTGTGTGTGTGTGTGTGTGTGTGTGTGTGTGTGTGTGTGTGTGTGTGTGTGTGTGTGTGTGTGTGTGCGCGCGTGTCCGTGTGGAGTCTTGCAACAAGCCGTGTTCACACCCTTGCCCACTACACTTATCCCAAACCTGATTATTCAGCCTGTACCTGATTAAGGCATGAGGGTTCTGTTGATGGCCTTAAAGGACACAAAACATCAATACTGATAATTGAGGAGCATGGCTGAGATCATTCACAGACTTGAAGCGCAGTTGCCGAAAGAACCTCGGATCAGCTCTATCTTAAATAGCTATTTATATGCAGCTGATTCTTTATGTGTCAGGGTCAGGACTCTACATTTGAGAGCCTTTTTTTTTTTTTTTTTTTTTTTTGTTAATCCTGGGCCACAAAAGACGACGTCATCAGAGTGTTATTCAGTTCAATTAGCAGCTCTCTGGGAGCTCTGCGGCGTGGCGCTGTTTCAGGCTTCGGCTCAGTATTTTTAACCAAAGAGCTGTTAAATCTGGTCGCTACTGTGAATTTGGACTTGATTTGAGTCGTTTATGAGGCGAAGGCAGGCACCGGGCCAGGCGGGTAATCATCTCGCCCAGCCCAAATAGCACCGCCTCACCATGTGACGAAGAAATGGAGACTACACTTCAGCAGCACTCTACATTTAATTTAGTCTGGATACGTGTTTCGCCACGTAGGACAGAACCCAGATTAATGTCTGAGCAGGAAATGACACGCACTTTCATTACCAATAGCTGGAGTGTTCATCCGCTTTTTAAGCGCCGTCTCGATGTAGCCGTGGACTATTTGTCGACGGTTCCTCTAGCCGTTTCTCCCTCTTTCCCTTTCGTCTTCCATTTCTTCTACTTGCACTTCATCTCTGTCTTACCCGTTGTGTATCCCTGCGTCAGAAACGAGCTGCGTGATCGATTGATTTTAAATTTCTTCGGCCGGGGGGAATCAAAAACGCCTCGTATGAAATATAGATGTGTTCTTTTCTTCTTGATCAGATTAACGTGAAGTGAGGGCTGACAGTGAAAAATGAATAAACGAAACAGACCGACCCGGCTTCCTCGACACATACAGATACACGCCTCGCTTTCATGCTGCACACAGCAGCAAAGCCCTCGTGCAAAATATCCTAGACATTCCAGACAGTTCAGGCGTATAGAAAGCACGCACACACACACACACACACACACACACACAAAATTGCTTCATACACAGAGAAGAAAAATTTCCTTTTTGTTCCCCCTCTGGATAGGAGAACCTGCTCATGCGTATCCACTTCCACATTTCTGATGAGACTAAAGAGGACATCTGCACAGCCAAGCACTGCATCCCACACCAGAAGTTTGCTATGACACTATTTGAACAGGTCGGTTATATCGTTCACTATCATATTTTTCTTATTGACTCCAGAACTATTGGCACCCTTTATTAAAATCTGTGTTAAAATATATGTCTATCTCTCTCTCTCTCTCTCTCTCTCTATCTCTGTATAATATATATAATCCATGTAAAAAACTAATATTGAAATTATGAATAATAGTGAAAATAATGTTCACTATATATATATATATATATATATATATATATATATATATATATATATATAGTGAACATTATTTTCACTATTATTCATAATTTCAATATTAGTTTTTTACATGGATTTTAGTAGCTTTAGTTCATACCAAGAGACAATTTATTTAAAGTGAAGGCCAGTTTAAAAAATAAAATCAATGCATGTGCACAAGAATGGAAAAGTTTTTCAGATGGATCATACCTTTTTCATCATGGAAGTATACTAAAAATGTATAGATCTATGAAAATTGAAGACTTGTAATACAGAATACAGTATACCAAACTTATTGACAAGAATGGTCAAATTAATCATAATAACTTTAGTATCTCTTAAATTTAAAGGTACTTTTCCCTGAATGAAAGGATTAACACTTTTTGTGAAGCTCTTGAGATCATATGTGTGTGTGTGTGTGTGTGTGTGTGTGTGTGTGTGTGTGTGTGTGTGTGTGTGTGTGTGTGTGTGTGTGTGTGTGTGTGTGTGTGTGTGTGTGTGTGTTTGTTATAACCACAAACTTAAATGTGTTTTATTGGGATATTATGTGGTAGACCAACCCAAAATATGCACGTTGTGAACTGGAAGGAAATGTATTTTTTATTAATAAGGATCTGAAGAGTGGGGTGTGTATGTATCCTTTACTTTGATACCCTGTAAATCAAATCCAGTGCAAATCAACAGAAAACAGAAACAATGCAAATCAACAGAAAATCAACAGTGCAAATCAGAGAAATCCACAGCTCAGGTGGGCGAGTCTGTCCACAGGATAACTATTAGTCGTGCACTCCATCAATCTGGCTGCTATGGAAGAGTGGCGAGAAGAATGCCGTTGTTCACAAAAAAAAGAACAAGATGTTCCATTTGCTACAAGTCATGTAAGGGGAGACATTGTAAACATGTGGAGGAAGGTGCTGTGGTCAGATGAAACCATAATGTAACTTTTTGGCCTACAAGCAAAACGCTATGTGTGGTAGAAAACTAACACTGCACATCAGCCTGAACACACCATCCCCACTGTGAAACATAGTGGTGGCAGCATCATGCTGTGGGGATGCTTTTCTTCAGCAGGGGCAGGAAAGCTGGTCAGAGTTGATAGGAAGATGAATGGAGTTAAATACAGGGCTACCCAGGAAGAAAACCTATTAGGGGCTTCATAGGACTTGAGACTGGGGCGGAGGTTCACCGACAGCAGGAAAACGTCCCTAAACATACAGCCAGAGCTACAATAGAATGGTTGAGAAAGCATATTCATGTCTTTGGCAAGACATTCTCCATCCAATCAACTGGAGCTGTTTCGCAAAGAATAATAGTAAAAAATTACAGTCTGTAGATGTATAAAGCTGGTAGAGATATACCGTAAATTCTGGACTATAAAGCGCACCTGCATATAAGCCGCATCCGCTCTATTTAAAAAAAAACCCCAAAAAAATAATAAATAAGCCGCACCTGCATACAAGCCGCATCCGCTTTTGAATTGTAAATGTACATGTATGTACCTAAATAGATCCTTTCCTAACCTGTATTTTAACACGGTGTAACGGTGGACGCTGCACAGAGACGCGGAGATCCGGAATTCATACAAAACAGGATTTATTAGAATAAAGAACTCAGGAGACGCCGCTCATACGGAGCGGCCAGACAGGCTAGGGAGCCTTGCGCTCTGCGCGCCGTGGTACCGGGAGTACCGGAGAGCAGGAGCGGCGGTGGCGGACTGGATGGAGTCCGGAGTCCGGGAATCGGGAACAGACAAAGGTTAGGCATAAACATATATCGAGCGTCCGTGTCCGCGACACTAGGTATGTGCTACGAGCCCGGACGGGGATTGTAGAGTAAACCGTGCTTATATCGGGAGAGGGAAAATCAAGAACCGCTGAGGCTGTATTGTGTGTGTGTGTGTGTGTGTGTGTGTGTGTGTGTGTGTGTGTGTGTGTGTGTGTGTGTGTGTGGTGTGTGTGTGGGGAAAAGAGCAGGGAGGAGAGAGAGAGAGCACCGAGCAGCAACTTTGCTGATTAAAACAGGACAGAACCAAGAGAAATTAAGCGCTATTTACAGTGTTTATCTTCATTTCTCCTGTGTGTGAAATCACGTCACCTTAACCTTGTAAAGATAGAGTTTGTCCTCCTTCTATCCGCTTCTACACCGACTTATATCTGCTAAAGAGGAACTAGCGCATTCTTCTTCTTTGCATTTATTTTGTGTTAGTTTTGATTCTAATTCCGGTTAGAGCCCCTAGCGGTCGGGAAAAAAAATCTGCAGAATAGCCGCACCTTATTATTAGCCGCATGGTTCAAAACCTAGGAAAAAAGTAGCGGCTTATAGTCCAGAATTTACGGTACCCTTAAAGACTTGCAGCTATAATTGCAGTGAAAGGTGCTTCGACAAAGTATTGACTTAGGGGCGCTGAATATACTTTAGATTTTTATTCATACACACTTTAAAATTAAGCAATACGTCGTCCTGATCTATCGCATAAAATCCCAACAAAATGCGTCTTCGTAGTTTGTAGTTAATAACGTAACAAAATGACGTTATTCAAAGGGTGTGAATACTTTTGCAATGCACTGCATACATATACGTCATATTTCCTCTAAATAGAAATGTAGCAGTGGTTCATGTCTCTGCTTTTTAATGTTTGTGTGTGATGTATGTATGTTTCATTAATTCTTCTAATTTTGTCCATCAGTGTGTGTGTAACAGTTGTGGAGCTACTTCAGACCCCCTCCCCTTCATTCAGATGGTGCATTACATCTCCACCACATCTCTCTGGTAAGTGGAGAACTATGTCCCACACACACACCACACACACACACACACACACACACACACACACACACACACACACACACATGCACACTGTTTCAGCTTCACTTCAGCTGAGTGGGACTGGCAGCTGTGCTGTAGAATTGATGGCAGAAGTGTGTGTGGGGAGAATTGGGAGGATGAAGGAAGTGAAGCCCAAAAGCCCAGCTCCACTCCCAGCATGCCTGCGAAGCTGAAATGGGGCTCTATATCACACGTTATTAGCTGTCATTGCACATATCAGACCCGTGAGAGCCATTCCGTAGAGCGATGTAAAGGAAGTCTTGGCTTGAAGGGATTCCTTCTCAGTTGTGCACACTTACCCACATAATCACTTTACCTACATAATCACTCAGTCGTACACTCTCTCTCTCTCTCTCTCTCTCTCTCTCTCTCTTTCTCTCTTATACACACACACACACACAGACGCACAGACATACACACTCTCCTTTATTCACATTACTTTTACTGTCTACACAGAAACATTACTTTGCTGCTCTGTTGGACCGTAAAAGCCTTAATTTGTCTTGAAACATATACAACTAGAATTTTTTAAGACACAAAGTTGCTGATCCTGAAAAGAATATCCTACTTATTAAGACGGAATCATTAACATCAGGATAGCACCAGGAGCATCAGGGCACTTTGTTTGTTTCTTTACAGTGTAGCCAGCTCATTCTTTATAATCGGTTAGTTTGTTCATTTTAAAGATTAAGCCCTTTAATTGCTTCCTCGGGTCGAGGATGGCTGCTGTAATTCTACAATCGATTGGAAGTGGCAGTAGACCGAACGTTCATTATGGAAAAGTGGAAAAAGGAATTCGAGGAAACATCGTTGTCATTTTTTTGTTCTTACATAAACACATATATGTACATATATGTACACATAGTAAATTTCCCGATGTAATATTTTCTGTTTCATGTTTAACGATGAGCGTCACGTAATTCAATTACAAAATCAAAGTAATTTGTTACAGTTACAGAGAAAAAAATGTATAATTAAATTACAGTTACTTTCAACAACAACACGTCAACAATTTGCTTCTGATAATGTAAAAAGGTTTTGCCTCAGGATGTCATTTTCATCAAAACAATGTTGACTTTTAATTTCAATAAGTTTTAATATTGTTCCCATTCACAATTTGGGTTGTCAGATTCTATCATGAACTGCTAAGCATATACAATATAAGGACAAAGATAATGGGACACCTGACTGGATATGGTAGCAATAAATCAAACCACTTTCTTGAACTACTTAGTGCCATGAAGATTTATATGGTTTACATGGGTTGAAGTGGAAGATTGTAAATGGCCTTCTATAAATCTCTGACCTCAACCCTATTAAACACTTTTTGGGAGGAATTATTATGTTGACTGAACCCCAGGCCTTCTCACCTCACCTACATCAATACAATCTGATCTTTCCAGAAGAAGTAATAACCAAAGGAAATGCATAATGAATGTGTAATTGGATAGCATTTTATGTTCTGCTGTCTATAAATATTTATCCATATAATGTATGTGTCAAATGAGGCAAATGAGTGGTATTTACTGTGATAATTGTCTCAGGTCAGACATATAAGATGTTCAAGTGACAGACATCGTTCCTGAAGTGAAAAAGAACTGTACTTATCAGAAGATCTGTGTGCACTACTTTATTTTTGCCAGTTATATCTGCTATGAGAAGTTTTAATGAGAATTTATTTGATAGGGGGTCTGGGAAATCCCACCAGATGTTTCTGTGACATCTGGACACTACGTTCTGGAGCTCATCCAACAATAATAAATTTCTCATTTTTAATTAAAATGTAATCGAATTTTCTGCTGTTATTTGATATCGTTAATATATTTTGACTGTCAGAATGTTATGTCTTTTTATGTATTTATTTATTTTTTTACTTTTAGCCCGGATTTGAGTTCATTAATTTGTGGATTTGTCCATTATTTTAAGAGAAAGGGGATATTTTTAGATATAAAGATAAGCTTAGTTAAGATTTAGTTAACTTTTTTTGCCAGAAACAAAAATAATTGAACTATTCGATATATACAAAAAGTATTCCAAAATACAAAACAAAGCTATTGCACACAGTATTATTTTTAAATATATTGTAATTATTTAGAATTTTTTTTAATGCTTATAATGGCACGGTTATACGGTTTATTGTGTCAGCTTTGCTCTCTACTGAAAGGGAAGGAGTTATAGAGTTTAACGGAATCTCGGGTGGTGTTCTATGGTTATCTTTGGTGACCGTTGACTGAATGTGCTCCAGGAATACTTCAGTGTCGCTTGCAGGGGGCATGACACATTTTCAGGGATGCTAAGTTTCCTTAGTACCGTCTCAGACACCTCAACACAAGGCTTCAGCTCCACAGTCATGGCTGCTTTCCTGATAAGTTTCTTAAGTCTCTTGGCGTTGGGTGTCTTCATCCTGGTACCCCAGCACACTGAAGATTAAAGGACCATTACAATATATGTGTATATATATATATATATATATATATATATATATATATATATATATATATATATATATATATATATATATATATATATATATATACAGGAATAACACTGACATTATAACATTGACAATATTAGGCAGCAATTGAACATGTTGTCCTCAATGTTAATGTGTAAGAAGTAGGAAAAGTGTAAGGATTTGAATGATTGCAGAAACTTTGACGGCTAGCCGACTGGGTCAGAGCATCTTTAAATGTTCCTGTTATGGACAAATCTGCACCAAAAAAGGGACACTGGGACAATGGCAGGTCAGCACTGTTTTGGCAGCAAAAGGGGGAGAACATTAGTCAGATTTTCGTCCTTTTACCTCCTAGCCCTTACAGTAACTTTTCAATGCTATGTTTTAGAAATGACAGGGGGCATTTGGAATGCAGATCAGGCGCTGAAATCCGTCTCCATTTGTCCAGGTGGATTGCTGTGTCGTCTCTGATTTGTGACAGAGGTCGAAAGTTTCAATCAAACGAAAAGCAGTGAACGATCTGCGAACACAGGCTATGAAAGCCATTTTGCTTTCAAAGCAGCATGCTTTGACCTCCGTGAGGGCAGCAGCGAAATCGATTTCATTTAGTCCACCAGGCCTGGCGATCACGAAGGGTAGCAGATGTCTGCTGAGCTTTTTTGTGTGACTTGCTGCACGCTCATAAGCATCCCGGTTCACACTCAGAGCCCTTACCTCTCTGTGACACCCCTCTATTCCCTGTTTCACACACACACACACACACACACACACACACACACACACACACACACACACACACACACACCCACACACACTGCAGTAGAGTGTGTGGCTGCCTGCATCACAGTGTAGCAGTAAAAGTACAGAGTGTTCCTGTGTGCATGGTGCACATTCCCAATCACCCTGCCTTTTTTTTCACAGAGCAAAACACACACACACACACACACACATACACACATACACAAAATAATTGCCATCTATTGTGTACATAGGCAAATAATTATTGGTTTAACTTAATGAAAATCAATCATTAAAGCATACACTTATTTATTTATTTTTTTTGCATACTCGAAAGTTAAACTAAATGTTAGCAATTTGTAATCTAGTGGCTCTCTGTTTCCTGTTACCTTTAATATACCAGTGTAAAATACACATTTGGAAATTTCAAAGCACTTTTGTATGGATAAACATTTTCTAGACATGTAAAACTCTTTCTTTACAATTTCATTTGACGTTTTAATGGTATTTTCGGATTCTTTCCCTCCGAAAATACTGAAAGAGCAAAGCTAATTGTTTTTTTCACTATATACCAAAGACATTTGGTGTGAGATCATCTTTCAGGTTTCATCTCTGAATTCATCCAGTGGTTTTAACAGTTTACTTGTTATGGCACACTATTGGAAAATTAGTCCTCATGTGGTATGGCTTGTATATTTTTTTATAAATATTTGAATTTACATTACATTTTACATTACATGACGTTACGTTACATTACATTTACACTACATTTACATTGCATCCTGCCCAAAACAAGCTGCCAAATGCCATAAGTGTACTATAGTTTTTGATATTTCAAAGTTTGTTAGCACACCAGTGATTTATTTCTTTTTCAAGGTCCAATTATTGTATCGTACAGACCCAGTGCTTGTCTAATGGCTCTAATGTGTATCGGATTGTTTTTCTTCTGTAGACAACACTCTTCATGTTGGTTCATACTACTTGAAATGCAGTGTTTATGGCTCAAACCCAGAATAGATTTTCAGGGCTATTTATTATTTAAACGCAATCTAGGATAGACCAATAAGCTCTGACCAAATTCATTTACATTTACAGCATTTGGCAGACACCCTTATCTGTTATATCATTCATATAGCCAAGCTGCTATGGGGTTAACTATGGGCATTGATCCTCGATTGGAGTAGCAGCATGGTGTGGCTGGGATTTAAACTCATGACCTTAAACTCAAGTCAAATGCCTTAACCACTGAGTATCTATCTCTTACCATCTAGAAACTTTTGTCAGGTAAATATTCTTGGATTGCTTCAATAGTTGAATGGCGTTTTAAGCAGAAAGTGCCAAGTTCTAAGTTGTTTAATACATCTAGAGTTGACAGTCTGGTTGTATTTTCTGAGCTCAAACCCTTCAGTATTTATTGCATAACTAAAACAAAAGAATTGCCTTGTTTTTGTATAGGCGGTATTTAAATGTTTACATATATATATATATATATATATATATATATATATATATATATATATATATATATATATATACAGTATATAAATCAAATCTAAATTTGTATTTATATTTAAACATTAAGTGGGGGTAGCCTAACCTGGAAGTTTGAACTTGCAATGATTTATACAATACATGCATCCTGGGAGACACACACATTAATAATTCAGTTTCTTGCTTTAAGGAAAAAATGTAGGTTTGCACAATGGAAACAATGTTCCGTGAAATTTACAGAAAACTGCAAGGGTAGCAAAATCTGGTAAATTGTCCTACTAAATAACTACTATGAGAGACGTAGGAAAGAAAGGTCAGATATTTCAGTGGTACGACTGATGGGGACTGTTAAATCGCCCTGTCCAGGATGTGCAGAAGTGCTGAGTGAGGTGGGAAGCAGTCCGAGAAAATGGTGACCATTATTTGTCACCTTCACCAAATTGAACTTAAATCAGCTCCAATTTCCACCACGTCACAGCGCGGAAGATCGAAAGTGCCGCTTTTCATCCTTAAATGGTTTCCTGGAACATCCCAAAGGGTGAAACTATTTAAAGGAGATTACTATGTGCTTGAACACGTGGCGTTTTTAGACACCTGGATAGATGAGCAATTTTCATCCCTTTTTCTGTCTTGTTTAAAAACATCGTTTTATGTCGCCATGTCTCACTCTTTGATTTCTCATAATCTTCAGATCTATTTTCCATAATGCGCACGAGTTTAGACAACCTGATGTATATTTTTATGCCTGATCAGCCATCATTTGAACACAACGCCGGTACTGCAGTGGCCTCTTTCATTTCCAGGGTTAATTGCCATTCTTCCATACGAACCATCACAATAGGACAATCGGTAAAGTCGTGCAGCGAGCGCTCCAGTCTGATTGATTGGATCCGGGGTGTGTGGCGGTTTGGTTCTGTATTTGTGTTGCGTAGATGATGTCGAGCCCTTGGGGGTCTGTCTCGGCACATTTCCCCCATCATCAGGACACGCTGACAGCCAGTGCGGTGCCGGAGATATGCTTCAGAAACGGTGAAGTAAGCTTTGGGAAATATTAGTTGCTTAAACACGGCGTCTTCCTGCTGCAGTTATTGTGGTGATGGATTCTAGATGAAGCATAGCTTCATTTGCTTTTCGTGCCTCCGAGTGAATACTGATTTGCTGAGAACGAGTAGCTGCGCTCATGATGACTTTATAGAGACAACTTGTGCTTGACACGTTTCTCAGAGACATTTTGGTGTTTGTGAGAATAAATAATCTGTTGCGAGAGCTGTAGTAAGTTTTTTCCTGCTGTTTAAAAATGTTCAAAATCGTCAAGCTGCCACACTTGGGTCCTTGAGCAAAGGCCCTTAACTCTCTGTGTTCCTGGGGCGCGTGTATCATGGCTGACCCTGTGCTCTGACCCCAGCTTTAATTCAGTTCAGTTTTACAGTACTGTGCAAAAGTTTTAGGCAGGTGTGAAAAAGTGCTGCAAACAAAGAATTCTTTAAATAACGATTGTTTATTTTTTACGTGAGCGAAACAAAAGAAACAAAAATCAATATTTGGTATTACTATCGTTTGAAGAACTAGAACTAGTGGAAATGATGGCACCCCTCCACAGAGCCCTGATCTCAACATCATGGAGTGTGTATGGGATTCCATGGAGTCTGTGTGTGTGGGACAGAAGGATGTGAGAACGTCTACATCCACAGAAGATCTGTGTTTACTTCTCCAAGATGGAACAACCTACCAGCCGAGTAAACTGTGTGTAAGTGTACCTAGAAGAATTGCTGCTGTTTTGAAGGCAAACTGTGTTCACACCAAATACTGATGTGATTTCACTTTTGTTCACTCACTGCGTTTCATTCATTGATGAAAGTAAATAATTAACACTTCCATTTTTGAAAGCATTCTTTGTTTACGGCTTTTTTTCACCCCTGCCTATACTATAACTTTTGCTCAGTACTGTATTTGTAGAGCGTTTTTTTACAATTGTAATTGTCATAATTGTGCAGCTTTACACACGTGGGAATGAAATCAGTTTGTTCAATCAGAAATTTCAGTTTGTTTTGAGCGAGCCGAAGCCACAGTGGCGAGTTCCATGAGATGGAAACAGGACAGGATCCAGACTCTAGAGCAGGGATCACCAACCTTTTTGTAACTGAGAGCTACTACATGGACACCGAGTCATATAAAGGGCTACCAGTTTGAAATACTCCTCTGAAATAACAAATTTACCTTTAGTTATATATTATTATTATTATTAATGATACTCATTTATCTATGTGAATACACTTGTGATTTTTGACAGTGACTATCAACAACGAATTAACTACATTTTACATTATAGACGCATCTCACTGATGAGTTGTGCACTTTTTATAGCAAGCCTGAGAGCTACTCATGTGCTCCTTGGGGGCTACCTGGTGCCCACGGGCACCACGTTGGTGACCCCTGCTCTAGAGAACCCCATCCTCATTTGGGTGTAGGCATTTTTGTTTTGTGTGGAGTGCTGGGATATGCTGCAAACAGGCTGGCATGTGCGAAGAAAGAATCTATCTGTTTTGTAATGTATATGTGACAAATAAAGGCTATTCGAAAAATCTCTCAATAACTGTGTTAATGGTTCGTGTTTCATCACCGTATTCAGCTTCCTCCGTTTTGTGTTTAAATGCCAACATCACCAACATCTATATTTATATTTGGGGCAGGGGGCGTGGTTAAGCGTTGGCTGCAGACGGAGAGAAGGCGGGACAAGCTGGCTTGTGTCTTGTTACCTGCCAGTTCAAACCGCCTTCTCTCAGTCCGCAGCTGACACACAACCGCTCACCCACTGACACACTGTAACAGCGATTACCATATTATTCAAGATATTTCCATGTGTTCCTAACGGAAGAGAAAAGCCGTATACTCCAGGCTCCAAGAACAATGTCGGGGGAGTCATTAATTGTATAAAATGCAAATGTTCTACTTTCACTGGGACGGTTTTAGAGTGAAGCAGATGTTTCGATGTCAAAGCAGAAAAAGTTGCACTCCATTACACTACTGCGCTACAGTTAAAAGCTGTTAAAATGTATTATATCCAAACTATGTTTTACACTTTGACACGGTCAAATCATTTGGATTTCAGTTTTGATTAGAAGCTTGTTCAAAATAAAAGGTTTTTTTCAGTGCAAAAATATCTTGAATGTACACTTTTGCACAAGTGTATAGCTGGTGCTTGAGGACATGTTTGCGTCTTTGCTCCTCTGCTGCAGTAACCAGGCCGTGCGAATGCTCGAGTGCAGGGAGAAGCCGACCCCAGACATGTTTGGGGAGCTTCTGCGAAACGCTAGCACCATGGGAGACCTGCGGAACTGCCCGGTGAGTGCACACACACACACAAACAAACACACACACACACACACACACACACACACACACACACACACATATATATATACACACATACGGTTGTTGTGGAATATCCCGTAAATCTCTTCACATTTTCCCCCTAATAGCACAAATCTTTTTCACCAGCACCTCCATAGTGACCTGATTAGTGAAGAGGTAAAAAGCTCTTGTAACATGGCATTTTTTCTTTTTTACTTCGTAAAAAATCCCCTGTGACCAGGAAAAACTGAGTCGGCAGCACTTTTTAAAAGCAGACGCGTTCTGTCACCTCGCGGCAGCTTCACGTAGGGTTACATATAAAACGTTGCAAGCGGTGTGTGAAAACGCTTACATTATTTATTTATTTATTTTTAATACCTGACACCTGATGATTCGGAAAAGTGTGCCATGTTTTGAGAGACCACATCGTCCCCACATGGTAATCTCAACAGGATTCATATGGATCAGGCGATCATTTCACTAATAATTCCTGCTCGTTCTCATGTTCCCGAATAGATCCTCCGAGTTAGTGGAGCTGAGATGTGGTGCGGAATTGCAGCCAAGATTCTGATTTTTTTGAATCACTGGAACACACAGCATGACTTCTGGCTGATGGTATGCTGGGTGTTTGTGTTTGTTCTGCTGCTGCATCTTATTAGTCAGTAACTCAGAGAAGCAGGGGATGCTCTGTGGCCAGTTCTGACTGTTGCAGTTTTATTTTGTGTTGTTTTAATCCCTATCCTACCCTGGTCGTATGCCAGCCTGCTGCCCTCCTGCTGCCTTTTCTTCCTCTCGACTGCACAAAAGCAGAGTTGGGGCGGGCACAGGTCAGACTTGCCATGCCACCGATCGCCAGGCGTTTCTCCTCCTGTTTCCGCATTTCCACTGCCAAGCAGCTCAGTGGTGGGCAGTGACTCAAAGAAAACTGCTAGAACATTGGGTGCTGAACATAAGGCCTCTCTGGAACTTGTATCCATTTTCCAGAGAATATCTCTCTTTTTGTTTTGTCCATTCCTTACTCATTGAAGCACACACAGTGACAGAGTTAATGCTTTTTTGTCTTGAACACACAGCCAAACAGAAGCGCTTCTGTCTCCTTTTCTCAGAGTAACTGTGGTGAAATGTTGCGCATTCGCCGCGTCCTGATGAATTCTCCTGAGATCATCAGCATTGGCCTGGTGTGGGACTCGGATCACTCAGATCTGGCAGAGGACGTCATACACAGCCTGGGCACATGCTTGCGTCTGGGGGATGTAAGAAGCACACACACACACACACACACACACACACACACACACCTATGTACCATGGTCTTAGTTTAGATATATTAAAGTCCCAGTTATGCTTTTACTGCAGTGTACTATGGAGAGATCTTGCTTTATATTTTAACTTGCCACAAATTTTAGAGAGACTTCAAATGGAAAATAATAGATTTTTAAATTACTTCCAAAAGTACAATATATTTTACATTGACAAAGAAATTCTTAAGTCTGAAATTCTAATAGTAAAATAATGATTCATTAATGTTGTTCTTTAAGTTCTTTAAGATCACGTTATGATTTTATCTCACTTGAAGGAGTTTATATTCCAGTCTATGAATTATTATTCTTTAGTTTCATTAGTTTATTATTATTATTATTATTATTATTATTATTATTATTATTATTATCATTATGCATTATAGATATTCCCAAATTTCCATTGAATATATATTTTTTACATTTATAAAATATTTTTTTTATATTTAAAATACATAAATAATAATAATCCAAAATAATATGAATTGAATTTACGTTTCCAGCACAGTTTAATAATCCCTGAGGGAAACTTTCGAAACATTTTATTGACAAACCATAGTAGATTGGACTATAACGATCCGTATGTAAACTTTTATCTCTCAGTATTATAAGATATTTTATTACTGAAGTTCTTATTCTCCTTAATGGAAATAAGGATATATATTTCCATGAAGGGTTATAAAGGGGTCCTGGCATCAAATATAATCACACTGGAAATAAATCATTATATGGGCTGAAGAAATCAACAGTGAAATGCTAAAAACATTGATTTTTGTAATCGCTTCGTAAAACACCGAATTGAAATCCAATTGAATCCGTAGCTCTGTAGATACCCCTAACCCCGACTTCAATCATGCAACTTTTATGGCCGTATTGTGTGAAATGTATTCATTAAACCATCGCTGTGAAGCGTATAAGTCAGGACGCCCTCCCGCAGTGCTGATGAGTCAGTATTCCCCATAATGATTTAGTCTTTCTCTGCGGTTCTGTGGGTGGCTCCATGCGTACCAAAGCTAACTATCCACTTAAGTCAGCTGCTTGATTGGCTCTTGCAGGCTGTCTACTCACTATTATCCTGTTCCCCGTAGCTGTTCTACCGAGTGACAGATGACCGAGCTAAGCAGTCAGAGCTCTACCTGGTGGGCATGGTGTGTTACTACGGCAAGCATTACTCCACGTTTTTCTTCCAAACCAAGATCCGCAAATGGATGTACTTCGATGACGCCCACGTCAAAGAGGTAACATCTGGAGTGCAAACGAACGCTTTCTCTTTCATTCATCCAGGAAATGTTCCTTAACCTATCTTGTGTGTTGCAACCGCTGTTTGATCGTTAAAGATCGGGCCCAAGTGGAAAGACGTGGTTTCGCGATGTATAAAGGGCCATTACCAACCTTTGCTGCTGCTCTATGCTGACCCCCGTGGGACGCCTGTGGCATCCCAAGACATGCCTGCTGCACAGCTGGAGCTGCACCACTGCAGCAAGGCGGGCTACGACAGCGAAGACTCCGGTACGAGGAAGAAAGGGAGAGAAAAAGAGAAATGAGAGACAGTTTGTTTGATTGAAATTTATCAGAATTTCTAAACCCCTGAGCTACCACTTCCTGTTAGCACTTTGCTAGCAAATCTAAATATTGTTCGTCATGCAATGAATTGTAAACAAAAAAGCGTTATGATTTATTTATTTATTTATTTATTTTTATTATATCCCTACATTGAAATCCTTTTGGATGTTATGTCTTCAGGGAGGGAGCCGTCCATCTCCAGCGACACGCGTACAGACTCTTCAACCGACAGTTACAGTTATAAGCACTCACGCTCACACCACGAGTCCATGGCCTCACATTTTTCCTCAGATTCTCAGGGAACTGTGGTGTGTAATCAGGACAGCAGTGGCTCACAGAACAGCATGGACTCTGCAGGTAACGATATGATCCCTCTATCATTCCTACACACACACACACATACACACGCATACAAGATTCCCATATAGCCTTATAGTCTTAATGCTCATGTTCTATTTATTTAGCAATGGCAATCCCATTTACTCGGCCCATCTATTTTGATTTTATGGCGTCGCTGCTATAAAACACCCGGTATAACTGTATAAACTTTATAGAACTGTAAACACAGCCCATTCACCTGCTTGTGAATCCTCCTGACAGGACTTGTGCGGCGGGTGCAATCACGTTTTTGTTTTTGCTTCGGCCCGTTTTAGTCATTTTATTTCCACACTTTCAGATTGGATTATGACATATAAATGTGATTCTTTGTCTAGGTGATGTCCTTAAAGATAAAGCAACTCCTCAGTCCCCGCCTCGGCCGTCCTCTGTAGGACGACTGTCCGATTATAAGAAAGTGATCTCGGGCGCTGGAGGACCCGAACCGGGGCCGCATGCCAGGGACTGGGAGGATGAGAGCACCAGCAGTGAGTCTAAGTCCAGCTCGAGTGGGGGACGCTACAGACCATGCTGGAGGCCTAGGAGAGAAGCGCTGAACATCGACAGCATCTTCAGCCGCGATCGGCAACGGCTAGGCTCGAGTCCGCTCCCCGAGGACGCCATCCCTCAGATGCCTAATGAATCGTTTCCTGGAATGGGAGCAGATGTCATGGACTCTAGAGAGACCCAGCCTATGAATATAGCGGAAGGCGGGACTAACGTAGAGACGGGGCATCTTCCGGTCCCGGCCGCTGCACGTGGCATGGCTCAGCCTCCGAGATTAATCCAGAGGATGGAAAGTGGCTATGAGAGCAGCGAGAGGAACAGCAGCAGCCCCATCAGCATGGACATGCCTCTCAACGAGAACCTCAGCATCATTGCCCCCAGGTATAACAGTCATGTTACTTTAGAGCTTTTCAACACTTCAATACATTGACTCCACATAAGCTGCTCTTTAGCCACACTACTTATATTCATGATAATTAGAAGGCTTGACAGGTAATTATCATGGATCTTTGGATGTGGGTGCATTTCACAACTTTGCATCTGCTAATTTTGCTCTTCAGTCTGTAAACACCAAAGTGTTGGAAAGAAGTGCACTGAACAAGTTCACTGTTCCGATTGTGCTATAATTAAACTCTGACACTTTATGATTTTGCAATAGGAAAAAAAAACCTGAGGTGTCTTCTATATTGGCCTTGTCAACTAGATTTAGGGTACAGTATTCATTTCCAGTGCTTTTTCATTTTCACTATTCATACTTTGTTATGGTTTCTTTGGTGACATGAACAAATCCTTGAATTTACCAGGGCCAGGCTGTGTGTGTGGAAGCATAACTACGCAGGCATTTACATGTTTCTGCGCATGAATGTACGGAACAATATTAATGTCTCTTCACACGCACCTAAGCGTCAGCCTGCGATCATCGTTTGTTACTCTCCTGGCTACCCTCTTGTTCTCACCTCAGGGAGGCCAGCAGTAAAAAGCAGATGACGTCAGGGCCGTCCTGGAGAACGGTGCCAAAATCCAAGAGCAGCAGTGCCATCTTGCAAGACGTGCGATCACCAAGCTGGAGCAGCAACCCTGTAAATCTGGGTGAGTTTCAGAAAATGCCACCATTCCCTGTCTAATGAAATTGGTTAGAAACCTGAAGATTTATTCATTTGTGTGTGTGTGTGTGTGTGTGTGTGTGTCTCCACATGTGTGTGTATCCAGGGGAGGGCCGCAGTGAACTTGACGAGCTGCAGGAGGAGGTGGCCCGCCGAGCAAGGCAGCAGGAGCTCCAGAGAAAGAAGGAAAAGGAAAGAGAGGCAGCCATGGGCTTCAATCCCAAACCCAGCAAGTTTATGGACCTGGATGAACTCCAGCACCAGGGTAAATACCACACAGGACAGGCGACAGACAGTTACTCCTGCCAGTTACATGAAAGCGTTTTATTCTCAGGGCACAGATGGGAGACTTCTCAAAGACCAAATTTTAGGGCTTGCTTGGTCGTCTTCAAAATTATTGGCACCTTTCATGAAATCAAAAATTAGCAATGGATAAAATGAGTCTCGCTAGAATTCCCCCCTGGTTAAATGCATACAATTATGTCTGTAATGGAATCAGATGATCCTAAGGGCCCCCCCCCCCCCAAGTTTTAACCCGTTCGAGGAAATTTTTGGCTACATTCATGTGTATTATGAACTATATAAACCTTCATTCAGCTTGAAATCTTTATTCATTCTTAAGGCAAGAAGCTGCAATGAAGGGTTTTTACACTATACTGTACTACTAGCCTGACAAATAGATGATTTTATCAATATCGATAAATAAGACAAACAACATGTAGCATCTAAAGGCACGGTGGCTTAGTGGTTAGCACGTTCGCCTCACACCTCCAGGGTTGGGGTTTTTGCATGTTCTCCCCGTGCCTCAGGGGTTTTTTTTCCGAGTTCTCCGGTTTCCCCCACTCCAAAAACATGCATGGTAGGTTGATTGGCACCTTGGAAAATTGTCCCTAGTGTATTAATGTGTGGGTGTGTGTGTGTGCCCTGCGATGGGTTGGCTTTCCATCCAGGGTGTCTCCTGCCTTAATGCCCATAGACACCTGACATATGCACAGGCTCCCCGTGACCAGAGGGAAGATAAAGCGGTAGAAGATTATGGGTAGAAGATGAATGAACATGTAGCATCAGTGCTTCTCCTCTAGAGGCCACTCTCATAATGACAGCAGACCTTCTCAGCCGCTCTATCAACGGTGGCAAGATGGAAAAACTATCGCTGTGGATTTTTTCCGGCAATCGACTATCAATCTCTGGTGTCTCTAATCTCACAGTGGTCTACGTACCATCTTATATAAGGATAGAGGACCAGTAAGACCTGCTGAAAAAACCCATACAATCCCCAAGAGCACATGCACAAACACTCCATATCCGCAGTAACTCAAGCCAGGGGTCAGTACCTGTAATGCTTCATTTCCACAACCATTCATCAGAAAGGTGCCAATAAATTTTTACCGGGGTGTGTATTTTTGCCCGTGCTCTATGTAGATGGGTTAACGTATTTGGCATCCCCCTATTGGTAGAAGAAGTAAATAACCAGAAAGGAACAGGAAGAGGGATGAACACCTGGACCGACAACCTGGATGTTCCCAGGAGTGAACCAAACGTCTGCCCAGATGTTTCCCTGTCCTGTGAGAGTTAATTGAACCCCACAGCACAAGAGGATCATCAAGAGACTGAAGCAATACCATAGGATACATATAGAATTAAAACAGCTCTTGATTGCAGTCCAAACTGTAGCACGGATGTGTCTCTCGGTACGAGTGCATGCTTTTATGTCTTTGTGCAACTACCAGGGTGCATCTCTACTGGTGATACTTTTGCATCTTTTGTTTCTGCATAAAGTGGCGTCGATTTACGCGTGTATCGGCAGCTCGCCCGGCGTGCCGCAGGCAGTGTGCGTGCATGTTTTCAGCAGCCTGGCCTTGGTGTGTTAATTTCAGGGAAGGGGTGCAGTTTTAGGCGCTGCCTGGCAGAGGCGGATGCTCTGTTAGAGCAGTCGCTGCGCCTGGAGCAGGCTGGAGACCCAGCCACCGCCCTGGCACTCTTGCGCCACGTTGTGTGTAAGTAATGATAACTGTGCCCCTGCCCGCTGTTTCTAGTATTAGCGCAAAACACGCCCAACCCTCCCCACCAACGCTGCCCTCCCCCTGCCCCACAGCTGCATTTGTCTGCTTTCCCCGCTTTCCCCGCTGTACCTGTCCTAGCGTTTGTCCTTTCCCTCTGTTCGTCGTCCTCTTCTCTTCCTTCCTGTCTCTCACTTTCTATCTAAGGTACCGCTTTACTCATGTATCACTTAGCCTCGGCGAATTAGTGATAGGCTGAAAAACACCTTGCTCTGTGGACCCTCGTGTTTAGGTGGGCGCCGTGGTGTTGATGTGGTTCTTGGAAAAGGTTACCAAAAAATATATATCTTTTTACATCAGCTTCTTAGCATAATTTGGACTAACCATAGATATCCACAAGCAAATCTATCATAAAACTCATTTTCTACCAGACATAGTAACCACAGCTTGCATCACTTGCAGTTCGGTCTTCAGAGGCTTAGCAAGTGGTGTGCAACAGGCTGAAACTCTTCCTACCATTCCGGTTTCTTCTCTGTTTGACATTGAAATCGATGCAGGTCCCATAAATCATTTGGTAGCTTATGACCTTTCAGGTAATTTGATTTGAATTACATAAAGAGCATTTGCACGGCAAGGTGAAGTTGCTGTAAACATGTTTTTTTTAATAGTATAAAATTTAAATATATAAAAATAAGGCTTTATACTGTATATAATGTTTGGCATTTTTGATTTTATTGAGGGGAAAAAAACTTGAATAAGCAGATATGAGTCACTAATTAGACAGATGCGGTATATATAGATTGGTCTTATAGGTGATAATTTAGTGGCTATTGTTAAGTAGCATTCTTGTGATAATTATATTAATACAATTAAATTCAGTTGTTAAGCCACAAATGACAGTGTCTGAGATTCTTTGTTGAAAATAAAAATACACTTTAAAAAAACCAATTCTTAAAGTGTTAAGAAATAGTCATTGACTATGTTGACACATTCAGTGGTTTGATGCCCATCAGTCTCTGAACGCGTGAACGCAGCATTAGGATATATAATGCTGCAAGATTAGTGCTGTGCATTTAGTGTTGTGGTAGATCATGTGGTGTCATGGAGCTCAGGAGGTGGTAGCTTAGTGCATAAGGCATAGGTCATAAGTATTACCACGTATCAAAACCACTGCTGGGTCCTCAAATGTTCATCTTTGGCGTCTGCCAAATGCCACAAATGTCATTCAAATTGTGATTAAAGGCCATTGATATAGAATGAATAGAGTAGAATCGACTTTAGTTGTCACATATACATTACGGCACATGGAAATTGATTCTTTGCATATCCCAACTTGTTTAGAAGCTGGGGTTAGAGCACAGGGTCAGCCACGATACAGCACTCCTGGAGCACAGAGATAAAGGCCTTGCTCAAGAACCCACGAGTGGCAGCTTGGCTATACCAGGGGCCCCTCCCAAGTCAGTGTCATAAATATGGACCAGAAAGTATTCTGACCAGAAAGTTGAGACCCTTTGAGCAAGGCCTTTAACCCTCAACTGCTCAGTTATGAATGAGATGATTGTCATGTATAAGCATAAATAAAAACATACGAATACAATGAATTACCAATACAAATACAATCGAATCTAACTTTCCCAGCATAAATGTAGAACCCCTCATACAAGTTTAAATCACTATATCCTTCTATGCACTGAAAAACTAGAACAGCTGCAAAGACTTTTTTTTATTATTTTTTTCTCCAGACATAACATTAGTGCTATTAGTGCTTGTGATCATTTAAAAAATTTGTACACAATCCAGGATCGAGGACAAACGAAACACCGTCAATTTCTTTAATCAAAGTTTTGTTGAGATCGTCTTGTAGAGCATGACAGGTAAACAACACTATCATTATGCCTCTTCAAACAAGTACACATGCCTGGTAAAGCATACTTGTTTTTCTCTCTGTATTTATTTGTTTGTTGCGTCTGGCGCAGGTGCACAACAAAAAAATCTTCAGAAAATTGTGCTTGTCAACGTATATATGTTGCCAGTTAATGGATACAGTATCCTATACACTTCTTTTCCAACCCACGCATTAAAACCTGGATACAAGCGTAGCCTTTTAAAAACATTATAATTTAGTACTTAAATTAAATTGAGTAATTGCAACAAGAGCAGCAGCAGATGGTCATCATTCCTAACTTTGTGAATGGGCTTCCTGCTGTTGAGTTTAAGTTTGAAAATTTCATTTAAGCAATAAAATGTTTAATTGTACCAGGGTAAGCACCTGCTCGTATTAAGCTATATGAAGTGATTCCATTTGGGAACGCGGATGATGAGAAAGCACATGGTAGTCACTTTCTATGAGATTTTGTACAGATTTGTTAACAGTGCGAGGAAACAACGGACTCCCCATTATTTGTCTTGTCTGGATCAGTTTATCCTGTTCCTAGACTGCCTTTTTCACTTGGAGTTCTCTTGCCAGCATTTTGTTCACAGAGCTGCATGATTAATTAAGCAAGAATGGTTTTTTTTTTGTTTTTTATAAACCAGGCAAAACTCGCCACGAAGCTATTTATACCACGCCCCACTCACAAACCGCTATCCAGGTCAGCAAACACTCCATGTCCTTCCCTTATCTGCTGTGTGAATGTGTGTGTGTGTGTGTGTGTTCTGCAGGGAAAGGGAAAGCCAGGTTGTATAAATATAGCTTTTTGAAACCCTTTTCCCATTCTGTCCTGCCTGTCTCACAGTCTAAACCAGTCTAAAGCTCTGAAAAGCTAAACCTCGGTCTCTGAGGTGATGACTTTAAGTGTGGTGGAAATCTGTAGCCAGTTCTTTCAGATTAATAGCCCAGATTAAGGACTTCTGCTGTGACCTTGAAGCCCATAAGTGGTACTCTCTCTCTCCCATGGTCTCTCTCTCTCTCTCTCTCTCTCTCTGTCTTTATGTCTGTCAGTCTGTCTCTTCCTTTCATTCTGCCTCTTTGTGTCGCCCTGTCTGTGCGTCAGTGTTTATTCCAGCTGTGCTCCTGCTTTGCCGTGTGTGTGTGTGTGTGTGTGTGTGTGTGTGTGTGTGTGTGTAGTGTGGTGTGTGTGTTGTGTGTGTGTGTGTGTGTGTGCCCGTGTGTGTGTGTGTCGTGCTGCTGGCCCAAGCCCCTCCTGTCCTTCCTGTCCCCTCGCCCGCCTCTCTCAGTTCAGATTTGAGAGGGGAACGTCAGCAGCAGTTACACTGAACCAAAGAGCAGCTGGTGTTGACAGCCTTAAATACTGAAAATAGCACATTTATGAAAGGCAGAATTAATGATCTTTCAGGCTTAAATAAAACTAGTTTCAGGGAGCCATAGCAACACCCCCATGCCATTTTCCATGTAACAGCTGCAGACAGGAGAGGAACCAAATCATCTTCTGTTAAAGATGTGTGAATAACCAACAATGACTTTGGAGTTATAAGAAAAAGAAATGTAAGGCTGCAGAATAAATCATGTTTTAATTGTGATTTGCGATTATGTTTAAAATAATTAACCAGAATTATAATCGGTCAGCAAGACTAACATGGCTAATGTTAATTTTATAGTGGATTTTTTTATTGTGCTTTATATCATCCATAATTTAATTTAGAAAGTTTTTTATTATTTAGAATAAAAACTATTCTATTGTTGTTTATTGTATATTATGTATATATATATATATATATATATATATATATATTATATATATATATATATAATATATATATATATATATATAGATATATAATATATATATCTAATATATCTATATATACACGAGGGGAAGTCAAAAAGTAAAGGGATATATATATATACAAAGTTTATATGGAAAGCAAGAGCAACATAATTCTTGAAGGAGCCATGTACCATATTTTACAATTGAAACAACCAATGAAAAAGTAACATTGAAATTAACAAGAAATGAATATAAAAGAACAATTTCCAAAATAAATATTATAATAAAATTAATATTAAAGTAATCAAAATTATAATGTCTGTTACACACACACACACACACACACACACACACACACACACACACATATATATATATATATATATATATATATATATACATACATACATACATACATACATAATAAATAATAAATATATCTTTATTAAGTTATAAAAAAAAAAAGGAAAATCATTTTATTCACAAACATTTGATGTGCCCCAAATCAAGCACAAAAATCCCCCATGATGCACATATCCAGAGATTAAAACTGTACTTGTGAAAAGAGAGCAAATGTTCCATTTCATGTCCTGGTGATGCACCAACCGTTTTGAGGAATGACGGTCATTTTAAAAATGTAAGTTATTTTTTAATCATAATCATAATAAAGGATTACAGTTTGTCTATTGAGAAAAATAATTGCGATCGTGTCATCTCTTATCATGCAGCCTTGCTGAATAATAGCTCATTAAGACCTAATAGTGTGGTTATTATTGGTTTCTCTCCTGTTGGGACATCAGGACAGCCTTGTGCTTCTCCATACCTCCTTTGGTCTTTACTTGACATGTCAATCATATGGAACAGGTATGTTCAGTGAGCAAAACCCTGCACAAGAAATCTCATACAGTAGGCGTTCAAACAGTCCTTCATTTGCAACGGGTTTGTTCTGAATTCACGGCTGTTGTGATAAAACAGCGTGCAAAGCTTTGCCTATTGAACACAGCCTAGGCCACGTTCGTGGGTGAAAGGTGGGCGATTTCCCCCTCACCTCGTCTCTTCTTTGTTTACAACTCACTACTGTCGTATCTATAACAACAAAATGGTCTGCATGCGGGCCCTTCATAACTCAGCTCTTTCTTTCCTTTTTTCTTTTCTGCATTACTTTCCTTTTCTTCTCTTTTGTTCATTTTCTTCTTCTTCTTCTTCTTTCTGCTTACTTTCCTTTCTTCTTCCCTTTTTTTTCGTTGTTGTTTTCCTTTCCTACATTTTGTAGCTAAACTAAGATTTTCCATGCATGAGGGCAGTGCTAACACTCATAGCAGGACTATGGCTGCTGACGCCAAGCTGCAAAAATGCATGAGGAGAGCTCGAGGCCTACAACATCGCATTCAGCAGCAGCAGCAACAGCAAGAGCAGCCCCAGGAGCCCGGACGCCCACAGGGGCTTCGCAGGTACCTCCACTGTCTCCCCAAACACCCCTTCCCCCCAATCCCCCAATCCCCCGGTGTATCCCCCGGTGTATGTCCGGCTTATTGCCTGTCCAAAAACTCTCAGCTTGCTCCCTACTGTCTGTGATTTCATCTAAGAAACAGATGCCAAAGGTTTTGAGATCAAAAGAGAGATGCTGTGTGTTCTTATGTTTGCATGCCTTGACGAGCGGGTGCTGTTCTGTTGCTTGTATACCTTGTTAAAGTCGACTAGGACCTGTTTCTGGAAAATGGAATGATCGTGTTTTTTTTTGTTTTTTTACATTATAAAACATTCAGTGTATGAAATGCCACTGGACAGTCAAAACTGCATAGGACATCAAAAAGAGATACAGATTCATGAATATGCAAATTGGAAACACGCCCGGGGCACGGTGGCTTAGTGGTTAGCACATTCGCCTCACACCGCCAGGGTCCGGGTTCGATTCCCGTCTTGGCCATGTGTGTGTGGAGTTTGCATGTTCTCCCCGTACCTCAAATAATTTTCCCGTACCTTGGAAAATTGTCCCTAGTGTATGAATGTGTGTGTTTGTGTGCCTTGCGATGGGTTGGCATTCCATCCAGGGTGTATCCTGCCTTAATGCCCATAGACGCCTGAGATAAGCACAGGATCCCCGAGACCCGAGGGAAGATCGGATATAGCGGTAGAAGATGAATGAATGAATGAATGAATGGAAACACGCCCAACACTAAAAACACAGCCGTCTAAAGCATCGGTTCCACCGTTATAATAAGGAGCTGAGCTAATTGGCGCGTCTATCAGTAATGGACAGCTGTGCAGGTGTTTTGATCTCTCCGATATTAACTCAAGCCGTGGAAGCCTAACCCCTCCCCTAACTCTCATTCATGTTTTTTTTCCCCACCCGGTATTCTTGGTTTGACTTGAATTTTCCGCTTTGGAAGATGCATTAATAAAGCAGTGTGAAAGAGTACAAAGAGGGACGTTTTTGACTTCATTAAGCCTTTAATACAGGCTGTTTCATCTCTGAAAAAAAGATTAAATAGGTGTATAACGAACGATCAAACCCGGCACGTTACAGAGCATTTTAATGCGAATGATAATTGGCGAAGAAATGAAATTGTCTGCTCGCTTGCACTCCTGCAACCGGAACGTTTCGCACCGTGCTGAAACCATGACAGAAGAAACCAGAGTATGTTTGTTTTTAAGATACAGACGTACTCTACCATGATAGAGTGGTTTATTGATAAGAATACAGACAAATGTTTATATGTACATTTTTATTAATTGTTGTAGGACGAAAAAAAAGGGATGGAATATAAATTGTGCATGTAAACTTTTCCGGTGTTGCATCTTAGCTAAAACCCAAGCACCGCAGTGGGGATTTTTTTCCCCCCTGAAAGCACCTAGTGGTTATCTGTAAAACTCTGTATATGCACTCACACTCCAGTTTCGAAAATGTACTACATTTTTACACCGCCCCCTCGCATACTATAACTTTAGTTTCTTTTTGCATCACTTGGGTGGCTGTAAGATTCCAAGTGGATTGGGGCTATAAGACGGGTAAAGATTTCTCGAGAAGCAGAGGTCAGCCACCCACGCTGCCAGCGCAGCTTAGTCAAGAGGACAGCACATCACTTTCAGCACCGCCGCTACTTTCATTATAGCCCTGGGCTTATTATGGAATCTGCGGTGCTTGCTGCCGCTCTTGTCAGACGATAGTCACACTACAGGGGAACCGGCACTGCAGTCAGCGGGGGACGCTGCAGTGTGATCAATGGAGTGCGGTTATTTCGCTCTCCACTTTTTTTTCTCTCTTCCTACTCTTATTCGTCGTTATTGATCAGAAGTGCTGATGTGATGTATGAGCTGACCCGGCCGAAGCCCCCTGGGTAATTAGCTAACGTGCTGCTTGAGGAGTATTTACAGGGAGTCGGTGCGCTAGAACATTCATCAGGAATGTTTGCGCTCGTACCTCGCTGACTGCACCAATCAACACAGGCTAAATGAGTCGCCCCTTTAAGCACGCTCCTCAACGCTTCCTGTAGAACTCGGCTTTCCCTTTCTTCCTCTCCCAAAGCCGGGCTATAACCTTCCAAATGTCTCGTTGATATTAGTTATTTGTGTGTCGATCCATGAGAATTAGCTTTTACCATTGCTTTATTACTTCTCCTGAACACCATATGAAGATGGAAGAGGAAATTAAATACTGGCTGGTGTGTGTTTCCAAATTTAAAGACGGCGGTTTAAGCGTCTCGAAGCAAATTAGCCATTTAGTCCTGCTGATAAATGGACAGTAAAGTTTATAGGCGTATTTATTTCTGCTTTAAATCTTTTGCTTCGTGCAGTGATATGGAAATGATGTCAAGGTCGTTCTGTACACGCAGTGTGTGTGTGTGTGTGTGTGTGTGTGTGTGTATATGTGTGCGTGTTCGTGCGTAGGTATGTATGTATGTCATATTAGCCAAGATGAAACTGCCTCACATCTCCTTTAGCTTGGTCTCTTGATGAAAAAGTGCCTTATAAAAAGCGCCTTTGGCCATCTATTAACAAATGGGTTTGGAAAAAAAGCAAATTATCTCTTTGAGGTTTTAAGGGTTGACAACAGACTACTCATAAATAATGGAAAATTATTTATTATATATTATAAATTAAAACCATAATCCGCAGTTTTCTAAAACGGCTTAAAATTTGATGTTCTTTGGTCACAGTTGCTGACCTCGTTGTTGTTTAACGCCCCTCATTTTGAGCAAACTCAAGGTGTATTTTGTCCTTTGGTTTTTGCAGTGAACAGCCTGGCTCGGTCCAAATACTGCTGACAGACAATCAGGAGGAGGTGTGGGAAGTCAATCAAGACGCATCCCTTGGCATGCCACCTCCTGCCCAGACGAAGCCACTCACCTCTAATTCGCTAAAGTTACTTAACACTCCCCACACTCCCATACCTCAGCCACGCCCACAAGACCGTACTCAAGGAAGTGATCAGGCACTGAAAGATCCCGAATGGGGTGGAGTGAAACTGTCGGATGTCCTGCAGGCCTCAGGCGGGCAGATCAGACCCATCCATAAGCACCTGGCCATCTCTCTGCCATCCCTCCCCCTGGAATTCTGGGGTGTTCTGGATGAAGACGAAGATCTTTCCCAGCACCAGCAGCCTGTAGCGTCCTCCTCTGCATGCCCTGCTCCATCCCTCTGGTGGGGCACCTCTGACAGCTCCAAACTAAATGTAGCAAACACATTGCCTCAGCCGGAAAAGAGTGTACAGGAACACCCCAGAAGCCCTCTCTGGCAACCTTTACGCAATCCTCCCTTCCTTTCCCCACCGGCGATATCCTGCTCCAGCCCCAGACACGCCCCCCCTCCCGTCGCCGCTCGCCATTGGTCCTCCTGGAGCCTGGACCGCCCTGATGCTGTGGTCACGCCCCACGAAACCCCACCAGATCAGAGCCACCTCATTAGACCCGCTGTGTCTCCACGCTCACATGGATGGAACGGGCCACCCCATAGTCCAATGAGCTCCAGGAACAAGAGTATCAAAAAGTTTGCCAGTTCTCAATTTGAGCCCAAACTGGAAGCTGAGGCTGCAGAGTATGAAGAAAAGGAGCTTTCAGAGCTGGACTCGTTGTACCAAGCTAGTCTGCGAGCAGGCCGTCATCTTAGTCCAGCTGTTGGAAAATCAGGTGTCTATTTGCTTCTAAGATTATAAATTAAAAAAACACATCAAAACAGCGTTTTTTAACAAAGTATCGTTTTCATATTTATTATATTACTATGACTTATGTGATAAGTTCATATATGTGTGTGTGTGTGTGTGTGTGTGTGTGTGTGTGTGTGTGTGTGTGTGTGTGTGTGTGTGTGGTGTTTGTGTGTGTTAAGATATAAGCTATAAAAATGGTAGTTTACTGCATTCCTGAATGCTGCATTTAAGAAAAATTATAAAATTATAAAACATTAATACATTTCAAATTAATAAACAATATAAAAAACAGTAATGTATACAGTAAATACTGGTGGTAGGTATGTAATTTTGTAATATGTAATATAAAACAATATGTAATATTGTAGGTTTGGTGTTTATTTTAACAAAACGAAATTGACCTGACAAAATCGAGTGGTTTGTGAAGCTTGTTAGTTGTGTATCAGAGTACATTGAGGGTTGTTGCACTGTGTCATAAATGGCCTGTCTTGTTTAGTGACTCCTGCAGCACGTCAGTGCATCTCTGGGATGGGACGCTCACAGACCCCCACGGCTGAGCTGGAGAGAACGGCATTCGGAGCACCAGGATCTCGTAGCTCCATTGCACACACAGACATGGTAAGACGTTCGCACAGGACGCTTTCTCTTCATGGTATACGTGTACGCATTTGTTTCTTTCCAAATCGTGATTTATTTACTATTATATTCACATTCCTACTAATGTGTAATGCTGTATAAAGTAGGCCTAAAATGTAATGCGGAACATTAACTATGCTAACAGTTAAAAGCACATAAAAGGATCGGGATTGGGGTGCTTTTTTATTATTGTAACTATTTTCTATTACTTTACATTAATAATTAAGACATTATTAAACAGCATAAGTTCCCAATAAACCAAACGTTCCCAAATGAAACCTTAAAAGTCTTGCAGCCTTTAGGTTAAACACCAATACAATCTGCCTGGTAAAAGGAAAATGCGCTTAAACGGCACAGGAGAAAGCATATAGCCTCCAGCAGTGGGTAATATTTCTTTGCGCAAAGTTAATCTAGGTGACTTCGAATGTATTTTTATTTCGTTATGACAGTTTCCTTGTTTTCGCTGTGCTTGGGATCAGCTCATGTGTTTGTTTTTCCTCTATCCAGCTAGTGGATGACAAGTACGATCCCGAACATCTGCGCCGCATCGCTCGCAGTCTGAGTGGGACCGCAGTCGGACGTAGACAGGACCGTCTTGCTGTCTCACGCAGCTTTGTACGTATCCTCCACATACACTATGTATATACACACACACACACACATACATATATATATATATATATATATATATATATATATATATATATATATATATATATATATATATATATATATATATATTTATACAGTCATATGAATATACTGTATGAACTTATATATAAGGTTCCTTTATTAAACATCACCATATATTCAAGACCTAAATCTCAGCCTGCTCATTAGAGTAACAAGGGATTAATGTATCTTATTCATAGCTAAGATTCAGAGGCGGCTAGCGCAGGTGCTAAAACTGGCTTAGAGGTGACAGGCTGTTTGAAGGGACTGCAAGAGGAAAGAATAGAATATGAGCTCTGGAAATCTGACTCTAGTGATATCACTTCACTGTGTTTGTGTGTGTGTGCTTGAGTGTGTGAACAAACATGCGTGTGTATGTGTGCTGTCTGTTTAGCGGCCAATCAGATTTTAGCACTTAGACACTCCCTGATGTACATGCCTTTGAATGACATCACATTACCACAGACAAGTTTGGGCTTCCTCACACAAACAGTATTATAGTATCGTTTAATGGTGATTATGACACTAAAACGTGAACCGTGATACCACTGCGATTTTACTGACGTATTTCATGATAACTATGGCTATATAATGCTGACCTCTTTTTTTTTTAATAGTGCTTAGGGTAATCATGTTTAACTGTTTGTTAAAAAAGAATAATAAAAAGAGCTGTAGCTTTTACGTTCTCAATCAATGCAAGAGCCCCAACTATACATATAGTTTATTAGTTTGTTTTAATAGTGTTTACTAGAGGAAAAAAATTACACCGGTTTGATTAGCACACGGGGCACGGTAGCGTAGTGGTTAGCACGTTCGCCTCACACCGCCAGGGTCTGGGTTCGATTCCCGTCTCCGCCATGTGTGTGTGGAGTTTGCATGTTCTCCCCGTGCCTCAGGGGTTTTTTCTCCGGGTTCTCCGGTTTCCTCCCGGTCCATAAACATGCACGGTGGGTTGATTGGCACCTTGGAAAATTGTCCCTATTGTATGAATGTGTGTGTGTCTGTGTGTGCCCTGCAATGGATTGGCATTCCATCCAGGGTGTATCCTGCCTTAATGCCCATAGATTCCTGAGATAGGCACAGACTCCCCGTGACCCGAGGGAAGATCGGATAAAGCGGTAGAAGATGAATGAATGAATGAATGAATGATTAGCACACAATTTTCTCACAAAGTTATATTAACAGATTTTTCAAAATACAAATTATGGGTACAATATGTACAATAGTGATATACAGTATTATCTTATAAAAACTAGTTTGCATTATTAGACCTTATTGGATTGCTGTGGGTAAAAATGTACATATATTGAAACGGACATTATGTTTATTTGCTAGGTTCTGTATCTTTAAGACATGGCAAGCAGCACATCTCTCTCTCTCTCTCTCTCTCTCTCTCTCTCTCTTTCTGCTTCACTTGTCTGTCTTTGTTTCACATATGAAGGGTCAGATTTCCTTCTTAACACAACGTTTGATACAGCAGGTGAAAAATCACTTGCTTCTCTTGCAAGGTAACCATAGTAACAGCAATGCTACAGATAGCACATGTCTAAAGAGGATTGTGCAATTATATTCCATCTCCAGGCTACAGATCAAGGATAGAAATCATTTGACTATAAATAAAGCTGAACGGTTGGCGACATTCTCAGCAAAACATAAACATAACCATGGAGGTGATAATGTTTTGAACTCACAATCGTGGAGAAAATGGGTTGCCTTTGCTTGATTTTGCAACCAGATTATTCAATATTCTGTAGTTATAGTATTTCAGACAAGGTCCAAGAAAATCCCCAAGGCATTATCCTTTTGACCTTGTGTGAAATATACAACTGATGTGTTTTTACAAGTATAACTAGCAATTCTTACAGTGTTGAAAGTCCTGAGTATATATATATTATAAAGTGGTACGGTGGCTTAGCGGTTAGCACGATCGCCTCATACCTCCAGGGTCGGGGGTTCAATTCCTGCCGACGCTATGTGTGTGTGTGTGGAGTTCTCCCATGTTCTCCCTGTGCCTCAGGGGGTCCAAAAACATGCACGCTAGGTTGATTGGCACCTTGGAAAATTGTCCCTAGCGTGTGAATGTGAGTGTGAATTTGAGTGCGCCCTGCGAAGAGTTGGCATTCCATACAGGGTGTGTCCTGCCTCGATGCGTGAAGATGCCTGATATAGGCACAGGTTCCCCGCAACCCAAGAGAGAGAGAAATGTAGAAGATGAATACATGAATGAATATATATTATTACTGTAGCACTAAAGAACACTCAGTAAACCTTAAACTGATATACTGTTAATATATTGTTAACAATAGTATGTTTTACATACTGAGACAATGATGTATTTTTAATTTGGAATTCTTAGGTTTATAGCCTGGAAATTGGCTCCATTGTTTTTGTTCTTGTTGCAATTGCAGTTTGCCTCTTAGACCGCAGAGGGCTCTAAATAGGATAAACAGCTCCTCTAAAATACCCCAGAGTACACAAAAAGTATCATGTACATATGAAACCAGCTGCTATAGTGTCAGCTCCTTGGGGTGGTGTATATTGTTACATTTTAATGTCATGATTACAGTTGTATGACTTCAATCTGTTATGATGTGCACTAATATGTTGGGATAGCGGGGGGGCGAGGGGGGGGTGGCGTCAATACAATTAACACAACACACAGACAATACGTTGGCATTCTTCATCTTCATGCATGTTTTAACTCTCATTTGTCCACCGGCTCCGACTAAGTAATTCAGCATGTGTCTGTATGTAATATGTGTAAATCTTGCATGAAGAGCACATCATGTCACACTTCTTTGCCCATGTCTCTTACTTATGCAGTCCTCCTGTGTGTCCATCATGCCTTCCATCTCTTCCATTCCCATTCACTTGCTTCAGCCTGGGTCTTGTGATACTACCCGAGGTAAAAAAAAAAAAAAAAAAAAAAAAAAAAAACTGTCTCATTCTTCACCAGAGACTTTTCTCACACACTGCTTTTTGCTTACTAATGCTTTATGTCATTGCTTCAGGCTTCAGAGTCAAGAATCTGATCATCCTGTTTAACATTGTGCATTTTGCGATAGAATCTGTTTGCTTTTTATGAGGTTCACCTTTAAATTGCTTTCTTCACATTGGACCATCCTTCTCATCCTCCTCCTCCTTCTCCTCCTCCTCCCTTGCAGGACGTGTCCAGAGGATCGCCAAGTTTCTGGCTGTGTCTTACCGGGGTCAAGCTAAGCCCGGTCCACCAGTGAAATGTGACGAGCTGCGCCGCTGGCGTCCTGGGCACCTGGTGTCCACCTGCAACAGCCTCCATCTTTCTGATCCCCTGCAAGGAACCCTACACATACAAATAAGTATTTGCTAGAATGTTGTAACAGAGATTAATCCCAGCTCCCCTTGCTTTTTAGCTAAACTAGCCCACCGGAGCTCTTACAGCTCTGGAGGGCTGGATCCTTCTTAAAGCCTGAAATCCTCCTGTAGCTACGGCCCCGTCTTTGTTTAAGAGACCGCGATGGGCTCGCGTCATTTCCTTTATCCATGTGGCGTGTCGCCTACTGTGTCTTCCTTATAACAATTTCCTCTCTTTAACCTTTTCGCATTTGGAGTGCGGTGGGCGGCTCTGCTTTTTCTTTCTTTCTTTCTTTCTTTCTTTCTTTTCTTTTTTAACGTTCATGTATAATGGATCTGGGTCAGCCTCCTGTTCTTGCCTCTGTCCTGCATAGCAGTGTTTTAAAGTGTGTTAAACTGTGTTTCCTTCCTGTCCATAGCATGGTGAAGGGAGGGACAGAGCTTGTTTTCTTCCTCGTTTAGTTAATTTTTGGGGTAGTGTGATGGACTGAGTAGCTTTGAGTGTGTGTGTGTGTGTGTGTGTGTGTTGGGCGCTAACAGCAAGCTGTGGTACAAGAAAGGCTTTGAGCCTCGGCCCTCCCACAGCGAGGCGTTCTACCCTGAGCACTTAACTTAATTAAACGCACTGCGTGGAGCTGCAAAGCCGGCGAGATCCAACCACATCCTGGATAACATTTCAATATCCGAGGTCTATTTAGCTACTGATGACCGTTTGTGTGTGTGTATCTCCATTTAATGCTTAGTTAGCTCAAATGTCCTCGTAATGATACAAATACAGTATTGTTCGTATTAACATTGTACGGACATTTGGTAATATTTTTTTATTTATTTACTTTTTTTTCAATATGAATGCAGCTTTTCTTTTAAAAATGAAAAAGAAATATTTGCTTTTGGATACTGAAGTTAAGGTTAGGATTAGGTTTAGATGTAGCATAGCATTATTTAGCTACAAAACTCTACATGTTAATGTCCATTTGTGTGTGTGTGTGTGTGTGTGGGGGGGGGTGGGGGGGGTTGGGATGTTGGAGTGGCCATTCATCTTCAGCGGCGCCCTGTGTAAAAGCCCACAGTGAGCTCGAGAAAGCCCACCACATCTTTTTCTCCGACCTTTTTAAAGGATTTCTTTTTGTTCACTCCTGTTTCCGAAGAAGCTGACTCCCTTTTTGTAGGGTGATGGACACGTAGCGCATAGTTTGTACTGATTTATTGACTGAAACACATCCTTACACACCCTGTAAAAAGAGAACGGTGGAAGGAGCTGTACTAATTTTTTTTTTCTTTCTGTTTTGTATTTCTATATTTTTTTCCAGCTCTGGCGCTCGGTCAGAGCGCGCATGTACCCAGGCAGCCCTAATGCGGAGATTGGACGGGACTAACTTGACCTTTTCTTCCTCTCGTATGGGTGTTCCCTGTAGCACATACCTGTTTTCTGTC